>JAIEZT010000026.1:22582126-23114626 GCA_019594935.1 Periophthalmus modestus
CTCATGTATTAGTGTATTTATTTTGAATTTTCAGTAAGCTGATGAAGTTTGAACTCGGAAAACCTCATGTCAGCATTGTTTCCACGAACCATGGTAAAAGTACCCCTCAAATCATAGGAGAAGTATTTTTTACTACTCAGTTCCTATTCAAAAGATGAAGTGGATAGGAAAAGTACGGTGTACCTGCTCTAAAAGGGGACGAAAGTAAAAGTAAAAAGTGTCCACTGGAAAATGGATGTCAGTTAATAGTACCTGATAACCTAAAATTGTAAAGTACAGTACGTATGTACTCGTAAGATCAATAATCCTAAGTACAGTTACCTTCCCACTGTGAGTGCTTACTCCAGGTCCACAGGGCGTGGCGTTCTGTGGGCTCCACTCGGGAGCACAGGAGGGTTTTTGGGGCATTTTAAAATCTCAGAGGAAAAGTGACCCGTTCTCCCATATTCCCTGGGACATCCTCCAGCTGTTGAGGTTCCAGAACCGAACGGCTATATAGGTTCTAATTGGTGTCGACCAGCTCCACTGGTTACTACGAGGGATTTAGGGGTAGGAGTCATGGGTGACGAGAACAAGGGTAACACTATTCTGCTCTGAGAAATAATGCGGACCGCTTGGAACCTGAATGTCGTTGATTGATTCCAGTGCAGATGAGCAGAGGGCCTGGGCAGTCTCCACAGTGGGACAGTCCCTCCTCTTACAGTAGATTAACGTCATATAGGGGGGACAGTCTCCTCAGTGGGATAGCTATAAATGGTGGCAGTCTCTACAGTGGAGACATTCGATCCACAGCAGTGGGGCAGTCCTCCACAGTGGGACGTCTCCACAGTGGGACAGTCTCCGCAGTGGACCTCTACAAAGTGGACAGTCTCTGTGCAACCATCAGTCTCCACAAGTGGGAGCAGTCTCCACAGGGGGACAGTCTCTACAGTGGGACAGATTCTACAGTGGGACAGTCTTACAGTGGGGACAGTCTCTACAGTGGGACAGTCTCCTACAGTGGGACAGTCTTCACTTTGGGTAGTCTCTACAGTGGGACAGTTTCCACAACAGTGGGACAGTTCCACCGTGGGACAGGTCTTGCACAGTGGGACAGTTCCGCAGTGGGGACAGTCTCCGCAGTGGGGACAGTCTCCAAAGTGGGACAGTCTTACAGTCTCCACAGTGGGACAGTCTTCACAGTGGGACCCAGTCTCTACAGTGGGACAGTCTTCACAGTGGGACAGTCTTCACCGTGGTGTGGGTAGTTACAGTACTCCACAGTGGGACAAGAGAATTTCACACAGGGGACAGTCTCCACAGGTGGACAGTCTTCCACAGTGGGACAGTTCCACAGTGGGCCAGTCTCCACAGTGGGACGGTCTCTACAGTGGGACGGTCTTACAGTGGGAAACAGTGTCTACAGTGGGGGATGAAGTTCTCACAGTGGGACAGTTCACATCAGTGGCGCCAGAGTGTCTCAACTTTGGTGACAGGTATCTACAGTGGGACAGTCGTATCTACAGTGGGACAGTCCTCTACAGTTGGGACAGTTCTCACAGGTGGGACAGTTGCATACGTGGGACAGTCCTAAGACAGATTGGACAGTTATCCACAGTGGGCCGGTCTCTCACAGTGGGCAGTGGCAATACAGTGGGACGGGTCTCATTCAGTGTGGGACAGTCTCCACAGTGGGACAGTCTCTACGGTAGATTTATTCTCATATATTTGATGTCTCGGTGTGTATATATAAAAATGAAAAGAAGAGTAGTAAAAAAAGATTAAAAAAAAACAACTGGTTCTTGAATGAGGTGTGTGTGGTGTTGTTCATTCTGTAGTGTCAGACTACTTTGAATGAACTCGTAACTTCAGCATTCTAGCATCTTAAAATCTCCATTGGTTTAATATTTGGCTTGGATTGAAAATTCAATGAGCTGTGACAACCAAGGTTATCTAGAATGTGCCAATTAGATTGTATTAAACTAATGTATTTATTTAATAGGCTGTGTGCACAACAGCGCCCAGCAACCTCACTGTCAGCGGTCTACTTTAAAACACAGTTGATATCTCTATGAGGTGTTATTTTGCCGAGTCAAAAGAATTCTAAATATGCAACTTGGGATACTTTAAAAAAAAAAACATGCATGCAGCAGGTGAATGTGCTCTCTCACCAGAAAGACATGTTACACAGTGCTGCTTTAAGAGATAAAAAATATCAAAAAGGCCTGACCAACAAAATGATTTGGGTAGGGTGAAGGGGGGTAAGGCTGTGTTTTTCTTTTTTATGTTTTTTAAAAATAACATGAACATAAAGTTGAAGTGTCATCTCAGTAGGGTCCTCCCAAAGAAGTGGATTCCTAAAGAGCACACAGCGCTGTCTCACTATCTGTTTTATTTTTTTTTCTCGGTCCAGACCCAGTTCTGGGCCGGCCACTAAAGGCGCTTGCGGACCATCGCAATTGTTCAGATGTTTCAGGGGAAAGGAAAGGGTGGAAAAAGGTTTGTTTTTTTTTTTGTTTTTTTTTGTCTTGTTTTCTTAAATGCATTTGAAATAACATTTGAAGTGTCCTCTCAGTAATACTCCTCCCAAAAGAAGTGGACTCCTCCTATCAGATGAACACACCAGTGCTGTCCTAATAGGACTTCTCCTGGGCTTGTCCCAAGAAGAGGAAAAGAGATAAAAGAATCGGTGCCAGTCCACGTTCTGGGCCGGTTATGAAGGCGTGTTGAGGCGCATGTTCAGATGTTTCATGGCGTCCTTTTGGAACTTGTGGGGTTCTGGGTCCCAAAAGCTAAAATCTCCAGGATCTTACTGAAGACAGAGCCGTATTCATAGAGAAAGGTCTCGGGCTCCCGCTTTGCCCAGGCTTCTTGATGTTCTTGGGTTTGAGATGAAACTTCATCTGGGACTCTGAATGTCCAGCAGGGCCTTCTCCAAAGTCTCCACTACTTGTGTCGTGGTGTGATTTGATACTGCAATGGTAACTTTCTGAGCAAGTTTTTGAGCAGAGTTTCGGACCACCAGGCTCTCACTGAGCTAAGGGTCTGTGGAGGAGTTGAAGAGCTGGCAGTGTAGGGGTCCTGTAGTGGGTTCCTCCTACAGTGGGTCTTCTGCAGTGGGTTCTGTAGGGGTTCTGTAAGTGGGCCTCCTGCAGTGGGTTCTGTAGTGGGTTTCTGCAGTGGGCTCTGCAGTGGGGTTCTGTAGTGGGTTGCTGTGGGTTCTGTAGTGGTATGCTGCAGTGGGGCTCTATGCAGTGGGTTCTGTAGTGGGTTCTGTAGTGGGTTCTGCAGTGTGGGTTCTGGGCCTGCAGTGGGCTTCTAGGAGTAGTGGTTCTGCAGTGGTTTGGGTCTGCAGTGGGCTTCTGCAGTGGGTTCTGCGCAGTGGGTTCTGCAGTGGGCTCTGGGCTGTAGTGGGTACTGCAAGTGGGGTTTTGCAGTGGGGCTCTGCAGTGGAATTTCTGCAGTGGGTTCTCAGTGGGCTCTGTAGTGGTGCAGCAGTGGGTTCTGCAGTGGGTTTCTGCAGTGGGCTCTAGAGCTGTGTCTGGGATCCCCTGCGGCTTGAAGCTCCGCCTCCTCTGGGGATTTTGACCTCCTCTGCTGGAATTTTGCTTGATTTTTTGGACCTCCATTCGTAGTCTCTCTGTGTCCTCCTAGGCTTTTGGTCCTCTTGTACGTGGGGACTCAGTTGGACTCTGGGTGTTTTTCTGAGCTGCTGTCGAGGCTGCTCTTGACTCTGGATGCTTTCCAGGAGATTCATCGTTAAACATACTGAGGATCTCATCCTCATTTTGGATCCCCACTGGAACAGAATCCACAGGAATCTGTTCCAGGTCCCAGTTTCTTCTGACGTTATGTTTTGTTTCTCCTCATTAAGTCCAAACTGTCTGCAGACCTCAAGCTGGAAGCACTTCTGGGAAAAATGTCTGGACTTTGGCTCTCTCCTGTCGGCCAACTTCTTCTTCCATCTACGGGGCTCCTCAAAAAAACTGTCTCTGGAGCTCCGGTGTCCCGTAGCTTCAGTGGATTAAGTTGTCTCTCTGCATCTCTGCAGTCCTCTGATGTTTGGGTCTCCACATTGGATTCTTGTACTCCTCTTGTTCTGGATATATCTGTCCAGCATCTTCTTTCTTCCAGTTGGTGCCTCAGAAAGTTCTTCAAAGTGTCCTCTGGAGCTTGAGTGGAGTCATCTATCGACAGGTCTCCATGAGAGCTTGACCACTGGCTCTCCTGTGTGATGTTTCCTCTGAAAAAATCAATTACTAATTTTGAGCTGTTTCAGGTGGTAATGGATCTCCTGGTTTGTTCTCAGGCTGAGCCTGTGGACTGGACTCTCTCCTGTGAATGTCTTCTGGTCTGGAGTTTGCTGTTGCCTGGCCTGCATTGGAACTGTGGACATCTTTGAATAGTTTGTCACAGTCCTTCTTCACTGACGTCTGTGTCTCTGAGCTTTGTCGTGTTCTGGAGTCCCTTCTGGGGGATTTGGCCCTTTTGAAATGCTCCTCTTCAAGTGGACTCTGGACTATTTGGGCAGGTGACTCAGTTTCGGGACGTCATCTGAGGGCAGTGGATTCACTGCTTTGGACTCCTCTGGACTCGAGCAGAGCCCTCACTTTAAGTGTATGGTCAGGGGACTGGCCCTCTGAATGCCCTGTGAAGTGGACTCGTTACTCCTCACTTTTGGGCAGGTTTTCCTAAACTCCTGTGAGCTATGACCAGATGGGGTACTTTACAGAAGGCCATGTCTCTGGAGGGATCGTGCAGGTGGAGCCCATCTGGTCATGGGTTAGATGAACGCCTGGGCTTGCAGTGGATGCACTCCTCTTGGCCTCCTTCTTGGAGTGACCAGAGCCAGAGGCAGTGTACTGGTCCAGGGCCACCTCCATAGTGAACAACGCCCAGCTGCCGTTCACTAGTTCCCCACTCACGATGCAGTACACGGGGGCTTCTCTCTACGGATCATTTGCAGCTCTGACAGGGCGAGTGATTGGGTCCTTTCTCCAGACGGAAGTCTGGAAGGATGTGAGCAGGTAAGTGTGTCTGCTCTGTTGGGATGAACTATTTGGTTTGGATGCTGTTCTTTCCGAGCGTCCTCTTTTTTTCAGGAGCAGTCGTTCTTCTGCCTGTGTCTGAGGGCAAGTTCTGCTGTGGTCTGAGGAGCAGGTTCTGCTGTGGTCTGAGGAGCAGGTTGGGACCCCATCCTCCTCTCTGACTGTGGTAGCCCATCATCTGGAGCAGAGCCTGGGTGTGCTCTCCTCCTGGCTTCCTTCTTGGAGCCGCCTTTTGCCCACCTGCAGTGTAACCAGTTCCAGGACACCTCCATGTTGAAAGGCCCATTGGGTGCCGGACACCGGTGCCCTCCGCAGGCGGTACTGGGCGGTGGGTGTTTTTTCCAGGCCATGAGCACTCCGGACAACAGGCGAGTGCATGGGTCTTTGTCCAGACCGAAGTCTGATGGCTGGGCCCTGGACTTTGGCGTAGCCATTAGGGTGGGCTTGTTTGATATGGTGCCTCTCCATTAGGTTCCGAGCCATGGCACAGGCCCGGGTGCTTTGTCTCTCTCCTGTTGGGCCCTCGCACTTCTGCCCACAAGTCCCCGACCGAAACTCGGATGGCGAAAACGGGGCGGGAGCACCGTAGTGCGGTGGACTCTGTGAATGGTCCACAGGCTGTCCAAGTATCTGTGCCACGGCGTACAGCCTTCTGATGGTGGGCAGGTAGAATTTTGGGCGGCCATGTTGAATCTGTGCCTGAATACAGTGGATTAGAGAGATCAAAGTGTTTGCTGAAGTGCTGTCTCGTATGAGCTGCGTCTCTGACAAAGGTTTTGGTTCAAACTGAAGGATCTGCTCTGTGCCACCCCTACATAAATTCATGGTGATGTCACAGTGTGATGTCACTGTGTGATGTCACCATCTCCACAGCAACGACAGCGTCACACAGGTTTTACAATGTTGGACATGGGTTTTTTAAATAAAAACAAATATATTAAAAAATAATACACATACGTACATTTGAAAATGTTTTAAATATTCTGTGTACATAAATAAAATGGACCCAAACAATTTTAAACTAAAACACCAAAAACTATTTTGTCAACTTAATGTGAGTGCGTGTTGACCTTAGGGTCTGACCTTTGCCTGACCTTTTGTCTGACCTTAGCCTGACCTTTGCCTGACCTTTGTCTGACCTTTGTCTGACCTTTTTCTGACCTTTGCCTGACCTTTGTCTGACCTTTGCCTGACCTTTGTCTGACTTTTGGAGCTGAACAGGGCAGGGCTGGGCCTGTTTTTTCGAATGTTCGAATTTTTATATTTTATTTTTATTATTATTTTATATTTATTAATTATTTATTCATAACAAACGAGCTGTGGATCAACTCTATAAAACGGCAGGATAGTACATACACTACCAGTCAAAACTTTGGACACTTTGGATCCTCTCAGTCATCCTCTCAGTTTTTCTTTATTTTTACTACTTTCTACATTTTTTTCACATACAGAAGACATCGAATATATGAAGTAATCACTGTTCCCTCTAAGCTGCGCGCGCGTGCGCAATAGCGCACTGCTTCCACTGTCTCCGCGCACAGAAAATCTGCGCTGCGCACAAAAAATAAAACCAATAAAAACCTTAATAAAATAACGCATCATTTATTTTGTACCATTTTCCATATTGACAGAGAGTGACGTGTTACTGGTGGTCAGACAATGATGATTCACGTACGTGTCACGTGTTCACGTAGCTCACTCACATCATTGATACTGTTGGCCACCTGTTTTTATGTTGGCACAAATGACTCAGGTGAAGGACTGAGCTCACTACAGACCAGTACAACTCACCTAGACTTTTATTATTTTTGTATCCATAAAAAAATCATGTTAAAGTATCAGAATATACTGCATTTTTTCCCATAACTACCTCTATTTTACAAATCCACCCTCCGTATTTTTTCTTTGACGCATTGAATAAGAGAGTGGGAAAATCCCGCGCGCTCCTTCGCTCTTATTCGTCATCTTCGAGGGACAGAGGCAGATTAATTTTTATGACAGTAAAATATCTAAAAAGAGCCTCATGTCTCTGCTTTGAGAGATGCCGTTTGAATTTACACGAAGCGCAGTTGGTTGGTTGGCGAGTTTACGATAATGGAAAGTCCACAACCGCGAGTCTATCGGCGACGACAGGACCGACACTAAAGGACACACAGCACGAATGAGGCAACGTGCGTGCTGCTCGCTGACCCTTCAGAATAATGTCGAAAGCGAACGGGCAGTGGCACTGACCGAGCCAGAATAAAAAAGAAATGCGGTTCATCAACTTGGATAAGGCGAACAACTACTACAGAAGTGAGAAGGACAAAAGGGAAAAATAAGGTGACATTTAAATTCTAGTGTTGATCATTATTAATTTTAATTTCTTAAGGATAATAACCATTAAATGCTTTTTACTTTGAGTAGAAGAAATTCAAATTAAAACTAATCATATATTTTTACAAAGTTGATGTAATTTTCAGTGTATCACGTGTGTGCTACAGCACATGCCATTGTGCAGAATGTGAAGATTATATAATGTGAACATAACTGTCTCTTTTAAAGATGTGCATGTCTCAATTCCTCCAGAGCAATTAAATATTGGTCATTAAATATTTGTTTCTTGTTTGAGCAGTACAAATGCTAATAAAAACTGTCAAATTTGTATATTTTACAGACAGAGTTACTGGAGCAGGACTCTTTCAGACCATAGCAGCAGGATTTCTCTCATTTAAACCACAGTAGGATTCTCCCAGAAGAACCGTAGGATTCTCCCAGAAGAACAGTAGGATTCTCCAGAAGACAGTAGGATGCTCCCCAGACCAGTTGGACTCTCCTAGACTATAGTGAGACTCTCTTACCCAGTGCATAGCAGGATCTTTATATATAAAAAAAAATCTAAGCATGTTTTAAAATAGTTTCAATTGAGTTTATATTTTTTGACTTGGTTCAGTTGGCTGTTCATATTTTGTCACAGTTTAAACTAAATATGTTTCTAATAGTGTACTAGTACTAGTAGTAATACTAGTTATGGACAAGATCGTTGTCTATTTCATTGTAATTATACAAATCTCGTATTAAAAGTAATTTGACAGTAATTACTGTTGTAATTTGATTCTTTTAATAGATCTTGTAAGTTGTTTGGATGTAATGCTCGTGTGTTCACAGTGTGCTCATCTGATGGTGCTCACAGTGGTCAAGAGAGCGCTCAGGGACTTTGTGTGTTTGCTCAGATACATGAAAAATTAGAGGGAACATTGGTCTCCACAGTGGGACAGTTTCTACAGTGGGACAGTCTCCACAGTGGGACAGTTTCCACAGTGCTCAGCTAAAGTTTACACACATAAGCACTTAAAGGTCATGTGACGTGAAGTGGGAGGAGGATCACACACTGCATTTGACCCATCCTCCTTCAACAGAGGCCCTGATCTGTGGTGGATTATCTTGAACTTTGTCATGAAATATTCAAAAGGTAAATTCACAGATGTTGAACCTAGTAAATATGATTAACCCGTAGAATATGGTGATGTCATCAACATTCCTTGAGGGTGTGGTGCTAACTCGAGGCACTGCTCTGTCTGAAGCTCTGTGGCTCAAGTTTAGACTTTAATCTGAGCTTTATTTTTCAACACAGTCTGGCCCATAAAGAGCTTAGCCGAACTACAGCAGGTGAGTTGATTTGTGCAGGTAAACAAGTCTCTCTTAAATAACTTAAGCGTCACAAGCTAGCTAGCATTAGCCAACAGTTTTTTCCCACCCTAAACTCAAACTCCTAAACAGGACCATGAACGCTCGTGTTGATTACAGGCTCCTGAAAAATTTTTTATAAACACATTTTTTAGTGTTTGCTTTTTGTGTCACCGTGGTAACTGCTCAACATTCCACCATAGACATACATGCAGAACCCCCCCCAGTGTGACGCCCATGAACCAAAACACACAGAGAGTTTGGTTTTGGTGAGTTTTTATTATGATCTTCTGCACAGATAAATCTTGTCTTTACAATACGGCACACACAGCATCACCGCGACACAACCCCGTCTTTAGAAAATGTAAAAATCAAATCATAAATATTCAGAAGTGCGCATGCAACCAGACTGTACAGGAGGAGGAGGGGCCAACGCTCAACCAAATAAGGAAACAGGAAGCACTTTATATGGACACGCCCTCTCACACGCACGCTTGGTCATCATATTATTATTTAAATAGAAAACCACGAGATCACACACGCACTGAAAAACCCTGATAATAATAATATTTTAGATTTATAGAAAGTAAAAGGTCTCATCTTGTCTAAAGTCACTGCAGTGCAAACCCACAGCTCAAACAGATGGAACAAGGGTTTAAATGAGTCCTACGTGATCGCAGATGCCACGGCCCCTGTTCTAGATGACTGTTTTTGGTAATGCGTCAGAAATGTTCCCAAATGTGTCTTAAATTTCACGGTTGAGGTCGAGTGAATGAAAAGTGCAGATATATCAGTTTTCTCCCCTTGTTTGGAAGCTTAGACGGCAGGAGTAAAGCGTCACTGTGGAAACTTTCAGGTGGAGAGTCTGACACCTGCCTCGTCTCCATGGAGATGTCACAGCTTCACCCCGGGATGTTCCACAGCGCGGCATGAAACCTGTGGAGGCTAGAAGGTGACGCCGGAAAGCTGAGTTCCAGGTCAGATCTGTGGAGAGGCGATCCCACTTGCAGTAAGAACGTGTGTTTTTCAAAGTAGAGAGTGATAAAAATGCATAACTGAAGGAATGTAAATCAGACACGCTTAATGCCTCATTGTCATTCCAGGGGAAAGCATTAACATCTCCATAGAGACAGGAAGGCGACGTCGTAATGCTAAGTTACAGGTCAGATCTGTGGAAAAAGCGACCCCATTTACAGTAAGAACGCATGTTTTTCAAGGTATTTGTGAGCAATAAAGTAATAGCATCGCCATGGAGACAAGAAGGTGACGCCGCAATGCTAAGTTACAGGTTAGATCTGTGGAGAGGCAACCCCACTCACGGTACATTCCATCAAAGCAATAGCACCGTCATAAAGACAAGAAGGCGATGCCATAATGCTGAGTTTACAGGTCAGATCTGTGGAGAGGAGACCCCATTTGCAGTAAGAACGCATGTTTTTCAAGGTATTTGTGAGCGATTAAAAACTGAATAGATGTAAATTAGATACATTTAATGCCTTATTGTGAAACATTCCAGGCAAAGCAATAACATCACCATGGAGTTCTTACATTTTTTGAGTAAACCTGTGGACTTTGTTTGAGTCCTTTAGGTCAGTTTCTAGTCCTGTTTTAAACCTGGTTGAGTCCAGAGTATTTGTGAAATGTTTAGACCCCAGTTTTTTAATAATAAAATTAAACAGCTGCAAACCTCAAAATTGAAATCCAAATCAGTCCAATGACGTGAACTTTTAAAAACACAGAGGAGCCATTTCTGGATTACCACTTGATGAGATCACAGTGGTGGAAGAGAACATTTAGAGTTATGGAGAGGGCCTAAATAAGCAAGATTACTGAAAAAAAACATGTGAATGAAACAAAACACAACTCCAGTATGTTTTTGAGGAGGAAACTACATTAGAACATGGGCAAAATAAAAACTAAAACGAATTGAAAGTAGGAGCAGATACCGAGTCGTGCCTCCAGAGGGCAGCACATCTGACAGAAAAAACACCGTAGCTTCATGTTTATACAGTAAAAGTATAGATATGTTAAAGTGATCCTTGTCTCTCCCGTCCGTCTCCTATGGCCCTGCTATGGTCACGACGATATGCTTGATCTGATGCTTCGTACAGACACAGAGGTAAGATTCGATTGTACACTCCCCATTTTAAACGCCCCATTTACAAAAGTACAAAATGTTTGGCTGCTCAGGAACCCGAGCGTTTGACCCGCACAGATGGGGTAGTGATGGGTGCTCCGCGGGTGCTAAATATGGCCGATCAAATAGACTAATACAGAGCAGAGAATAAAGATAAGGAGGAGAAACTGTGCGTCTTGTATCTGATTCATGACTTACAGTTTATGTAACCAGACAAAATGAAAGTGAAAGAAATGCAAATACACAAATTCCCAACCGTATCTCAAAGGTGCAATATGTAACTTTTCTTGTGGAAGGTCTGCCACCAGCTCGTCTCCATGGAGATGTTATAGCTTTGCCTGGAGTGTTCCACAGCATGGCATTAAAGAGGACATACTGTGCTTGTGTCTGCTCTATAGTTATAATCTCTGACACCCATGGGTCTTTATGTTATAAATTTACACATTTTAAATCACAATACTCACTATTAATTTAATGCCATTCCGTGGAACATTCAAAGCAATAACATCTCCATGGAGACAAGCAAGTGGTGCACCCTCCATCAGAAAAAAAAATACATAGTGCACCTTTAACATTTAAAAGTAATTCAAATACAAACTTTTTTTTTCTTTTTTTGGTCAATTCTCATGTTTGTTTTGGTTTTTTCCATATTTTTTTCTTGATTAAAGTTTTGGCTAATTACATACACTGTAAAATACATCTCCGATGTCACGATGTTCACGATGTTCAGTAAAACTCTGACACACATCCCTTTGAAATACATCAGGAGGTGAGTGATTCTCTGGTCATTTCAACTCGTTTCTTAGAGTCTTGTTTTAAAATGGCTCATTTTTACACAGGCACAAGTCAATACAACATGGACCAAGGAAAAGTAACAGATCCCAGTGCTTCTCAAACAGAGGTACAGGGCCCTATAGTGGTACACTTAGTATTACTGTCTGGAATAATTATTAATATTATTCTAGACAAAAACATTCTGCTTCATTGAATATTAAAGTGGAGCTAAAACTGTGTATATGGGGTTTTATTAGCATTCTCTCCTGGTAATTTCTTGGCAAACTTTAGTTAAAAACTAGCTGTATTTGAAGCTTTCTGGTCAAAAAATCCCAAAATCTATTCAGCTTCTGTGATTTCAAGTACTACATGACATCACACACGACTGCTCTGATCACAGTGTTTCTGATTACAAACACCTGGCTGGGGTTTGAAGTGGCCCCTTCACTCTCCCCTTTTGTCCTTCAGACCCTGCCCCTCCTCCCCCCTCACTCTCCCCTTTACTCCTCAAGACCCCCCCCCCGCCTCCCCCCTCACTCTCCCCTTTCTCCTCAGACCCTGCCCCCTTCCTCCCCCTCACTCTCCCTTTTACTCCAGACCCCGCCCCTCCTCCTCCTTCACTCTCCCCTTTACTCCTCCAGACCCCGCCCCTCCTCCTCCTTCACTCTCCCCTTTACTCCTCCAGACCCCGCCCCCTCCGCCCCCTTCACTCTCCCCTTTACTCCTCCAGACCCTGCCCCCTCCCCCCTCACTCTCTCCCCCCTCCTCTAGACCCCGCCCCTCCTCCCCCTTCACTCACCCCCCTTTAGTCCTCCAGACCCCGCCCAATTTAGCAGCTCTATTTAAAATGTGGTTGTGGGCGGAGTTTAAGTGTTTAGTCCCACTTTAATAATAAAAGAAAGATATTTTTGGTATAAAATCTTGGAATGTGAGTATTTTCTAACAAGATACATAGTCAAATATATGTTTGGGCAGCTATTTGAGATAAGCTGTGGGTGTGTTTGAGGAGGAGCTAAAAGTTTGGGATGATGACACGTTTTTTGCCGTATATTTGATTGACATGTGCCTGTTTATGAAGGGAGTAATTAGCCAAAAATAACACTGAAAACATGAAAGACTGAATAAGGTGTGTTCATAAAATATTGATAAAAGTATAAGCTAAATAGGTATAAAACCATAGATTCTGTATCCAAGACAACAGCAGAGGAATCCAACCCACAACCTCCTTACTGAGAGGCGGAGACAGGATAACCACTCTGCCGCAGTCACACACGCACGCTCCACTCAGAGAGATGAGGAGTCGAACCCACAACCTCCTCACTGAGAGGTGGGCCGACCATTTTTAGACCTAAAATTGCCAGTAGGCCACCAACAGTTTATGAACACACCTTATCACCTTAAAAATTACAAAATTAGAGGAGAGAATTTTCCAAAACCTGTTGAGCATAAATACATTTGAAAAACGTGATCCCGTTTGGTCACTGTACATGACTTTTTTGCTTTGATCTTTTCTACGCAAGTCTACATGTTACATATTCTAGTACAAAGTGTGTGTTCACAGTATGATTTAGGAATAATAATTTCAATATTTATATGGCACACTGAGTTTTATACAAATATACCCACAACTGAGCTGGATCCCACATCTGTGTTAAAAATATAGACTTTACATTATATCGTACTACTTTGAATACACCTAGAGTCTAATTGTACAGGGAGGGGAGACATCATACATAAGTATAAGGTTATTTACTGTCTAATAATATGAAGTAATAAGTCCTGCCCTTGATTACATGTATAAAAGTACTCATAAAGTATCTGTCAGCAGGATTTAAAATGGCTTCTTCAACACATTTGGCTGTGAGTTCAATGTAAACAAGAAAACTGTAGAAAAAGGCCGTGCTGCGTTCAAGTCCGGCTCAAACGTCGGAATTCGGAGTGCTGTTTTGAGTTGTTTTAGTTCAAAAGTGTATCCAAAATAACTGCAAATACTTCATTATTAACCAGGGCGGTGCCGTTGTGTACACCGCAAAATGAGACATACTTTGGAACATTCTCCATTGAGTTGAAAATGTTTTATGCCATACTGAGTCGGGTTTGCGGAGATGCAAGCCCGCTCACAGTAAGGACGCATGTTGTTCAGTGCAATAAAAACAACCGACAATTTTATTTTGGTAATTTTTTAGTGAAAATGTTACAAATTGAGGCTTTAATTCACTTCCTTACTTGTTTTGAGTTGACGAGATTTGCTTTGTTAGAAGGTCTAGATTTTTCAAGGGTTTTTTTTTAACGATTTTAATGTGACCTCTGACCTCTTGTAGTTTTCTTACTAGACTGACATAATCATTAAACCAGAAAATATGCAGAATAGTTAAAAAAAAATGACAAAATAACTTGAAATTATACTCAAAACTACTTCAAAATGTAGTGACTCGTTTTTGCAGTGTACACTATGTATAGAATAAATGTTCTCAGCTTATTTCAGCGTTAGCCACACTAGCAAACAAACGCCATCACATGTATTTTATAACCGCAGAGTTGGCTTTAGACTGCATTTGTCCTCTGCATTTGACCCATCCTTCAGTGTCTGCGGGTTCACCCTGTCCGGAGCAGTGGGACCCGTCTCCAGCCATGAGATTCGGAGAGGTTTGGTCTTGAAAGGAGCACCTAGCTGGAGGATTAGCCAGGCTCAGAATGTACAACTCAGAGCTGATGCTTCGGACTTTGGAGGCGACCTTGAACGCAGCACGAGTATGGTGGGAGTGTTAAAGTAATGCCCTGTTTGACTGTGGTAACCAGACGGAGCAGTCGCTGGCACATGCTCTCTGCAGCTCTGGGGGGAGTCCGTGTAGAGTGAAGGAGAAAAGGCCAGAATATTCACCCCTTCCTTTATTTCCTCCCTTCTTCTGTACATTATTGTGTTGCCTCATTTCTTCTGATGGGACCATAAAGACCTTGAGCTTATATCATGTTTTAGCTGAAAAACTTTTGCGTAAAATTATAAGCTTTTCTAGTGAAACCTGTACATTGTAAAAGGTCTGAACCATAGACTGTATGATGCAGGTGGACTGAGTGAGTGTGACGTCACCCACAGCGTTCAGGTTCTCTCAAATGAAGCTCATCGAGACTAGAGCAGTTATAGGAGTATATATAGAGTATCATAGCAACCAAAGAGCCAATCTGGAGGGAATCAAACCTGTTGCTAACGCTAGCGGGCGTGATCTCGGGGAAAGAAAGCAGCTGATTTGTCTGTTATTAATGTTCATCTGTTGATTTATGGACAAAATAACTAAATAAAAACCTCAGGGTCATGTAGAGCGGGTTAATATGAACATTTTAAGACCAAAATGACAAGTCTGACAGCGGCAGTTACAGAGAGAGGGGCCACAGTTTTTCAATAGAAAGTGAACTGGAGTCAGAGTACGCGGTGGCTAGCGGGTTAGCTATGTCCTTTTATATACACAGTCTATGGTCTAAACCAGTAAAAAACCTCATAATAAATGTTCATATTATGTAATCTTCTGGTAAAGGGTTCGCCTGTTAGCCTCAATTCAGATGTTACTGGTTTGTCTGAGATGTTCCATAGCGTGGCATTAAACTCAACTCTCTGCACCAAGACCTGCATTTGGCGTCACTGGGCCAAGTTACAGGTCAGATCTGAGGAGCGGCGACTCCACTCAAGACAAGAACACATGTAAATACAAATATCTGTAACTGGATAATTACAAGATACAGAAGTCTAATACCATACTGTGGAACTTTCCGGGCACAGCAGTAACATCACCATGGAGACAAAAGAGGTTAGCAGACACCCTGTCAAAAAGTTACATAGTGCGTCTTTAAAGTAGATCCCATTTACAGTTTGTTTTTGGGTCACTGGTCATATTTGCTTTAACAGTGAGTTAAAGTCACATGTTTATTGCTTCAAATGAGAATATATTTGATTAAATTGTGCTTATTTCACCTGTAGTTTCTGAGTCTGGCCTTTCCTCCTTTTATCAAACACGACGCCCCAGAGCAGAGAGCGCCGTGGAGTGACTGACAGTTACTATGGACGATAAACACATGGAGATTCCTGTGTACTTCCTGGTTCAAAGGTGCAAACAGTGCCCTACTCTAGCTGGACTGTGGCTGTGTATGTTACAGTGTGAGGAGTGTGAGCGCCCCCTACAGTCTGGTCTGCGCCTCGGGGATGTAGATCTCGATGCTGTCCGCGCTCTCGGTGGCGGAGTTCTGTCGGACTGAAGCGGCGCGTTTGGCAGCTAGGAGGCGCTTGCGAGCGTCGTGCCGGGTCTTGTCCGAGCTCTCCAGGGAGCGGTCCCGGGCCAGAGGCGGGTGAGTGGGGCCCTTACCCGGCTTTTTGGGCACGGGAGGGGGGAGGCGTCTCTCCTGGAGGGGGGAGGGAGGGGGAGGGACAGTTAAAGGGACAGAAACCAGCGCCTCTGTGTGTGTGTCCCAAACTCACTCACAACTAGTTTGAGTTTAGAAAAGTCAGACCCGATTGCACCGGTGAAACTAGAATGAGACTGGGTGTAGTTCAAAGGTGGAGTTCTGTTTGGGTTAAACCAACAAATAAATAAATAATGGGCTCACTCATAGATTTCTGTATTTTTGCTTGTGTTTTTTTTTTTTGGTTAAAAAGACCAGCGGTGGAAGAAGTACTCAATTGATTCAATTGTACTTTTACTTAAGTAAAAGTACAACTGAATCAATGTTTGTTTTTTTTCCTATCTGTTTTTATTTGTATAGTTTTATTTGATCAAATTATGAATGTTAAAAATAAACCCTCAGCAGGTCTCAAACTATAATACAAATACATTTACTTTTCATTAATGCTCTATGTGTATATCTATATTTAGATGTGTATGTGTTAATCTACAAGTACAGATTAAGTGATAATTACAACATGAGAAAAGTTCTGGTTTCATTAAACTCACATTCATAATATTCTGTTTTGAAGTGACAGATTTCCCTCACAGAACAGGAGACTTTTGTGGTCTAAACCCAGGCAGAGCATCAAGATTTAACTTTGTTTATGACTATTATTTTGTGTTAAATGTCTAAAGTCTAAAAAATATGAAAAACTTGTTCATTTTAAACCGTTTGCAGTGGTCCAAAGTGATCCCTCACTTACCTTATACATTCTGAACATCCTAGTCATTCTCTACAATGAGTTCATAAGCAATTTTCACAACTTTCAGAGACCTGTGCTGAGTTTTGTCATTATGGTAATGCTTAAAACTAGCATGCTAACATGCATTTCCTGATTCTTGTACAATAAAATGCTTTATAATTAGAAATAAACAGTACAAAGTGGACTTATTCTGACGTAAAGAGCTGCATATTCACTACATCTGTACTGGGACAAGACACATTTTACTCAAACACATGGGAAAAATCTGGTACCAAGACTTTAAATGTCCTGTATTACACAAAATGGACTCTTGAGAGGTTTTGTTCATGTTCTAATGCTGTCACCTCATCAAAACATATCTGGAGCTGTGTTTGTTTCATTCACATGTTTGAGTAACATTTTATCATTAGTCTGTAACATCTCCAAAGCTCAAAATGCTCTGTTCCACCTTGTGATGTCATGAAGTGGTACTTTTACCTTTTGTTCAGTAGAGATCGGGAATTCTAGTGAGGTTGTATGGAGTTTAAAAACACAGTGGAGCACTTCCTTTATCACCACATGATTAAATCACAAGGTGGAACAGAGTGTTTTCAGTTTGAGAGAAGAACTCAGCCTAAATATGCAGGATTTCTGTGTTAAATGTGTGATTGAAACAAAACACAACTCCAGGTCTGTTTGTGATAAGAAAACGACATTAGAACAGAGATGACAGAAGAGTGTGACATGGCCCTTTAACTTCGATTCATTGCACTGTGACAAAGAACTGATTTTGAAACCTAATAATCATAAGATCTTGGAGACAAAAGCGCCGCATGATCTGCTTGCTCTCCTCATACAGATACATTTATTCTCATGACGTTTGACGTGACTGTAATCTCTGGTTTGTGTCTATTTCAAACCCTTTTCTGATCATTCTGCTCATTGTTTCCTACGGCGACCAATCTGAGCTGTGTTATTCCTGAGGGGACGAGTCAGATCCCTGTTGTTTTCTATGCAGATGATCCCACACAGGCTTCAGTTCTGTAAAGACTTAAATTATAATCTCACATTTAGACTTTTGGAGGAGATGCTTGTCAGACTGTTACCAAGGCAGTACTTTGTCGGCCATTTTGAACAAGCTTTTTGCTCCACTCACTTTAACTACACCTACTTTTATTCAGTCATTATCACCAAACTTTTTATATGACATTACAATCCTTGTTTTTGCGTCACTAAAGTTGAATCAAATGTTGTAAGGTTCTGAGGGTCGACAATAATATAAGAAGAAGACTATTTTTAGAGTACAGATATATTATATAAGCAGCTCTTAAGGTCAAAATAATCCCGCTGTGTGCTGTCTGCATCGAATCAGAAAGCGTTTTATAGGAGACATTTTGAGGACTTTCCACCATTCCAAAGAGGAGATATTATTTTGTTTGAATTGTTGATCGCTATGGCAAGAGTCCTATTTTTCATCCTTTTGAAATCCATGGATATTATTTAATTATTTCTTTGTAATTACGAAGTTAAAATTGTGTTTGCGTTGTATTCTACGGCACAAAGTAGTAGTAGTACTAGTTCCACCTCTGAGTCGTAGGTTTAGTCAGATGATTCTCACCGATCTACGTTTCTTACTTGGAAAACACACTGTCTTGAAGCACGTTTCCATTGGAGCGGTTTGGCAAAGGTTCAATCGGTAAGGCTCAGTTTTCTACCTGTGCCAAAGTGTGCCAAACCAAACCAGACCAAACTGGACCAGACCAGACCACGTCCCTCCATAGAAACGTGTGCGGAGGTTCAAGGACACACACACGGTAAGCAGCAGCCCGGCAGAGGATGTAGGAGCTAGGAGACAGGAGCTAGGAGACAGGAGATAGGACACAGGAGCATAGGCTGTATATAGTGGACGGAGGGAGTGTGACGTTACCCATAGCGTTCGGCTCCATCAAATAAAGCTAATCGACGCTAGCAGTTATAGCAGCTTATCGGCAGCCGGAGCCCGTATTTGGAAATCTGGATGTGTAACTAAAGAGCCAATCAGGAGCAAGGGTGTTGAAGGTCATGTGCCTTTCTGCCCTCATCGCTGGTTTGGCTAGCAGCACTGCCAATCAAACGTTTTGCTAATGCCAGGATCATGTAGAGCAGGTTAAAATGAACATTTCGAGACCAAAATGACGAACCTGACAGCAGCAGTTACAGAGAGAGGGCCCGCAGTTTTTCAATAGAAAGTGAATTGGAGCCAGAGTCGAAGAAGAACGCGGCGGCTCGCGGGTTAGCTACGGCCGTCTATATATACAGTCTTTGCATAGGAGGTAGGAGCTAGGAGAGAGGAGAGGTAGGAGACAGGAGACGGGACATAGGAGCAAGGAGAGAGCAAAAGGAGGTAGGAGCTAGGACACAGGAGGTAGGAGACAGCGCACACAGAGATGCATGGGGAGCCAGAGCAGAGTTGGTGCATGGCGGTGTGGCCTTCACTGTCGACACAAAAAAACAGGAAAAACCATGATCACAATGAGCAGCCGATGGGATGGACCACAGCCACACACAGGTATATATATATGGACATGTATATATATGTATATGTTAGAGTACTGCATGAGAGGTCTGAGGGCAGCATCCAAACACATGCACGGCAGACTTTTAAGATCTCATCACAAATACGGGTGGACAGAATATCGCCGATGTTGCATATGACACTGCATATGAAAGATTTTAATATCAGCCTGATTTATTCAAGTTTAAACTGCAAAAGTTAAGGTACATTGAATTTTTACACCAAGTTTCAGTAAGATCTAGGGAGGGAACCATAGTCACTACTAGCCTAACCTTTCTCATTTTAAACAGTTTGCAGTGGTCCAAAGTTACTCCTTATCTACCTGCATTCTTAACATCCTAATTATTCACCACGATGAGTTTAGAAGCACTATTCACAACTTTCCAAAAGAACAAAGCTTTTTTTTTGCCATCATGGTAACAACAACTAGTATGCGAATGCTAACTAGTATGCCAAAGACACATATTTAAAACTATAAGGAAAAAATGGGTGCCTAAACCCAAACCGAACCTATTTTCACTCAGAGCTTAACCTTAAATCATGTTGTTGATCTAATAATAAAGGAAGCATGTCGTGGGAACCTGACTTTTGTCCCCACACTGTGCTAAATAACTCAACACATATACACACAGAGGAGGTCCTGATACAGAGGGACCCCCCCCCCCCACACACCAGGAGACAGAGGAGGTCCTGATGCAGAAGGACCCCCCCACACCAGGAGACAGAGGAGGTCCTGATGCAGAAGGACCCCCACACACCAGGAGACAGAGGAGGTCCTGATGCAGAAGGACCCCCACACACCAGGAGACAGGAGCAGAGGAAAGTCACATCATTAACTAAAGGTTGACATTTGCATATGTTTATACAGACTCCTCTGGAACTCTGCAGAAGAACAGTCCAATTCATACTTTGCAGTTGATGTCATCATATTTCCTGGGGGTGTGAAGCTGGTTAACTGGAGGCACTGCTTTGTCTGATGCTCTGTTACTGAAGTTAGAGACTTTGATCTGAGCTTTGCTGAACTACAAAAACTCTCAAATAACATTAAGGTCACAAGCTAGCTAGCAATAGGCAACAGTTTTTTAGTGAGTCACTCTCACCTTTTTGTTGAAAATCAAACTCCTAAACAGGACCATGAACGTTCAGATTGATCACAGGCTCTTGAAAGTTTGCGGCTTAAATCCATTTTGTATTTTTTATTGAGTTTTCAGACAATCTTTAAACCTTTTAACAGTGTTTGCTAATGTGTGCTTTGTGTCACTATGGTAACAGCTGAACATTCTGCCATAGACATACATGCCAAACACCCCCAGCATGATGTCACTGCAAAGCATCAATACTGATGATTTTCAGATACCAGATATGTCAATGTCAATGATAATGTCACACTGTCAGATGGAGAAGAGAGTACTAAAAGGTAAAGTCACAAATGTTGAACCTGATCATTTCTATTATTAATGACCCAATGACCCAATGAAGACCTCTCTGTCAGTCTGTCCCGGGGCAGATAAGAATGAATAACACACTGAATTTTAAAAGCACTACCCAAGACTACATTAAAGTCCTGCAAGGTCCACCCGTATTTTTCACTTTTAGGACACTGAGACTTATCACTTTAAATGTAAAAATATAAGTTTTATATAAAGATTTCATTCTAAGATGAACACTGAGCAGCCACATCCGCATATGCACACACAGACAGCAGCAGGCCTCCACAGACAGGGGGCACTGTACCTTCCTGTCAGGAACCTCCAGAGGTCTCCAGTTGTTGGCTCGGAGCTGGTGGAGCTCGTCAAACTTCAGGCTGATGTTCTCGATGGAGAGCTGCAGCATGTCCCAGAACCCGGCCAGGTCTGAGGCCACGGGGCGCGGGTGAACACTGTGGTTCTGAGGGGCAGAGACAAGGCAAACTGTTTAGAAAAGGCCAAATTCGGTCCTATCATTTTGTTTTCAGTATGAGTGCTTATTTTTGATTAGTATCTGAATATCAATATTTTTGACAACCCACTTGATCAAACTTATATAACAAGCACTTTACAGGCGTGTGTTCATTCACTGAAGCTAAAAGAAGTGTTTAAAACTCACCAGGTTCTCCTCACAAAGCTCCCTGAACTGTTGGAACTTCTGAGACATGAGGAGCTGAGCACTGCCCACCGCACTGCGCATCTTACCCAGGACTGAAAAGAAGAAGAGAGGGAGAAAGAAGGAGGGAGGAGAGGAGAAGAGAGAATAGGAGAGAGAAAGGGAGAGGGGGTGGAAAAGGTGAGAGGTATGAAGGGAAGGTTAAGTTAGTTTATTTGCTCTTTGTAGTTAGAAACACGTTGGAAAACATAGCAGATAAAGATGGGGGGAGTAAACATGTCATAAACATGACATAGACCCACTGTCTTCTGGGTAGGGCGTTCTCTCTCAGGTCCTCCTATAGTTCAGTATAATTGTTATTAAATGAAATATAAGCCTTAATGTCTTCGGGTAGGACGTTCTCTCTCAGGTCCTCCTACAGTTCCTCCTACAGTTCATTATAATTATAGATTTGTTAGTATAAGTGAAATAAACCCACTGTCTTTGGGTAGGGCGTTCTCTCTCAGGTCCTCTTACAGTTCCTTATAATTGTAGAGTTGCTAGTATAAATGAAATAAACCCACTGTCCTTTGGTAAGGCGTTCTCTCTCAGGTCCTCTTACAGTTCCTTATAATTGTAGAGTTGCTAGTATAAATGAAATAAACCCACTGTCTTTGGGTAAGGCGTTCTCTCTCAGGTCCTCTTATAGTTCATTATAATTGTAGAGTTATTAAATGAAAAAAAACCCACTGTCTTCAGGTAGGGCATTCTCTCTCTGGTCCTGTTCGATCTGTCTGCACCAGCCCTCCATGCGCTCGGTCTCAGCCTGGAGCAGCTTTAGGAACCAACGCCCATCTCTCTGACACACCGACCGCTGCACCGCCTACAGGACAGCACAGGGAATACACATAACAACACATTTTATTTCAGGTGCCTTTCAAGATACCCAAGGTCAAGCAGTATAGGTTTCCCCCATAAACCTAAAACATGCACAACAGGTCAAATCCTGCAGTTACGGAAGTCTGACTAAAACTATCTCAAGATTTGGAGATGGGTCAAATGCAGAGGACAAATTTTCCCCATGGGGATGATAAATTCTACCTTGCTTTGAGTGCACACAGGGCAACTAAGCTTAAGTTACACTTTATTGTCCACGCTGGGAAATTTGACCTCCACATTTGACCAATCCTTCAGTGTCTCTGAGTTAAACCTGTCAGAAGCAGGGGACCCATCTCCAGATCTTGAGCTAGTCTTGGTCAGGACCACTTTAGCTTGAGAATTTGACCTGCTGTGCATGTTTCGGGTTGATGGGGAGAAGCAGGAGTGCCCGGAGGAAACCACCCAGACACAGGGAGAACATGCAAACTCCACACAGACACAGGGAGAACATGCAAACTCCACACAGACACAAGGAGAACATGCAAACTCCACACAGACACAAGGAGAACATGCAAACTCCACACAGACACAGGAAGAACATGCAAACTCCACACAGACACAGGGAGAACATGCAAACTCCACACAGACACAGGGAGAACATGCAAACTCCACACAGACACAGGAAGAACATGCAAACTCCACACAGACACAGGGAGAACATGCAAACTCCACACAGAAAGGCCCAGGAGTCAAACAAAAATTTTACTGAATATGATTTGTCATCTTGGTGCTATAAACTGTGTTTGGTACTCTTTTGGTCCTGGTTTGGTATCGGCTTTAGTTCCAGCTTAGTCCTCCTCTCACCTCGAGCAGGGCGGAGCTGCTATAGTCCATGTCCAGCGTATCCTCGGACACACTGTCGATCCAGGGGTCTGGAGGGGGCAGGATGGACGGGTCAAAGCCCACCTCGTCGTACTCGTCGGAGGCACAGGCGTGGTAGTGGTTCCCTGAGCCCTGGATGCTGACGGTGGAGGTGGAGGGAGGAGCGTCTCTGGACTCTCGGGAGAACTGTCTGGAGACCGGACCAGAGGACAGAACCTCCAGATCTGTGTCTGAGGTCAGGGGAGTGTCCAGGAGGTCTGCTATGTCCAGGTCAGCCTGAAAAACAAGGTCACAAAGAGAAGCCTGTGAGGAGCACATCAACACATATGATTCTGACATGATTTTGGACATTTAAAATCACATTATTGATCTAACAAAACATAAGCAAAGAAATGGTGGAGTGGAGGTAACTAGGGCCAAATGACATGCCAATTTTTATTTTTGGCTCTCATATTGACCTGTGTTCATTTTTATTTTATTTGGTATCAGCTCAAATGGATCAGTGAATCTAGATTTCAGAGAGCTACACCTATGGAGAGCTACACCTACGAGGAGCTACACCTACGGAGAGCCATGGAGAGCCACACCTATGGAGAGCTATACCTATGGAGAGCTACACCTATGGAGAGCTATGGAAAGCTACACCTATAGAGAGCTACACCTACGTAGAACTACACCTATGGAGAGCTACACGTACGGACAGCTACATCTATAGAGAGTTACACCTACGGAGAGCTATACCTATGGAGAGCTATACCTCAAAGAGCTAACCTACAGAGAGCTACGAAGAGCCACACCTATGGAAAGCTATAGCTATGGAGGGGTACACCTACAGGAGCTACACCTATGAACAGCTACATCTGTGAAGCGCTACACCTATAGAGCTAAACCTATAGACAGCTACACCTATGAAGAGCTACACCTATGGAGAGCTATACCTATGGAGAGCTACAGTTCACAGTTTATGTCAAAATGCGCACTTCTTGCAGTACACGTTTACAAAAATAAGTACTTTTATTTCACAATATGGTTTTGAGAATGAAAACTCTTGCAAAGGAAAGTACTCAAGTAGAGGTAAATCATCATTACTATGAACACTGTTTCTAACTGCTTGATTAAAAGTTGACTGTTCTATATCACAAAGTATAAACATGAGACAAGCCCTGTACAGTCTGTACCTGCACTGCTGCGGTCACACTGTTGGAGCGCTGGAACCGGCGGTACCTGACCAGCAGAGGGAGCAATAGGTCAATACAAAACAAGAGCATGGAAACGTAACAGCAAAATGATCCACAGACATTACACCAGAGTTTGAATAGCTCCTGTCTGAACACACTAGCATCATGTGGCATAGATCCACACGCACAAGGATAACACAGATACAAGACAACCGCTGACTACAGGAAGTGCCCAATCCGCTCACAGCTCAAGTCACTGTCACTATACAGAACATTATCCACCATAGTCTGTGTGTGAGATGCCCTCTCATCCTCCTATATATCCCTGTGTGTCAGATGCCCTCCCGTACTCCTATATCACTGTGTGTAAGATGCCCTCCCATCTTTCTACATCCCAGTATGTCACATTATGGGTTTTAGCTTCATGTCACAGGTGACATTTAGAGGACTTTTCACCATTCAAAAATGAATTCAATTTTTTGTGCTATGGCAACAGTCCCTGTTTTGAATCATTCTGTGATTTTTGTTCACTGAATAGGGCGATAAAACAGTTGATTCAGATCCTTTTACATATCCTTATGTATCAGATGCCCTCCCATCCTCCGATCCCTGTGTGTCAGATGTCCTCCCATCTACTAATATCCCTGTATGTCAGATGCCCTCCCATCCTCTCATACTCATGCAGATGTTATGGTGTGGTTGGAGATAAATATAGTGAGATAATGGACCAAATTCTACAATAAGAACATCCAGAGATAATTATCCACCAGTCTGCTGATTTCACGGCTGTTAACATTCGTCGCCGTTACACATTTTGTATTAAAGATAGCTGGATGTTCTAAAGACAGAGAGGACAGAGAGAGGGAGGGAGAGAGAGGAGAAAGAGAGAGAAGGCGTCCGAGCTCACAGCTGAGTGGGCGGATTGTGACCCATTACTTGGCAACAGGAAGTGAGTCAGAAAGAGCCGTTTCTGTGCATCATCGATGACAAAGAGAAACAAGTCTACACCTCGACCAGCGACCTTCCCCAAGGAGGGCGCCACGTCAACCACTACCCAGTGCCACAGCAACTACAACAGGGCGCCACGACAAGCACAACTCAGTGCCACGGCAACCGCAATCCAGTGCCATGGCAACCGCAGTTTAGGGCCACAGCAACCACAGCCCAGCGTCACGGCAACCACAGGCCAGCGCCATGGCAAGCACAACCCAGCGCCACAGCAACCATAACCCAGTGCAATGGAAACCACAGTTTAGTGCCACAACCACAACAAGGGGTACCACGACAAGCATAACCCAGTGCCATGGCAACCACAGTTCAGCGCCATGGTAACTACAGCCCAGCGCCACGACAACCACGACAACCACGACCCAGCATCACAGCAACCAGTGCCTAGTGCCATGGCAAACACAACCCAGCGCCACGGCAACCACAACCCAGCGCCACGGTAATCAAGACCCAGTGCCATGGCAACCACGAGCCAGGAGGAGAGCTCATGGTAACCACAACTTACTATGGTCTGGGAGTTTGTAAGGCCCAGACCGTGCTCCAAGTGTATTTGGCCTTATACACCACAAAATCACCACATTTTGGATGTGTTTTTTTAATACAGCCCGAGGCGCAACATGAAGCAGCACGCTGAGCTCACGGAAATTTCACGAAATAGGATCCAACCTATTTTTTGATAGTTGACGTGAGCGTAGGACGCGTATCCAGTTCATGCATTTGTTGTTACATTTGTGTGATTCTCACCAGCAGCACACATTCCTGGGGCAGTTATGTCGCCTTGTTTGAAGGGGCTCATAGTCACAAACACAGTCAGCTTGTACTTTCAAATGTACTTCAGAAAACCTCACGTTTGCTACAAGAGGCTGTACACTGCGTCCTGTCTGAAGGCTTTCCCAATGACAAATCAGAGCCAGTGCTGCAGACGTCACAGTATTTCACAGTGTTTTAGCCTCACCCTCGGTCGTCCTCCACCTGCACCCCCACAGAGGTGAACTTGGACGGATCGTCTGGGTCTGGCATGTCGTCTGGCCCATCCACCTGCAAAACACAACATGCATTCACTGACAAGGACTAAGAATCTACAAGTCATTTGAGGTTAACATAGACTTAATTGACCCTGCATTTGATCCATCCTTTAATGCTACTGGGGTTAAACCTGTGAGGAGCAGTGGACCAGATCTGAGCCAGGATCCTACATTAGCTAAATTTTGGATTTTGCCTATTGTGCATGTTTTAGGTAGATGAAGGAAAACCGAGTGACCAGAAGTGCCATGTCTCTCCATTCAGATGACACACTGCACTGTAGGTAAACAGCTGGGATTTAGCTGACCTGTGGGTGGCACAGTGGCTGAGCAAAGACATGCTTCACAGCAAGAAGTTTCCGGGTTGCACTCCAAGGCCTTTCTATGTGGAGTTTGCATGTTCTCCCTGTGTCTGAGAGAACATGCAAACTCCACATAGGTCAAATCCTCCAGCTAAGGTAGTTCTGACCAAGATCAGCTCAAAAACTGGAGATGGGAACCGGCCTCCGTACTATAGCAATGAATAGGTTGCCCCAGAGGCATTGCAGCATGGGTCAAATGCAGAGAAATGAAAGATCGATAATGTGTACCTTAACCTGCTTATCACCTTGTGAGAGCATTCATTTTAGCACCAGACCCTGAGTGACTGGTGTGGCACTCAAATGATCAATGTGGGAACTTTTCAAGAAGAGGAGGGGCTTTGGCAGAATAGTGTCAGCTGATTGGACAAAATATCACCTAATTCACAAGTACCAGAGTTTGTTTTCCACAGATCCACACTTGAGGTATCTAAAGATCTCAAAGCTATGAATATATCACGATACTAAATGTGGTGATACAGTATCCATTTTGGTTTTTAGCACATTATTTTGAGACAGTATTACAATTTAGTTTCATATTAACTTTGCACAAGTACTGGTTTAATAAATAATGTTCTTAAAATGTGCTCCTCACCCTATTTGAAATTCACAAACCTGTATCCCAATGGAGAGACACTTCCCCTTCCTCAGAGCATCCTTTCTGTAGTCGTCCGGCTCGTCCACCATGGATCCTCTGCTGATGACCGCAGGGCCGTGGGTCTGGAGGCCATGATGAGAGCCGTGAGAGTGAGTCGAGTGGACGGGGCCGTGAGAGTGAGGGACGGAGCTATGTGAGCTGTGAGAGTGGTGTGATTGGCCAGACTGTTGATGGTGAGAGGAGATATGTTGCTGATGGGAGGAGCCGTGTTGTTGATGGGAGGAGCCGTGTTGTTGATGGGAGGAGCCGTGTTGTTGATGGGAGGAGCCGTGTTGGTGGTGGACGTGGCCATGAGACAGGTGTGGTCCGAGGGGCGGGTGGGGCTGGTGGGTTGGGTGTATGGGGTGGGACTGGTGGGACTGGAGAGGTTGGTGGGACTGGAGGGGTTGGTGGGACTGGAGGGGTTGGTGGGACTGGTGGAGTTGGTGGGTGGGGAGTTGGTGGGATTGGTGAGATTGGTATTGGGGTTGGTGGCCGCTGTGCTGGCTGTGGCTCACCTTCAGAGGGGCGTGGTTGTTGACGTGTTGACTGGCCGGACCATGCACCTGAGGAAAACAGAACGCACAGAAAAGGTACATACAGGGATTAGGTGTCAGTCGCCCTCTGCTGGTAACGGTTGGTAGTGAAGTATTTTGAAATCACACTTAATCATAAACCATTATTCACAGACGATGAAAACAAGGACACATATGACAAGGATAAGGACAGGACATTATTTAAACCCTGAGAGGAGGTGACACTGACACTTGTATTATGTTTTATAGGCTTGTCCAAACCTCTCAAAACACTACAGTATTTATTATTCATTCACTACACACTCAGTGGTGGTAAGATACTATTGTAGCCACAGCTGCCCTGGGGAAGACTGACAGAAGCGAGGCTGCCAATCTGTACAGCCACCCACGCTTACACACACACACACACAGACAGACCACTTTCATAACAGGCAGTGTGGGTGAAGTGTGTTGCCTAAGAGGGTCTGTACTCAGGTCTCTGCACAGGCTTCCTGTGGCTCAGAGAATAGACTTTAAAGCAGCTCTGCTTGTGAACAAGTCTCTCCATGGCCCAGCACCAAAGTACATCTCGCACATGTTAGGGCCACATGAACCACCTCACACTCTGAGGACTTCAGGGCCCCACCTCCTTGCTGAAGTCCTGATGCAGTCCTGGTTCAGTTCTGGTTTAGTCCTGGTTTTAGTCCCGGCCTCCTGCTGATATCCAGAGTGAAGACTAAACAAAGACTAAACATGGGGAATCAGTGTTTCAGTTTTATGCAGCTAAAACCTGGAACATTCTTCCTGAAGATGTGAGACAGGCCTCTACTTTAACAATGTTTAAATTCAGGCTCCAAAAGGTTCTGTTTAGCTGTGCATATGACTGAAAGAGTTTTATTCTACACTTATCTTTTTTAATGCCCATGTTCATGTTTGTATTGTGATTTTAATGTCTTTCTTATTCTGCAAAGCACTTTCAAATACTTTGTGTATCAATTGTCTTGCCTAAGAGCACAATGATAGAACTTTATCTGGGCTGGAATCAATCCACCGACCATTGGGATGAGCTTTTAGTGCGTTTGTTGATGATAGTGATAATCACCCTTCAACACACAGCCCTACAACTAACCTCTGTCTGCACAAACTGTGTGAGTCCCATTGGCCCACATTCTCCACTGCACAGGCATCAGACTGGAGCAGACCGGACCAGACTGGAGGGGGAGGAGTCTAGCACACAGTCTAGGACCAGTTTAAACAGCGCTCATAAACTACAGTGTCTGCCTCCTCCTGTGTGCTCTGTCTGCAGATGTTTACCAAGTTTATTACTTTCTATCTTTTTCTGCGTTCTGACTAAATTGTAAAGTGCATTGGGGCCCAAACAATCAAAAATTATTTAACCTTGTATAAAAGTTAGAAATCTGTTCGTTGCAATCACGACAATAATTAAAATGTATGTAATTATGTAAGAAAGCACACTCCAGAAAGCACACTCCACTCAAAAGACATCAGGAGTCTAACCCACAACCTCCTGACTGAGGGGAGGAGACAGGGTAACCACTCTGCCACAGTACCTGAGCGTTGGCGGCCTCAATGGCGGCGGTAAGGGCCTTCATGCTGTCGATGCTCTCAGTGGAGTTGGAGAGTCCTGATTGGATGGTCATGTCTCCACGCGGCCCCTCCTCCTCCATGTAAGCGTCCTGCAAACAACACACCATTAGACCATGTTTTTGCCCGATTTGACATGATGCTTTGGCACTGAAGGGCTGAAGCTGCTATACCAACCGTACTTGTAACAAATCAGTCACTCAGATTCACTCAGTCAAATCTTTTCTTGGAATATAAGATATTTAATTGATAAATAGGCTCTGTATGGATTGTTCCCATGGATTTCAGCAAAATGTGTCTCGCCTCAATACACATACATTGTATAGGCAGCTCTTGAGGTCAAAATTCGTCCGCTGTGTGCACTCTACATCTAATTATAAAGCGTTTTATTGTCTCATAATCAGGAAGTGTGCATTAGCCTGCTATTTGTTGTTAGCTTTACCATGATGGCAAAACAGAAACAGAAAACAGAGCAGAGCTGAGCAAAGTCTGACTTCAGATGTAAAATGTCTGACTTTGATGAGTGATTTTAGTTTCTCTTTCAGTGAAATAGTCCAATATTTAAGCTGAGTGCTACTTGGTTCTACAGCGACAGAACACATAATAAACACATTTTAAACTCGTCTGATAAAAAAGGTGACAAATCTGACTCTATTAGACCCCTGGAAAGAGAAAAGTCAGGTGTGAGGGATCAGATCTGAGGGGTCAGAGGTCAAACCTGGGCCCGTCTGGTGCTGCTCTGCGCCGTGATGGAAATGAAAGGTTTGGAGGTGGAGCTGGTGGAGGGGCCAGGTGTAAGGGGGGTGGGGTCATGTGTGAGTAGAGGGGTCAGAGGTGAGGTGTCAGAGGTCATACCTGGGCTGACTCAGTGCTGCTCTGCGCCGTGATGGAAATGAAGGGTTTGGAGGTGGAGCAGGTGGAGGTTCGAGGGGGCACAGGGGGCGGAGTCTTCTTGTAGGTGGTGATACAGGATGACACTGCACAGACAGAGAGAGGGGTGAGAACTGTTTAAGAAAATATTAATTTCAGCTTTCGCTTACAGTAAACCATACATGGATTAACGTCCAGTCAAAGAGCTAAGAAGGAGCTAATTCCATCTCTACAAAGCAGGTCATGACACATGGGGACGACACAGCCTCATACAGCATCCTGGTCATTTTGAAGCAGCCATTATCTCATCTATTTCATGCTCCAATTAAGCCATTTCCAATCCAAAAAAACAACTATGTGACCAAAAAGAGAACCAAAGAGCCAGTCTGGAGCGAGGCTATTGAAGGTAAAGTCCCTTTCCGCCCACACCACTGCTTTACCAGGGCACGGGCGCTTAGCAACGCTGTCAATCAAACCTGGGAGCTGATCTGTCTGTTATTAATGTTATGAATGTTCATCTTTAGTTACAGACAAAATAATGAAATAAAAACACAAGGACCATATAGAGCGGATTAAAATGAACAATTTAAGACCAAAAAGATGAGCCTGACAGCAGCAGTCACAGAGAGAAGGGACACAGTTTTTCAATAGAAAGTGAATTGGAGTCGATAGAGCACGCTCAATGTGAATTCCTTTTTGGAACATGGCGGCTAGCAGGTTAGCCATGTCCATTTGTATATGCAGTCTGTGTAATACAGTGAGTTCTTGGGTCCAGTCACTCCCCATCTGGTCGTATAATATCATATATAGTCGCCTTGTAGACTCTTCAACTCTTACTCTCCCAGTGAAACACTGGCGAACAACAGAGATTCTCAACTGGTGGCTTGGAATCTTGTTTACATTCCTCCATGTAACACATGTGATAAAGTGTCAGCACAATCAGGTCAGACTCTGCGTTCACTCCACAGTAAATCCCAGTCCCCCCTCCTCACCCCCTCCTCACCCCCCTCCTCACCCCGTTCCTCACCCCCGTCTCACCCCCCCCCCCCCCCCCCCCCCCATCAGGCTCCTTATTGTTCAGCTCTGTACAGCGGCCTGGACTAGAACAGCTAAATATAGTCCACAAATGACATTTTTCATGCTTGTGCCGATGAATAGCACAGTGCCAGAGGGGGGGTTAGCGCTGCGGCTGCTAACTGCTGCTAGCTATGCTTCAAATATCAATGTGTGCAGCCAAGATCAGAGGAAACACATGGTCACTGATACAGAAAAGACCCTGGAACTACACTATCAGGGAGACACATCAACAGAGAGGAGACAGGGGGGTCCAATATGAAGCCAGGTGGAATGTCTGGACTCAGGTATGTGAGAGACTCTGGAACATTATGATAAAGTTCGTTTGTTTGAGCTTTCTAGCATGTTATAACCTTGTTTCCTCACCAAAACCATGCCTGACGATGTTTTAGATGACATCCATGCATGTTTGAGTAATCTAGCGATCTCCATTTGAGAGATCCTTACTGTTTTCTCTAATATACTGTCCAATGCTCTGCGCACAAGCCTGTGTCACCCACGCTCCCACACGACAATTCTCCATAAACTTGACAAACCTGATGTGATGTGTTGACAAGGCCACGCTGATTGTGTTGAGATAGCGCTCTGAAGGGGAAGTGACTTAGTGCAGAGAGCAAAGGGAAGGTAGACTCAGAGTGTTAAAGTTTTGGGCGAATAGCATTTTGAGAACAATAAAGTGTAACATGGTGATCTAAATATGTTATGTGTGAGTAGTCAAATACTCCGTCTTTAATACCTCATAGAAGTCAAGTGCCCTCTCTTTACGTACAGATGGATGTTGGAGCTCTAAAGGCACAGCAGAAGATTTGCAGTGTCTTTTTCTCAAGGAATATTTAGAATCCACAAATCCTCAGAACTGTTCCCTGCTCTCAGCCTGTGTCTTGTTGTGGTGGAACTGGACTCACATTTAAGCCACTGTCATTTTATTCATTCTAACAGAGCATGCCCAGATACTTTGAAGCATGCGATGAAGTTGCTATAGTAACCGTACTTAGGACCAATCTCACTGTTGAGATTTGTTCGATCAAACTTACTCGAGGAATATTCACAGTTTAACTGATGAATACTTCCTCAAAGTCTGTGAAAATCCTGTATTTAAATTGTTAATATTTTGATAACAGAGCCAAGCCGAGTGAAGCCTGACTACAGTAAAACAGAGAACTACCATCAAATACCATCGTTTTGCTTCTGTTTCTAATGATAAACTCTGTGAAATGGTTAAACTTCAATATGAGTATATCCAAGCTTAGGACCATAGACTGTATAAACAAGTGGTCTAAGCGAGTGTGACGTCAGGGGCGACAGTGGCTCAGTAGGTTGAGTGTTTGTCCACTGTCCACGAAGGTTGGTGGTTCAAATCCCGCTGTCTACATAAACATCATTGGTTGAGGTTAGATCCACTGACTTGAAGGTTGGCGGTGCAATTCCAGCCCTCACAGATGAATGCTGTCGTTGTTTGGGCAAACTTTAACTGACCACCTACCCCAGCCCTGGGAAACGGGTGGAATTTAGCCTCTGGCTATAATCCGGCGTGTTTACGGTCATGTCATGTCTGAAACATGCACTGTCCCCAAATGAAATAAATAATAATAATCCAAAGTGTTTAGCTCCAGTCAAATGAAGCTCATCGAGGCTAGAGCGGTTACAGGGGCCAATTTGGAGCTGAGTTCCATATTTGGAATTCTGACCACGAGTATCATAGCAACCAAAGAGCCAATCTGGAGTGAGGCTGTTGAAAGGTAACGCCCCCTTCCGATCACACCACTGGTTTAGCAGGGAGCCAGCGCTTAGCAATGCTGTCAATCAAACCTGAGCGACCTTGGGGAAAGAAGATGCCTGATTTGTCTGTTGTTAATGTTCATATCTTCATTTACAGGCACAATAGTGAAATAAAAAATGTAGGACCATGTAGAGTGGATTAATATGAACATTTTAAGACCAAAATGACGAGTCTGACAGCAGCAGTTACAGAGAGAAGAGTGACAGCTTTCCAGTGTAACGTGAACTGGAGCCAGAGCCGATGGAGCCGGAAGCGCGCCCACGAGCACTTCCTATTTTAAACACAGCGGCTAGCAGGTTAGCTTTGCCCATTTATTTATACAGTCTATGGACAGAACACATGATAAACATATTTAAAAGAATGAAACAAGTTAAATTAGAATGGTCCCAAATCAGGAAATGACACTAGACTTAACAGTGAGGGGCGTTCAAATGCACTCGTAAAATGATACTGAGAGGACACTAATAAAAGAACTGGGCCTGTGAACAGTAACACTTCTGTTTAAAGCCAGCAGCAGCAGTCAAGTTTAACAGCCAGTCCACTAAAACATGTCCAAACTCCTCCACTTTGAGCAGTACAAATTAAAGTTAAGGTTTGCATTTGACCCATCTTCTATTATCTAAAAATAATCTCTAGTAGTTCACGTGAGCACGATCTGACCATAAAGAAGACTCAGACTCCTGGCATTTGTGTCACCGTGGTATCTGCTGACCATTCCACCATAGACACACATGCAGTACCCCTCAGCGCGATGTCACTGCGATGTATCAATAGAGAATGACTTCAAAACATCTTAAGCTTAAAACCTCAGAAAGTACCTTTGAAAGTGTGGCGACATGGAGCTCTCCTGCCCTGACACAGACAAAAGTGCTCACTCAGACGCTGCTGTTGTTGTTGTTGAGTTTCAGCAGAAAAGTGGATGTGCCGTGGACAGGGTCAGCTCAGATATGACCCTCTTTCCCCTCTCTCTTTCTCTCTCTCCCTCTTTCTCTACTCCTCTCTCCATTTTTACCCCTCCCATTTTCTCCTCCCTCCTGCCTCCCTCTTTCTCTTACCCTGGGCTCCCTGTCCCACTCCCTCCCTCTCTTCCCCCTTCTCTTCTCCCTCCACTCCCTATTCCTAATTTTTCATCTCCTCTACCTCCCTCTCTCTCCTTCTTTCCCAACTCCTCTCTCGCCATTTTTGCCCCTCTCCTCTGCCTCACCCCCTCTCCCACTCCCTCCCTCTCTTTCTCCTCTTCTCCCTCCCTCCATCCCTCTCTCACTCCCTCTCCTTAATTTTTCATCTCCCTCCCTCTCTCTCTCCCTCTTTTACCCTACCCCCTTTCTCCTACCCTCCCCGTTTTTCCCTTGCCTTGCTCTCTCTCTATTTCCCTTCCCTCCATCCTTCCCTCAGTCGCTCCCTCTCCCATCTCCCCCTCACGTTCTCTCCCTCACTCTCTGACACTCTTTTCCCTCCCACCATCCTTCTCCTCTTTTTTCTTGCACTCTCCCCCGCTCTCCCTCCCTCCCTTTCTCTCACTCTCTCTCTTGCTTTTGCTACCTCCCTTTCTCCCACTTTCTCTCTGTCCCTCCCACTTTCCCGCTCCGTCTCTTTTTCTTGTCTCGCTCTCTTCCTTCGTCTGTCTCTCCCTCACCAACTCTCCCTCTCTCTTTCTTTCTCTCTCTCCTTCCGTCAATCCCCCTCTCTCTCCCTCCCCCTCTTTTCTCCTCAGGGGGCAGTTCAGATGTGCATCCTCAGCAGTGTTCTCTTCACATGTCTTTCTGCTCTCACATGAACAGAGAGAAAGAGAGAAAGAGAGAGGGAGAGAAAGAGAGAGGGAGAAAGAGAGAGAGAGAAATAGAGGGAGCTTTAAATGTTACATAGGCTCAAACCTCCACATGCTGCATTATTCATGAAACATCTTCTGTGGACGTGAGCCCCGGGTTCTATCGTAACTCCTGCATCTGCTCTTTGCCAAAACCACCTCATCGTCTAAAAACCTCAGAACGACAACATTTTAAACTCGTTTGCAGTGGTCCAAAGTTATTCCTCACTTACCTTATGCAATCAGAACATCCTAATTATTCACCATGATGACTTTACAAGCAGAGCAATGTCTCAACATCAGACTAATGCAAACAACAACTAGCATGCTAACAGTGCATCAGTTTTGCTATTTTATAATCCGATGCAGACAGTACACAGCGGTCTCAATTTGGCCCTAAGAGTTACTCATACTGTATATATCTGTACTGGGGAAAGTTACAAAAAGTAACAACTAAATCAAAAGCTACTAAGCTGTGTAATGGAGGTGAATGCACTTTAAAACCAAAGAGGAGCTCCATGGACTACTACTGGATGATGGCAAGACAAATATGCAGGACTTTGAAAGGGGCAAGCCAAATATGCTGGGACTGTTTTTTTTGGTCCTGGTTCAGTCCTGGTTCAGTCCTCTGGTTTAGTCCTGGTTCAGTCCTGGTTCAGTCCTGGTTCAGTCCTGGTTCAGTCCTGGTTCAGTCCTGTTTCAGTCCTGGTTCAGTCCTGGTTTAGACCTGGTTCAGTCCTGGTTTTAGTTCAGTCTGGTTTAGACCTGGTTTTGTCCTGGTTCAGTCCTGGTTCAGTCCTGGTTTAGTCCTGGTTCAGTCTGGCTCAGTCCTGGTTCAGTCCTGACCTGGTTCAGTCCTGGTTTAGTCCTGGTTCAGTCTGTTTCAGTCCTGGTTTAGTCCTGGTTTAGTACTGATTCTGCAGTCCTGGTTTAGTCCTGTTTCAGTCCTGGTTTAGTCCTGGTTCAGTCCTGGTTTAGTCCTGGTTTCAGTCCTGGTTCAGTCTGGTTTAGTCCTGGTTTAGTGTTCTGGTTCAGTCCTGGTTCAGTCCTGGTTCAGTCGTTGTTTAGTCCTGGTTCAGTCCTGTTTCAGTCCTGGTTCAGTCCTCAGTCCTGTTCAGTCCTGGTTCAGTCCTGGTTCAGTCCTGGTTCAGTCCTGGTCCTGGTTCAGTCCTGGTTTAGTCCTGGTTTAGTCCTGGTTCAGTTCTGATTTAGTCCTGGTTTAGTCCTGGTTTAGTCCTGAAGATTTTTTTTTCATTCTTTTATGTGAGTACTTTTATTATTTATTTATTTATTTAGAAAAGGGCTGCATTTTACTTCATATGTAAATATGCCAGATTTTAGCCACAGGTACTTTTCCATCTTGAGTAACAGGTTGAAACTTAAAATACTGAAAACAGTCTAATACAGCGCTGCAGTTGCGTTTACAGTAGTATTTTTTTCAGTAGTTCCCTGTGGAGTTCATGTGTCCGTACTGTTAGTCCCCCGAGATTCTCACTCCAGTGGGCTCCATCTCTGCTCCACTGGGCTGGAAGTTTGAGCTGTGCACTGTAAAACTGCATCTCCCGCTCTTGCTCCCTTCCCCCCCTCTCCTGCTCCCTTCCTTTCTCGCTCCCTTCCTCCCTCTCCCACTCCCTCCTTCTCCTCTCTTCTCTCCACTCTCTTCAGTCCTCTCTCTCCTCTCAGTCCTCACAGCTCAGGGACATTGCCTCTGGGTGTATACAGCACGTGGGGGATACTTGGTCTCCCTCTGTCCTCTTCTTCTTCTCTCCTCTCTCCCTCCTTCTCTTCCTCCTCTTCCTCTTCCTCTCTCCTCTCCTCTCTTATCTCACCAGTATACAGCACTGTGATACTGGACAGAAAAGAAATGACATGTTATCCAATCATTATGTCACATTTTCTCATGTATTTAAACTATTTAGTGCATATATTTTAGATCCATCACAAGAAGATCTACATTATTTACTTTCATCTGAAAGCAGGAAATTTGCATGCTCTCACTATGCCTGTGTGGAGTTTGCATGTCCTCCCTGTGTCTGTGAGGAGTTTGCATGTTCTCCTTGTGTCTGTGTGGAGTCTGCTGTGTCTGTGAGGAGTTTGCATGTCCTCCCTGTATCTGTGTGGAGTTTGCATTTTCTTCCTATGTCTGTGTGAAGTTTGCATGTTCTCCTTGTGTCTGTGTGGAGTTTGCATGTTCTCCCTGTGTCTGTGAGGAGTTTGCATGTCCTCCCTGTATCTGTGTGGAGTTTGCATGTTCTTCCTGTGTCTGTGTGAAGTTTGCATGTTCTCCCTGTGTCTGTGTGGGGTTTGCATGTTCTCTTTGTGTAGGTAATACAGTGTCTTGTCGCCATGGGGTCTTATTCTGTGTAAAAGATCCTAACCATGTAGTTTAGACCTCTACAAACATGCTCTGAACTGTCCCTGTGTGTCAGATGCCCTCCCCGTGTGTCAGATGCCCTCCTCGTGTGTCAGATGCCCTCCCTGTGTGTCAGATGCCCTCCCCGTGTGTCAGATGCCCTCCCCGTGTGTCAGATGCCCTCCCCGTGTGTCAGATGCCCTCCCTGTGTCTCCATGGGATTCTTGTTTTAGTTTAAAGTTCATATTTCAGTCATAATAACTCAGTAGTTGATGTTTTACAGTGTTAATTCAAACAGTGAGTGTCGCCGGGGAGGGGCCCATGTAGGTCATTTGTGCTTAAACCATTTCAAAATAAAGACTCTGCTAATCTAATACCACACACACTCCAGATACTGTACACACCCAAAGGAGAAGAGAGGAGAGAGGGAGAGGTCAGAGGAGGAGGAGTCAGAGGAGGGGGAGAGAAGAGGGGAAGGGAGAGAGAGGAAGGAGAGAGCGGGGAGAAGAGGACCAGAATGTCTCTCAGTCTGTATACCCCAAGAGGAGCTGTCCCCAGGGCTAATGAAGAGATAGGAGAGAGCGAGAGAGGAGAGAGAGGAGAGAAGAAGGGAGAGGGAGAGCGAGGCGAAAGAAGCCACGACAGGAAAGAGAGAAGGAAGGAGAGAGAGGAGAGAGCGGAGAGAAAAAAGTGTGAGGAAGAGGAGATGGAGAAGAGAGAGAAGAAGGGAGAGAGAGAGGGGAGAGAGAAAGAGAGATGAGAGAGAAGGAGGGACGGAGGGAGGAAAGAGGGAGGAGAGAAGAGAGGGAGAAGAAGAGAGAGAGGGAGAGAGAGAGAGAAGAAGGGAGAGAGAGGAGAGGGAGGGGAGAGAGGGAGGGAGGGAGGGAGGGAGGGAGGAGGAGAGAGAGGGGAGAGAAGAGAGTGGGAAGAAGAGGAGAGGGAGAGGAGAGAGAAGAAGGGAGAGAGAGGATAGAGGGAGGAAAGAGAGAGGGAGAGGAGAGAGGGAGGGAGGCGAGAAAGAGGAGAGAAGAGAGTGGGAGGAAGAGGAGAGAAGAGAGAGGGAGAAGAGATTGGGAAGAACAGGAGAGGGAGTGGAGAGAGAGAGAGTGAGAGGGAGAGGAGAGGGAAAGGAGATAGAAGAAGGGAGAGGGAGACAGAGGAGAGAGGGAGGAAAGAAAGAAGGGAGGTGGGGGAGAGAGGAGAGAGGGAGGGATGAGAGAGAAATGAGAGAAGTGAGTGGGAGGAGAGAGGAGGGAGAGGAGGAGAGAGAGAGAAGAAAGCAGGGAGAGAGAGGGAGAGAGACAGGAGAGGAAAACATAGGAGAGACGGAGACCAGAATGTCTCTCACACTGTAAACTCGAAGAGGAGCTGTCCCCAGGGTTAATGAAGGGATATGAGAGAAGAGTGAGGGAGGATGAGATGAGGGAAAAGAGACAGAGAAGGAAGGAAAGAGAGAGGTAGAGAGAGAGGAAGACAGAGGGAGACCAAGCATTCCCCCATGTACTGTATATCCCCAGAAGACATGTCCCTGAGCTGTGAGGGCTGAGAGATGAGAGAGAAGAGAGAGAGGAAGGAAAAAGAGGGCTGAAAAGAGAGAAGAGGAGAGGGAACTGGTGTGGGCAAAGTATAGGAAAAATAGAGAGAGGGAGAAAAGGGAAGAGGGGAGAGAGAGAGGGTCAGGGTTAAAATAGAGAGAGAGGAGGGAGACGGCTACACATCAGATACAAAGAAGAGAGAGAGAGGAGGAGATGGGTGAGAGGACAGGAAAGAGGGAGAGGGAGTCAAAGGGAGAGTGAAGGGTAAAGGGAAAGAGACAGAAAGAGAGAAGAGAAAGAAAACTTGGAGAAGGAAAGGAGAAAGAAAAAGGAGGAGGTGAGAAGATTGAAAAAGTGGAGAGAGGGGGTAGAGTGTGCATATTAGAGCAAGACAGAGAAACAGAGTGAGAGAGAGAGAGATACAGGAGAGATACAGATGAGACAGAATGAAGGAGTGACACCCACAGCGTCACATTCACAAAGAAATGATCCGAGCATTTCCTCCGAGACTTACACCAATTATCAGCCCAGAATAGAACCAAAAATACCCAACATATTTATACAACCACTACAGGAGGAGAGGGCATCTGACTCACAGGGATGCAGGGGGGATTATTACAGTTAGAATAAAACAAATATATTTCCTTGACTTTTGTACCTCTGCGGCACTCAAAGGCACTCAAGGAACCACTCACGCATTCACACACACACATTTATCATCGTACACCAGTGTACACAGGCACTGGGGTGAGGCAGGCAAAATGTCTGCCCAAGGACACAACAACAGTATTCATCAGTGGGAGCAGGTTCATAGAACAGTCCAACTATGTTTATGTCGAGATTTGAACCACCAAACTTCTGATCAGAGGACGAGCTTTCGACCAACTGTAGTACTTTCTTGTATATTACCATGTGGCCTTATATATGTGTAATCCATAGACTGTATATACTATAAATGGACATAGCTAACCTGCTAGCTGTCACATTCCAAATACAATATAAGCATGGGTGCGCACTTCCTGCTCCATCGACTCTGGCTCAGATTCACTTTCTATTGAAAAAATCTCTGTCCTCTATCTGTAACTACTGCTGTTATTTCGCCTTGTGTCCGTAAATGATTATATGAACGTTAATAACAGACATATCAAATGCCTTCTTTCACCTAGGTCACTCCGCTAGTGTTAGCAGCAAGTTTGATTGACAGTGTTGCTAAGCACCCACTCCATGCTAAACCAGCGATGTGGTCGGGAAGGGGCAGTCCCTTCAATAGCCTCGCTCCAGATTGGCTCTTTGGTTGCTATGATACTCACGGTCGGAATTCCAAATATGGAACTTGGCTCCAAATTGGCCGCTATAACTGCTCGATGAGAGAGGAACGCTATGGATGATGTCACACTCGCTTAGTGCACTTCTTTATACTGTCTATGGTGTAATCTCGCAGTGGTGCAGGTAGGTTCCATAGTGGTCCATGGGTGTATGCTAGTCTATGTGTCTTATACTTGTTCTGATACAGCTCAGCATCATTCTTAAGATATTCAGGAAAGGTTCATTTCTGTCCTGTGAATGTGAGTTTTTAGTATTGATACCTATTCAAATGAGTATCTAGTTTCGATGCTAGTTTTAGCATCGATTAGTATCTGTTTTTTAATACTTTTGACAAACCTACCTAAACCAGGACTGGACCAAACTGAATATATGTAGTCTGAACATTTATTTGAATCAAAGATGAAAACTAAAATAAAACTTCTTGTCAAAATCAACCCTCCCTTCCGTACCTGTGCTGCTCTGGATGGTCCTCACGGTGGTGGCGGTGGTTCTTGGGGGAGAGGAGGGCAGCAGCAGCAGAGGTCTCCCTCCTTCGCCCTCGTGTTCACTGGCACAGCCCTGGTCAATCGCCCTCACGTAACTGGGACTCCTCATCCTGAAGCATCCGGGCATCGGCAGCGTGTCCATGGGCTCCAGGCTGTCCATGCCCCCTCGGTCCATGGCTTGAGACTGGAGCTCGCTGTAGACCTGCTCGCAAACCTGCTCGATCTGCCCGTTCACCTCCACCTCGCTCAGCTAAGGTAATGCGCACGGAGCGAGAGGTTGTGGGAGAAAAGAGGCAGAAATAGACAGAATAAAAGGCTTTCAGAGGAGGTAAAAATGGACAGATGAATATTGCATAGGAGGGGTTTTAGAAGGAGGAGGGTCCATTAGCGAGCAGAGAATAGATCACTCCGACACAAAACGGACATGCACAAGTCAACACAAACAAGTGTAGTTTTGGAGGTGCCAAAGGAGAGACCGTGAGGAGAGAGAGGTATAGGAAATGTGCTGGGGTGAATCGTCCTTTGCCAAAAGTACTACAATTAATTAATACTTTTACTATCTTACTGTACTACTGGTGTTAATACCACTACTGCTACAGCATGCAGTATAGGATGTAACAATATGAGCACTATCAGAAAACTCTACAATTTAACTCAACAATTAAAAAAAATAATTTATAGCTAATAAAAGTCATTGTTTTGTTCCAAGAGAATGGCCTGGGAACTACATGGACTATGATCCTTTGCTCTGCTTCAGTGCTGCCAGATTTAGCTAATTCACAGGTTTCTCAATGATGAGTAATTAGGATTGTTGCTGTAGTGATTAACAATTTATTATTATTTGAACAAAATATTGTATTGAATGGGATTAAGTCCTCAAAATGGTGCACGTAGGAACTTTTCTCGTCAGGGGTCTACCACCTGCTTGTCTCCTAAGAGATGCTATTGCTTGGCCTAAAGAGCTCAACAGTATGGTATTCTTAAATGTACCTCCATGGAAACAAGTGGACAATGCCACCACGCCAAGTCACATATCAGATCTGTGGAGAGGTGACTCCATGCACAGTAGAAGTGGATGTTTTTCAAGGTAATTTTGAACAATACCTGTTTAGTTTGAGTTTAATGTCATAATATGGAACCTTGCAGACATAGCAATAAAATCTCCATGGAGACAAGCAGGTGGCACACAGAGGACCCCCCCAACCAGAAAAGCCCCACAGTACACCTTTGCACTAAATAATTCAGGAGTGGATTTTTTTATAGAGTAAGTCTATCTTTTCTTAATATGAGTTTGTCTTTAGTGCAGTGAGATTTGGACACTTGGATATTGTAACATCCTGAAATCGAAACATGCAGTGTTACAAAGGGGTTTAGCTGTGGTTTCATCATGCTAATGCTAACACGCTAACGCTAATGCTACCTCGCTAACATGACTTCAGGCCAGAGCTTTACAGAAGAGCCTCCAGGACAGGTCTGATGCCAAAAGCAGTTTGAAGGATCACATTCAGTATAACGCAAGAGCTGAGCAAAAACGATGAGCAGAAGACCCATCCTCCAGTGTCTCTGTGTTAAACCTGCATTTCACCCAACCTTCAGTGTCTCTGGGTTAAACCTGCATTTGACCCATCCGTCAGTGTCTCTGGTTTAAGCACAGTCCAATGCGACTCCCACATACAGATAATGAAACATACTGTGGAACACAACGCATGGAGACGTCATGGGTTCAGTCTGTCCTGAAGGGGGCAGACCTGAGCAGCTGTTTATGCTTTACTTTAAAAACATTCACAATATACACATATGAGATGTGCAGTGACGGGAAGGATACTGTGTAGTTACTCCGTACTGAATATCTGCTTTAAAATATATGTGTGTATTTCCCTTACGTGGTCTGTGGTTACAGAATAGTGCCCATGTTCACTTCTTATTTGGAGCATGGCGGCTAGCAGGTTAGCTATGTCCATTTGCATTCACAGTCTATGGGTTAATCTCAAAATGTATTCATTAAATTTAGTTATTGACCCATGACTTTATTTTTGTGTTGTATTTTTGTTTTACTTGTTGGTTAAATTAACTGTTTTGTTAAGTCCTCTGAGGTGACTGTTTGGAGTGAAATAAATTGAACTGAATTAAATAAGCAGCTTAAGTTCATGACTGTGGGGACTTCCCGACACTGAGGATGATGGCGTTTGTGGACATGGACAGGCGTCTCTGCTTCACTGGTGTTGGTTTATTTTGTTGGCTCTGGCACAGACCTGGCTGATGGTGCTCATGGCCCTCATGTAGCTCTCGTTCCTGGAGCGGTACTGAGGGGACGACAGCAGACACTTGGGGTCGAGCAGGGCTTTGGGGTCCAACGTGTCCAGGCTGCGGTTGATGGACACTTCACTCACCGCACGGAGGTAACTGTGGCTCCGGATCTGCAGCTTGGGAGAGTGCTCTGTGGAGATCCTGAAGGACAAAACAGGACCAATGTGAGTAAAATCAAAAAGTAAACTCGGTCACCCGGACAAAATATTGTAGGGGTCATTTCGCTGGTGGACACGGCCTTATATCTATCTGAAGGGAGGAGCGAACTATACTGAAACTGGAAACAGCTTTTGTTTACAGTTTCTGTATATAAGCTAGGTCTATTGAGCTACACAAGTGTGCAATGTACCTCAGACATACTGAGCATATTCATACAATTCTTAATAGGTGTTTTTCACACCTATTGGCATCCTGGCTAGCTCTATTGCCCTCAAAGGGAGATGCACTGCAATCCTGAACTAAGCTGATTATGAGGCTAAGGTGAAAAGCCTCCTCAGTGACACCACCACCTATGAATTACTGAAACAAGACCCTACTAGTGGGTACAAGAATTACTGAAACAAGACCCTACTAGTGGCTCCTCTGGCCACACAGATCACCATATTGAGAACACAGCAGAATTTGTGAGCAAAGTCAAGCATCTCCAATTTGATTCAGATGAGACCATGGTTTCGATGTGACCTCTCTTTTCACTTGTATCTCCACAGCAGTAGCGTTGGAAGCAGCAAAGAGGAGGCTGCTGCGGGATACTAAGCTAAAAGAGAGAACCAATCTGTCACCTGACCAAATCTACAACCTGCTGGAAAGTTTTTTACATACCACATATTTCCAGTTTAGAGGGAACTTCTATAGGCAAATCCACGGCTGTGCCATGGGCTCACCCGTCTCTCCTATTACAATTTGAAGAATTTGAACAGGAGGCATTGGCCTCATTTCCAGGCACTCCACCCACACATTGGTATTGATCTGTGGATGACAACTGGACGAAAATCAGAATTCAAGATCTGGAACCCTTTACTGCACATATTGATGCTGTGGATCCAAACATCAAGAAATTAGCCTTTGTCTATAATCCGGCGTGTTTACGTTCATGTCTATCATGTCATGTCTGTTCATCAACATGCATTGTCCCAACCAAATAAATAAATAAATTAAATTAAATACACGGGAAAAGGCCAAGGAGAACAAACTGGCCTTCTTAGACTGTACAGTAACAATAGGAGAGGACCAACGTCTCCAGGTAGAAGTCTTCAGGAAGCCCACACACACTGACCAATACCTGCTGTTCGATTCACACCATCCACTGCAGCACAAACTCGGAGTTATCCGTACTCTACAACACAGAGCTCAAGTGGTTCCTACAAGCACAGAGGGAAAAGTGAAGGAGGAGCAACACGTGGAGAAAACCCTCTCGGCTTGTGGATATCCAAAATGAACCTTCAATAGATCTAAGAGAGCTAAAAACAGGACAACAGAGAATCTGAACCTAGAAGGAGAGGTGTAACTATTCCTATGTTTTGAAAAGCTTCAGAGAATTTTCAGACAGTTTGAGATTCTGGTCTATTTTAAACCTACAAACACTTTAAGACAGAAACTGGTTCACTCAAAGGACAAAACCCAGAGTCATAAACAAAGTAATGTAGTCTGCTCCATTCAGTGTAGTGAAAAGTGCAGTGAGGGTTACATTGGAGAAACTAAACAGCCACTCCATAAGAGAATGCACCAACACCGGTGTGAGAGCTTCTCCGCACCCCAGTCTGCCGTACATCTCCATCTCAAAGAAAATAACCACTCCTTTGAAAGGTACAGATCTTAGCCAGAGAAAAGAAATGATTTGAGAGGGGAGTTAAAGAAGGAATTTTTGTTTGGAAAATCAATCCTTCCTTGAACAAGAATAAAGGCCTTAGACCATCTTTAAGGACCCAAAGGACCCACAGACCCAAAACACACAGAGAACAGTAGAACAATAGCTAAGGATGCCAATAGGTGTGAAAAAACCATTATTAACAGTTGTATGAATATGCTAAGTATGTCTTGGGCACAGTGCACACTTATTATAGCTCAACAGACCTAGCCTACATACAGTAACTGTAAACAAAAGCTGTTTCCAGTTTCAGTATAGTTCGCTCCTCCTTTCAGACAGATATAAGGCAGTGTCCACCTGTAATCTGACCAGAACTGAAGAAGTGGCTTGGATGTGCAGTGAAACGTCTTCACTCCTACAACGATTTGTCCAGTTGACAAATTTTACTTTTGGCTTTTACTATGGATCAGACCTGGACGACTGAGGGATTACACAAACAAATATGAGGGTTTTCAGTAGTAGACGGGTCCTTCTGTCAGGTTTGAAAATGGGTGGGACCATGGAAATCAGTGCTAATTTTGACAACTAATTAAAATAGTGGTCATCTTAGTCTAAAAGCAGTTTACAAAATGAGACAAATGAGACCTCTATGCGCTTTCTGGAGCTAACAATTTCCTCATCCCATGGGTCTAAAACAGGTCTAAAATGTGACTGTTGCTGCTGTACTCTAAGCATAAAATAACACACAGGATGACAACACAAGATAACACACAGTCTGTACAACTGAATCTAAATGAAACACTCTACACCTGTCACTCGACTACACCTGTCACTCCATAACAAATGTCACTCTACTACAACTGTCACTCTATAACACCTGTCACTTCACTTATGCCTTTATAACAGCTCTTATTCTATAACGCCTGTCACTCTCTCACACATACCACTCTATAGCACCTTTGCCTTTATAACACCTGTCACTCTACGCATGCCACTTAAAAAAAAAACTCACTCTCTGACACCTGTCACTTTAAACAGCTGTACTTAACCTTCCCACTGCTCTGTTCTTGCTCTGTTGCTCTGTCAAAGTCAATTTTTTACCTTATTTTAATGCATGCCCTTATTTTTATTTGAATATAGTTTAAATTATTCATTGTTTTACCTTGCTATCGGCAGGAAGTCATGTATTTCCCACAGTCTGAGAACCACTGCCCTATGACATAATCTTCTAGTGGGTCAGTTCTTGAGCTATAACTCCAGTCTAAGCCCCCTGCAGCGTCTTACTGTAGCGTGGTCATCTCGGTGAGGGAGGGCTGTGTCGCCTTCAGGTAACTGGCTCTTCGCGCCTGGACTTTGGGTGAAGGTTTGGGGCTGCCGTCCGAGTCTCCGCTGTCGTCCTCTGCCATGGCTTTAACGTAACTCCCACTGCGCATCCTTCGGCACGGAATATCGTCCTCCTTCACCAGCGGACAGAAACCCCCCCAGTCATCCTGAGGCACCTGCCAAGGAAGGATCAGGGCAAAACAACAACATAATAACACTGTTGAGGCACCAAGAGTGATCAGGCTGCCGACCTCCACCCAGAGGACCCAACTCGCAGACCCCTACCTCTGTGTTGACCGGTTAAGATCCTATATTAGACAAAATTGACTCTCGTGAGAGTTTTAGTCATGTAAGAACATTGTTACCTCCTCAAAAACATACCTGGAGTTGTGTTTTGTTTCATTCACACATGTTTAAGTAATCCTTATTCTCTGTCTGTCTACATCTCCAAAGTTCAAAATGCTCTGTTCCACTTTGTGATGTCATGAAGTGGTAGTTTTCAAGTTAACAGCTCCTTTTAGCTTTTGGTCAGTAGAGATTGGCAATTGCAGGGCTGAAATCATCCAAATGATTCTAGTGAAGGTGTGTGGAATTTAAAGACACAGTGGAGCACTTAAATTATTATGGCATCACAAGGTGGAACACAGTGTTTTGTATTTGAGATAAGAACTCTAAATAGAAGCCTAAATAGGTGCATCCTGGTAGAGGTCTGCGGGGTAGGGTCCTCTGGGTGGAGGTCTGCAGCCAGACTCTCTTGGAGACAGCTGCCAGATCAAAAACGAGGAAATACCCACAATCCATATGAGATACCTGTCAGGGGAAAAAGTACACATTCACACACACACACACACACACACACACACACACACACATAAACACAGTCTGGTAACATTCTCTGGCCCTATACTATCCATAATTCAGTTCTTTCAAGTTAACTTTAAAACTGGTCAAATGAATTCAGCGTTCTTGCCTGGCTAGTCATTTGTTAACAGCTAATGACTGAAGAGGTTGTTTAAAGGACACATATTCTGCCAAATTAACTTTTCATTTGATTTTTAAAATTTCTTTAATTTAATTTTTTTTTTTTTTTTATGAAGAAAGCTTGTTCTCTGATACTTTTTTCTTAATGGTGATACACATAGGATTCGGCAGTGTCACGTAGCCATTTTGGACAAATGAAAAAAAAAAAAAATTCCATTGCTCGCTAGAGTGAACTGCAGCTTTTCATGGGCCAGAGTCCAGTGAAGGTGGATAGACTTAAAAAAAAAAGTCAGAGAAGCATCACTTTGTGACATCAGCAGGTGTAGCTCAGCGGCTCAGTTGGTAGAGTGTTTGTCCAATCCACTGACTCAGAGGTTAGCGATGAAATTCCAGCTCCCACAGATCAACACTGTCATTGTGTCCCTGGGCAAGACACTTAACACACCTCACCCCTAACCCTAACCCTAGTGTCTGTGTACACTGTACACATAGTAACACTGTGTATGAAGTACCTGTCAGGGAAGTGGTTCATACACACTGAGTGGTTCCTTGATGTAAAGTGCTTTGAGTGCCTTGACAGTGGAAAAATGCTATATGAAGGTGTGACCATTTACCAAATATTTGGTAAATGGTCACACTTTTATATAGCGTATTACTGAAATATGCATGAATGGAACAAAACATAAATAAATAGGTTTTGATTAAGACTCAAACTAATCGAAATTCTACTTAATAAGACCTTGAGCCTGAGATATCTCTATTCGCGTCACCAGCTCCAAGTCCAGTCACTCACGGGAAGAAGTAGGAGCCAATCGTTTTCCGGCTTGTCCTGGGATTGGCCGTTGATTTGGTGATTGTCAGTGATGTCGCTCCATGTTCCCAATAACTTAACTCCCAATCCAAATTAGCATTACATAGCCTGATTTGCGTTGCCTGATTGTGTCGCTCAGCCCTGGTCCATGGGAAATGAATGAACCCTGCTCTCCTTTTCAGAGCGAGTCTACCTCCAACATAACAAGACATCTGTTTCTCCTAATGAGGCCCTGGCTGAATCCTCTGGCACAAAAACTACAGCTGTTTAAATGGAGCAGGTCCATGTTCAATTATGAAGTGTCACTCAATCTATTCAGTGTGGTATAGAGATGTTCCGCAGAGTAGCTTTTAATCATGTTATTATGTTGCATTCATGAACATCAGAACTTTTTATAATCTCTGTAGTTCTCAGGTGGAATCTGCTGTGTAACTGTCAAATTGCAGATGTGTTTATTTCAAAAACAGTGAATCTCTCATAGGGCTCCACAGGCTGCACCCGCCATCTGAAATTATCAAACTCTAGAACGTGAACACAACCTATTAATACTTTGCAGTGACATCACGCTGGGGGTGTTCTGCATGTATGTCTATGGCAGAATGTTCAGCAGTTACCATGGTAACACAATGCACACAGTAGCAAACACTGTCAACATTTTTAGATTGTTCTGAAAACTCAAGAAAAAATACAAAATGTATTTAACCAACACATTTTCAGGAGACTGCGATTATTCTGAGAGGTCATGGTCTCGTTTAGGAGTTTGATTTTCAACAAGTGACTAACTGCAACACTGATGGCTAATGCTAACTAGCTTGTGGCTGTAATGTTATGTGTGAGCGACTTTTTTAACAGCACAAATCAGCTGAAACTACAGGTGAGCTATATCAGCTCTGTCTGATCAGACTGTGGTAGAATAAAGCTCAAATTAAAGTCTAACAGCACCAGACAGTGCCTTACCTACAGTTAGCATCACAACCCCAGGGAAAGTGGATGATATCAACTGCAAAGTATCAATATGCCCTTGCCCTTCATATGAAATTATGACATCATAAAACGTCTAGGGCTTATTGGTAGTTTTCATATTCCAGAAGATTTCCTGTTGATTACTTTTAACTTGGCCTTGAAATATCCAAAAGTTAAATTCACAAATGTTGAACTTGAAAATTTCTATGAGTGACTCGACCCAAGAACTCACTGTATTACACACAGACTGTATAAAGAAGTGGAATAAGTGAGTGTGACGTCACCCACAGCGCTCAGTCAAATGAAGCTCATCGAGGCTAGAGCAGTTATAGGGGCCAACCACAAGTATCATAGCAACCCAAGAGCCAATCCAGAGCAAGGCTATTGAAGGTAACGCCCCTTCGTGCCCACACCCCTGGTTTAGCAGGGAGTAAATGCTTAGCAACGCTGTCAATCAAACCTGTTGCTAACACTAGCGGAAATGACCTCGGGGAAAGAAGGCGCTTGATTTGTCTGTTATTATCATTTGTATCTTCATTTACAGACACAATAGCGAAATAAAAACACCAGGATCATGCGGAGCGGGTTAATATGAACAATTTCAGACCAAAATGATGACGCTCACTGCAGCAGTTACAAAGACAGGGGCCACAGTTTTTCAATAGAAAGTGAATTGGAGCCAGAGTCGATGGAGCCGGAAGTGCACACATGTCTATGATTACAACAGAAACTATAATATACTATAATATTATTGGTCTACAGAATGTTATGATGTCATCTGAAACACAGCAGTAAGCTCGTTTTTTGAGTCTATACTTCCCATCCAGTTTTTTTGTTGTTTTTTTTTTTTTTTGCTGTTTTGCCGTCTGTGGGCTGGTGTCTTGCTTCTCAAGAGTGAGACTTGTCAGAAACCTCCAGTGACTAATCGTGGTGATCTGTGGACTCTCTCTGTTCTGAGTCTGCGCTGCGTCAAACCGACACAAATGAGCAGTTTTGCTATAAAAAGCCACAGCGGGCTCCAGACCAGCTGTGCGAGCTCCAGCAGAAGCATCGGAGCACCCACGCACCCCGCTCTTCTTCACCCAGCCCCGAGCCTCCGATCCCGGGCACGTCTGACACGGAGGGAGGGGGGGGGCTCCGGAGGGTGGGGGATAATGGTGTAATTAACAGGAATAGCTTTGCAGTCGTCATTGGAGCGGTTTTAAGAGTAGATAATGCAGAGAGAGAAAGATAGAGGGATGGAGAGAGGGAGAGAAAGAAGAAGGGTATTTCACATTGAGAACTGGAGGCGGTTGCTGTGGAAACGCAGAGCTGTTTTTTTTTTTTTTTTGATTGGTTGAAGAAAAGGAAGTGAGAGGGATAGAGAGATTGCGATAAAGAAGAGGAGAGGAGAAAGAGAAGAGAAAGAGGAGGGAGATAAAGGTATAGAGTGGAGGTGGAAGGATAGAGAGAGAGAAAGTCTGAGGAAGATATGAGAGGGAGGAGAGAGATTAAGCAAGTGAGGGGGATACGGTCAAAGGACGAAAGAAGAGAAGGAGAGAGGCAGAAAGAAGGGAGAGAGAGAAGGGTGATGTAGAGAGAGATTGAGATAACAAAGAAGAGGAAAGAAAGAGATGGAAAGAGACAGAGGGAGAAATAAAGGTGTAGAGAGAAGATGAGAGGGAGTCTGAAGAAGAGATGAAGATAGCAAGTGAGCGGGAGAGTCAGAGGAGAGGAGGAGAGAATGAAAGAGTCAGGCAGATATGGGGGGGGGGGGGGGGTTAGAGAGTGAGGAGGAGGAGAAGAAAGAGGAGAATGGAGAGAGAGAGGGGGTAGAGATAAAATGAACAAGAGAGAAAGAGAAGGTTAAGGGACAGAGAGAGAGGAGAGAGGGAGTCTGAGGGAGATATGAGAGGGAGGGAGCAAGTGAAGGGGAGGAAAGATGAGAAAAAGAGTGAGATAAAGAGAGGTAAGGGAGAGAGCAAGAGGTGAAAAGAGAGGTGAGAGAGAGAGAGAGAGAGAAAGAAAGAGAGGTGAGGGAGAAAGAAAGAGTGAGTGAGACAGAGAAAGAGAGGTGAGGGAGAAAGAGAGAAAGGGTGAGAGAGAGAAAGAGAGGTGAGGGAGAAAGAGAGAGGGAGAGAGAGAGAAAGAGAGGTGAGGGAGAAAGAGAGAGAGTGAGAGAGAGAAAGAGAGGTAAAGGAGAAAGAGAGAGAGAGTGAAAGATAGAAAGAGAGGTAAAGGAGGAAGAGAGAGAGAGTGAGAGAGAGAAAGAGAGGTAAGGGAGAAAGAGAGTGAGAGAGAGGTGAGGGAGAAATAGAGTGAGAGTGAGAGAGAGAAAGAGAGGTAAGGGAGGAAGAGAGAGAGAGAAAGAGTGGTGAGGGAGAGAGAAAGAGAGTGAGAGAGAGAAAGAGAGGTGAGGGAGAAATAGAGGTAAGGGAAAAAGAGAGAAAGAGTGAGAGAGACAAAGAGAGAAAAGGGAGAGAGAGAAAGAGAGTGAGAGAGAGAAAGAGAGGTGAGGGAGAAAGAGAGAGAGAGAGAAGAAGAGAAGTGAACGGGAAAGAGAGAGAGAGTGATAAAGAGAGTGAGAGAGAAAGAGAGAAGGGGGAGAAAGAGAGAGAGAGTGATAAAGAGAGTGAGAGAGAAAGAGAGTGAAAGAGAGAAAGAGAGGTGAGGGGCAGAGAGAGAGAAAGAGAGAGAGAGAGAAGGGGGGAGAAAGAGAGAGAGTGTACAGGTGACAGGGAAGCCAGCGCTGCACAAACACAGCGCTCTATTCTCAGAGATATAAATAAAACAGGACATGTTCCAGAGGCTGACGTACAGACACGAGGTTTTAAAGGAATCCAAAAGTGAACCGCAAACCCGATACCACCTTTTAAATATTTATATTATCTGTCTGTCTGTACCGCTCTCTTATTTGAACGTCTGAATGATTATTTGAAACCTGAGGAGCAGAGGGACCGAAACATGGTGCCAATAAAAGTCATGACGAGTGAGACAGCGTCCAGGAGTTTTTTGAAAAGTTTTCAGCTAAGTGTTTCCGCTCCAACTGTCGGAGTCCACCCAAATGAGGCTAGCGTGTTCTATATATCAGAGCTGTGACAGTATCTCTCCGAAGGTTGGCAGTTCGAATGCCGCTCTCGACATAAACATCATTGGTGGAGCAGTCCAATCGACGGACCCAGAGGTTGGCATTGCGACTCCAGCTCCACAAATGAATACTGTCATTGTGTCCTTGGGTAAGACACTTAACCGACCTCCAGTTCGTACACTGGTGTATGAATGTGTGTGTGTGAATAGGTGAGTGGTTCCTTGATGTAAAGCACTTGGAGTGAAACTCAGTAAATCATTGACCATTATTCAAAATATGGTAAAAGTAGTTTGTGAGCTCCCTCAGTTAAGCATTTCTCTCTGCAGTTCAAATGTCTACTTGATGTATCTATTTATCCAACTTACTGTCCTTTTTGGGGTTAGTCTTTGGACTTCTTTGCTTCCTCAGCACCACCATCGCCCCGGAGCTCCATCATCCAGAATCCCCAGAAAGCCAAGCTCCAGTTCAGATGATGGTGTAGTTCTCCATGTCCATCACTGAGTCCATCCTCTCCTCCTCCATCACGGTGTGGTACGCTGGGGCCAGGGGGCACACAGACTGCAGCAGAACATCGAGCGCTAGGGCTGCAGTCGACTAAAGAAGCTCTTTGTTCAACTAGAGACATGTTCTGCTCATCGATTGGTCGACTAAAAAGAGAAAGTGGCAAAAGCTCGTATCTCTATGTATCTGACCCGAACTGCACACAAAATATTTCAGCTAATAACAGTGCAAGGAAAAGGTGTATGTGTCTGCAAAAAGGCAGATTAAACACAGGATCCACATCCAAATCTTCAGCAAATCCACTCCATACCTTCTCATTTCTGATGTGATCCCATTTAAATCCATATCATCCAAATGATCCACAATGATTTGCCAGCTACAAATTTGAGTTGATTAAGACTCCAGTCCTATCGTGCATTCTGTTGAGAAGATGATCATCTCTCCAGGACTTGGACCTCTCCAGGACTTGGAGGCGAGGAGGTTCCATCACAGCTGACCCTTCTCATCCTGGAAAAATATCGAACTGGGATTTTTCTGACAATGATTGTGATGGCGATTAGATTTGTGATTTATGTGTTAATTATAGGATTCTGTTCAAAGTTCATATTTAAACACCTCCAGAAGAAATGACAAAAAGACTGAAATATGAAGTGACAAACTGACACATCACATTTCAGAACATGTTTGTACAGATCTAAACTACAGGGCTAGACATTTTTTATGCAGAATAAATAAACTGTAAATATAAACGTGATAGCTAACCTTCTAGCCGTTGGATTCTAAATACGAAGTGAGCATAGACGCACTTCTAACTCTGATTCCAATTCACTTGACATTAGAAAACTGTGGTCCCTCTCTCTGTAACTGCTGCTGTCAGGCTCATCATTTTTGTCTTAAAATGTTTGTATTAACCCGCTCTACATGATCTTGGTATTTTTTTATTGTGTCCATAACTGAAGATAAGAGACAAATCAGGCGCTTTCTTTCCCTGAGGACGTTCCCGCTAGCCTTAGCAACATTTTTGACTGACAGCGTTGCTAAGTGGCGTCTACCTGCTAAACTAGTGGTGCAGGCGGGAAGGGGCATTACCTTAAACAGCCTCGCTCCTAATTGGCTTTATGGTTGCTATGATACTTTGCTAACCTCGATGAGCTTCATTTGACTCGAACGCTATGGGTGACATCGCACCCACCTCTTTATACAGTCTGTGAGAACAAGACAGGAGATTTTGTTGTTTGTGGAGGAAATTATGATACTTCAAAAACGGCAACTGCAACCTCAAATTGCGATTCCGACTCGATTGTGATTAATCCTCCAGTCTAACTCGACACGGACTTATTGAGTCGCTCCCGTCAGGCAGGCAGGGGTGTAGCACCAAATCCTGGGTCCTGGGTACAAACCATCATGGTGGGCCACACACTACAGGTTGTCTAATGAAAACTGCTCATTACAGACTTTGTGAGGGGCTCTCTCTCTGCACTGGGCCCTGGGTAAACAGTATCCTTTACCCCTTCAGTCCGTCGCCCCCTGTAGGCAGGAAGCTACAGTTTGATTTTCTGATATACTTACCTTTAAGACTGTACTTTAAACGTATCCTTGTGTATACACTGACCCATTACAGGCTGCAGATGATAATTAGCATTGTACTAGCATTGCACTGACTGTATCATAATACTCTCCTCACTTCATCCAAACTCACTCATCCATATCACTCAACAGTTTAAATCTAACACAACATTTCATCAGATTCAATGACAATCGTGGAAGTTTCACAAACGTTCCTCAGACCAGTCGAGATGTGATTGGCTAATTTGTAGCTAGCATACTTTAAGCTCTTTTTGAACTGGTTAGCTAAGATGTTCAGACGACAGGTAGGACAACTGCAGTTCAGTATATTTGCAAAATGTGTTAATTATATGAATGGGAAGTACTGCGGTTAGCTTTACTATATATTTTAAAAAGTAGGATTCTGTTCAGAGTGCACATTGTAAACGACTCCAGTGTTAACATTTGAGAGCAGAATGAAATATAAACTGATGAAACTAGAGCTACAACTAGAACTTTCTTGAAGACTGGTGTGAGGTGCCTTTGTGAATCTGCCCCATAGAAAGTGCAGGAAAAAGAGAGACACCAGGAGAAGTATGGATCCTACAGAGAGTAAGGCTGCTATGGACTACTGCTCTTACTGCTCTACACACAGGAAACCACAGCACGAGAGGCGCCGCCAAAGTAAAACAAGAGCCTTCAAAATAAAGAGGGGATCCAGCACCGCCAAAGTAAAAGAGGGGAGGAAGTGAGAGCCAGCGCCTCCACAGTAATATAAGAGGCGCCTTCAAAATAAAAGGAGGGGAGAAGGACCAGTGTCACCAAAATAAAAGAAGGGAGTAAGAGAGAGCTAGCACCCCCAAAGTGTTGTTTTGGGGGTGCTAGCTCTCAATAGAATGTTATTGCCCCTTTGTACCAACTTCATACCTTGACTAAACTCTGCATGTGTCGATAGAAAGAAAATCTTTTTAAAAACATTCACAGGTATTTATAGAACAGCCTCATTTCCATAGGGCTGTTATGGGGTGGTACGGTGAAGTGATTCCAAAGGTGTCTGGAAGGCTTTGGACCTGGGACTGGCTTGTGGGGGGCGGTGCTAGTCACGCCCCCCATGCAGTCATCGGAGGACCAGCAGTAGTTGCGTTTTTCCATGGTCTGGGTACAGCTTCGAGTCCAGGGACAGGGCTCTGCTACATGAACAAGTGACACCACCTCAACGTAATTAATATTAAGTTAATAAATGAAATCATATCTGAATTATACTCTCAAAAGGCTGATCTCAGCCAATCACAAAAAGACATTTAGTGTTCCAAGTTTAAGGTGCTTCCAGTTTATCGTCAGTTTGTTTTATGTTACGCTTTTCTGTGTGTCTTGCTAGAACTGTGTCACGCCCAGAAGTGGCCGTTTGTAATAGAAACGCTCCCTGGCTCGGGGTGTCCCTCCCAACGGTTCCGCTCCAAGGCGGTTCCAAGCGATTTGTGCCAGTGGAAATGATGCTTACATTTACAGATGGTATTAATTTAGATTGATAAATCTCATTATTCTTCACAAAATGTTGCAGAAAAAGATTAGTTTTTAAACATGAGTTTTAGTGTCCATGCTAGCAAAATAGGGAAAATCGTATATTTGTCTTTGGACCTTTACCTAAACTTGTCTTATTTAATACAAACTGTTTGATCAGTTTTGGGGTTTTCTGATTTAACAATGTCATCACACATTGAGCCCCTCCTACATGTTGCTAAGACACTACCTAAAATGTCGATTTCGATTTTAGCCATTTCACTAGCGTGGATGCTAGCTGCCTCTGCTAAGTGCTATCTTAAAATGCCGATTTAAAACAGCACACTACATGTACACACTTTACATTCTATCAACACATGAGCAGTTTAGACAAAGAAACAAAATGGGCATTCGGTACAAAAGGGGCAATGACAGGACTGACCAAGAAAAAGAGGATCGGATGGTTTCAAAATAAAAGAACCAAGGAGTAGGAGTAGATTCCGTCAAAATAAAAGAAGGGAGAAACAGGGACTAGCACCACCAAAGTGAAAGGACAGGTGCCTTCAAAATAAAATAGCTGAAGAGAAGGACTAGGTACCTTCAAAATAAAAGAACAGGGAAAGAGGGGTATAAAGTGTTTTCAAAATAAAGTAACTGAGGAGAAGAAGAGAACAAGGGAGTAAGGAGGGGACAGCTTCCAAAATAAAAGAAGAACGGAGCGAGAGGCCAGCGCTGTCAAAGTAAAACAACAGGCGACTTCAAAAAAGAGAAGGGGATAAGGTGCTTTCAAAATAAAAGAACTGAGGAGAAGGGCTGGATGCCTTCAAAATAAAAGGACCAGAGAAGGCGCCAGGTGCTTTCAAAGGTGAGTGGGGGAGGTGAGTGAGGGAGAGGGGGCTACTCTAGAGCAGTGTTTCTTCTCAAGCTGTGGACACACATATGACATTATTATGTGAAATGATATCACAGGGATCATTGAGTTTGAAATGTACTGTAAAGGTATTTTTCATTTGAAGAGGGAATTAGTTATCTAGATAAATACAGAAATTATTTGAATTTTCCATTGTATAAACCAATAGTGACCAATCTACATAATACATTCAGACCTGATTTAGACTGGGTTATTCCTGGTTAAAGTTTAGCCCAGTTTAGATCTGGTCAAATTTGTCCTGGTTTGAGCCTGGTTCTAGTTCTAGTTCTAGTCCTGGTTTAATCCTGGTCTAGTCCTGGATTAGTTCTGCAGTTAGTCCCTTTTAGTCCCAATTATGAAGTGGTCTATGTACAAGTGTAAACACCGTCCTAGATCTGATTAGGATGTGGTTTGGTCCAAGTCCAGAATATGTTACTCTCTTGTTGTGTCCTTAGGCAGAACACCTAGTTGGTGGTCAGAGGGGCCGATGACTATTCTATATTCTGGTTCTGTCTCATCAGAGAGCATCAAATACCTCCTTGAATATACTACTAAAGCCACAATGTATCATTAGTCATTAGTCCTAGCCCTGTTCCAGTACCGGTCCAGTCCAAGTTCTGGTACAGTCCTCGTTAAGTTGTGGTTTAGTCTATTAAAGATATCCCTTCAGAATTCTCTAAGATAGTTCTTGATTTAAATAGAGCCTTGGCTGAGTCCTGCTTCAGTCCTGCTTTAGTTCTGGTCTAGTCCTGGTTCAGCCCTGCTTTAGTCCTGGTTTAGTCCCGGTCTAGTTCTGGTCTAGTCTTGGTTCAGGCCTGTTTTAGTCCATGTTTGGTCCTGGTCTAATCTAGTCCGGGTTCAGGCTTGCTTCAGGCCTGCTTTAGTCCTGTTTTAGTCCTGGTCTAGTCCTGGTGTAACCCTGGTTCAGCTCTGCTTTAGTCCTCATTAAGTCCTGGTCCCATCCTTGTCCCGTCCTGGTCCAGTCCTAGTTTAGTCTATTAAATATATCACTTCAGTAATGTTCTTTTTTTTAAGATGTTTTTTAGTTTAAACAGAGCCTTGGTTTAGCCCTGATCTAGTCTTGGTTCAGCCCTGCTTTAGTCCTGCTTTAGTCCTGGTCTAGTTCTGGATTAGCCCTACTTTAGTCCTGGTCTAGTCCTGGTTCAGTCCTGCTTCAGTCCTGCTTTAGTCCTGCTTTAGTCCTGCTTTAGTCCTGCTTTAGTCCTGGTCTAGTCCTGGATTAGCCCTACTTTAGTCCTGGTCTAGTCCTGGTTCAGTCCTGCTTCAGTCCTGCTTTAGTCCTGCTTTAGTCCTGCTTTAGTCCTACTTTAGTCCTGGTCTAGTCCTGGTTCAGTCCTGCTTTAGTCCTGGTCTAGTCCTGGTTCAGTCCTGCTTTAGTCCTGCTTTAGTCCTGCTTTGGGCCTGCTTTAGTCCTGGTCTAGTCCTGGATCAGCCCTGCTTTAGTCCTGGTCTAGTCCTGGTTCAGTCCTGCTTTAGTCCTGGTCTAGTCCTGGTTCAGATCTGCTTTAGTCCTGCTTTAGCCCTGCTTTAGTCCTGGTCTAGTCCTGGTCTAGTCCTGGTTCAGTCCTGCTTTAGCCCTGTTTTAGTCCTGGTCTAGTCCTGCTTTAGTCCTGGTCTAGTCCTGGATCAGCCCTGCTTTAGTCCTGCCTTAGTCTTGCTTTAGTCCTGCTTTAGTCCTGCTTTAGTCCTGGTCTAGTTCTGGATCAGCCCTGCTTTAGTCCTGGTCTAGTCCTGGTTCAGTCCTGCTTTAGTCCTGGTCTAGTCCTGGTTCAGTCCTGCTTTAGTCCTGCTTTAGTCTTGCTTTAGTCCTGCTTTATTCCTGGATCAGCCCTGCTTTAGTCCTGGTCTAGTCCTGGTTCAGTCCTGCTTTAGTCCTGCTTTAGGCCTGCTTTAGTCCTGGTCTAGTCCTGCTTTAGTCTTGGTCTAGTCCTGGATCAGCCCTGCTTTAGTCCTGGTCTAGTCCTGCTTTAGTCCTGGTCTAGTCCTGGTTCAGTCCTGCTTTAGTCCTGCTTTAGTCTTGCTTGAGTCTTGCTTGAGTCCTGCTTTAGTCCTGCTTTAGACCTGCTTTAGTCCTGCTTTAGTCCTGCTTTAGTCCTGGTCTAGTCCTGACTCAGTCCTGCTTTAGTCCTGGTCTAGTCCTGGTTTAGTTCTGGTCTAGTCCTGGTCTAGTCCTGGACTCAGTCTTGCTTTAGTCCTGGTCTAGTCCTGGTTCAGCCCTGCTTTAGTCCTGGTTCAGCCCTGCTTTAGTGGTCCTTGTCTCCACTCTGCACTCACAGCCTGGAGGAGATTTGGATTGACACAAACTGCAGCTCACACTTAAATCTGTGAAATCTGGAGCTACTACGGCACAGGACTTGTCACATCTGAAGATTTGTGCTTTTAGAACAAAGAGCACTTCTCTCCCTAAGCAACACGCTGCTTTTACCCATTGGACTTCCTCTTCATCATCCAGCTCAAAATAATAATAAAAACATGGACTATTTCAATTACCATGTGACTGTTAGCCTATTTTTTGTACTAGTGTGTCCACAATCTTGAAACCAGTGTTGTCCATTTCAAAACGGCCAGTTATGAAAATGAAAATAAACTGTTGCTAACTGAATTTTCAACCCAAATGCACAGATTTTACCATAAGTTCTAGTTATACGATCCTAACTATTTAAAAGTGCATTATGTCACTTTTCTGGTGGAGGGTATGCCACCTTCTTGTCTCCATGGAGATGTTTGCCTTTAGATAAGGTATATCTGGAATGTTCCAAAGTATGATATTAAACTTATGTGTCTCCATCTCGCTACCAGATAACCCCACTCACTGTAAGAATGCATGTTTTTTCCCCTGTAACTGAATAAACCCAAGGCACATAAGTTCAGTGTCATACTGCTTTGGTTGGGTTCTCCACCACTTTCTTGTCTCCATGGAGATGCTACAGCTTTGCCAGGAATGTTCCGCAGTATGGCATTAAACTTATATTTTTTGCTTTTATCAAAATGCAGGAGTTTTTATTGCAACAAAAATAATTTGAAAAACATAATTCTTACTGTGAGTGGGGCGCCGCTCAACAGATCTGACCTGTAACTTAACCTGGTCCCATCACTTCCTTGTTTCCATGGAGATAGACAAGTTTAGACATTACATCAGACATGTTGCTGTTTCTGACAGGTGTAACCCAGAGAGATTTAAGGATGGGTCAAATGCAGAGGACATGTTTCTTTATCAGACAGCTGTGTCCGTACAGGCCCTGCTCTGGACATTATCACAATGGACACTGTATCAAATATAATTATGTCCAGATTTATTTCATTTGAATCAACATTTAAAGTGCCAGAAAACAGGGACACTTCTAACAGCTGTGATGGACACGACGGACGCGACACTGACTGTTTGGAGGAAGAACACTTTTAGAACCAGATCTGTTTTCTTAAAATGATAAATGAAGGGAGAATACTTTTGAAATACTGAACTTAAACGTCTCAGTAAAAATAAGTATAGTGGAGGTGGGAAGTACTACTTCACTACTATATTGTACAGTGTAACAGTACTCTTACTCGAGTATTATAGTGTAACAGTACTAACAGTACTCCTACTTGCATATTCTATTTTACAGTGTAACAGTAACCTTACTCAATTATTATATTGTACAGAGTAACAGTAACCTTACTTGAGTAATATATTGTACATTGTAACAGTACTCTTACTCCAGTAAAGCATTTGGTTACTCTTCCCATCAGTAACATCAGATTTTGTATTAACAGCTTTGTCTTTCTTAAGTATATCAACTTAAACAAGATGTTATGTCCAAACTTACACATCCTTCTTGCTAAGTCTGTGTTTTCCCCAAATACTTTCAAATAGCAGTAGTAGTCGATGTAGAAGTGGTAGCAGTAACAATCAAAGAGTGTTTTTTTACTATGCATAGTATCAATGAAGAGTAATTAGAACTACATGCAATTTTATTTTGAATACATATTAATTCAGTCCTCTGCATTTGACCCACTTTTCCATGTCGTTTAACCTGTCAGGAGCAGCAGTGGACTTGGTCAGGAGTACCTCACTGGAGGATTACCCATCTGTGCGTGTTTTAGGCTGACCCAGACAACTGCAAACTCCACATACAAAATCCTTCTAACCATAGACTGCATATATAAATGGACATAGCTAACCTGCTAGCGCTTCCGGCTCCATTGACTGTGGTTTCTCTCTCTGTTACTGCTGCTGTCAGACTCGACATTTTGGTCTTAAAATGTGCGTATTAACCTGCTCTACATGATCCGTGTGTTTTTATTTTACTATTGTGTCCATAAATCAAGATACGAACATTAATAACACACAAATCAGACACAGCAGCTTTCAGCAACAGGTTTGATTGACAGCGTTGTTAAGTGCCGACACGGGAAGGGGCATTACCTTCAACAGCCTCGCTCTGGATTGGCTCTTTGGTTGCTATGATACTCGCGGTTGGAATTTAAAATGAAAAAGTCACCTCCAAATTGGCCCCTATAACTGTTCTAGCCTCAATGAGCTTCATTTGACTGGAGCCGAGCGATATGGGTGACATCACACTCGCGTAGTCCACTTGTTTATACAGTCTATGGGTCTAACCGTGAACCTTGTTGGTGTGAGGAAAGGCTAACCACTCTGCCACAGCATCCTCAGACTGTTTCTGGGCTGGATGTGTAGCCTGTCGTCCCTGATCTGCCATAAGCCTGTACACAAACACACATTTAGAGACAGACTCTCCCTGAGCCCAGACAAATGCCACCGGATTTCCTCAAACTCAACAAACAAACGAGAAATTTCACTGGAGCTTCAGGAGCAGAGGGAGGCTCTGGATCTGTCACTGGAACGCCGCAAAAACATCTTACTCTTCAGGAGTTTAAATACTTCAGTTCAGGATTAGAGGCACAATGTGTTATCAGAATAATCATTAAAGGTGCTGTGTCTGATTTGCAGTGGTCCAGAGTTATTCCTCACTTACCTTATGCATTCAGAACTTCCTAATTATTCAACATGATGAGTTTTTAAGCGCTTTTCACAGCTTTCAAAGGCTAGAGCGTAGTTTTGCATCACAGTAAACAACAACTAGCATGCTAAAGAGCACTTCCTGATTATCAGAGAGCTGCTTGTATAATATATCTGTCCTGGGGCAAGACACATTTTGTTCAAATCATGAGAAAACTCTAGTACAGGACCTTTAACATTTTAAAATACAGTGGTGCCTCATTTATCGTGGGGTTACATTCTAAAAATAATAGGTGATGGTGAAATCCGCGAAGTAGTCAGCTTTATATTTTACAATTATCACGTGTGTCTGCTCCAGAGGTATCCGCAGAGGTGCCTCTCCGTGCAGTGAAACACTTTTAAGTCCAAAGCATTTCTGAAATTTCTTGGTGCAGAACGTTTCATCTACACTGTGGGTTTTGTCAGGGAGAAAACTTACAAAAATACAGCACTTCAGAGTCACACTGCGATCAAACAATTATGTAAATGTTCGATTGCAGTGTAATTTTATGTAAAACACATTCTGTACTGTACAGGAGACTGACTGACAATGGTCTACAGTCCTTTAGCCAATCAGGACGCAGAACACAATGCACGTTCTTACACTGTAAAAAAAATAAAAAGAATGCAAAATCCGCAAAACAACGAGGCCACGGAAGGTGAGCCGCGATATAGCGAGGGACCACTGCAATATTATAATCATATTTAAATAAAGACTATAAAATACATGGCAAAAATCTTTTATACAGCACAGATATATTGTATACACAGCTCTTGAGGTCAAAATAAGTCCACTGTGTACTCTCTGCACCTAATTATGAAGCCTTATATTGTCTGAGAATCAGGAAGTGCGTGTTGGCATGACAGTTGTTAGATTTATCGCTCTGGGCTGTTAAAATTGTGAAAAGCACTTATAAACTCATTGCTGTGAATGATTATAATGCTCATATTGCATAGGGTAAGTGAGGAATAACTTTGGACCAGTGAAAAGTGTTGAAATGAACTAGTGCTGTTTTTTATATTGTTTTTCAAAGGTAGAGCGCATTATAGCTTTAATCATCCATATCATTACATCCCTCTGTCTAATACAGTTCTATATATAACAGGTGGCTCTACCTTCTCTCCTCTTTGCAATACCTGCCTCTAAAGAAGAAATAAACTCAGAGAAACCAAGGTCTGTACCAGGACTTAAGCCGATCTTGTAGATGCAAACCAGGAACACCACATGAAACCCAAAACACGCACAGCAGGTCAAATCCTCCAGCTAAAGTAGTCCTCCAGTGCAAGACCATCAAGATCTGGAGACGGGTCCACTGCTCCTGACAGGTTAACCCAGACGCACTGAAGGATGGGTCAAATGCAGTGGACTGTGAAGTGGACCATAATCGTAACTTTAAACCTGAGCCAGTTAAAGTAAAGACTAGTAGCATTAGCAGTGGTTGTAGATCAAAAAAACTTCAACAATTTACACTACTATTCCTGCTTCTGCTCATCCACTTGACTAAGAGCAAATCCCATTTAAAACAAGTACTTTGATTTCAACATTTCACTGCCATAAAAAAGTGCCTATTATCTCCTCTAGTTCTTCACAATATTACAATTTTGAACTAAATTTCGGTATTAAGGGACAGACTCAATACTCTACACCACATTTAAACTCGCTTTTAGACAATATACAAATTAGTAGTAGTTTCTTTTGCAGTACCATGTGGCATTTTAATAGTTCTTATATAGATTCAGACTGTTCTCAAACTGTTAAAGGGTCTATATTACACAATTTTTCCTCATCACAAAGATTCCTGGAGATGTGTTTTGTTTCATTCACACATGTTTAACACACAAACCCTGCATATTTAGTTCTTTAGTTCTTCTCTCAAACAGAAAACACTCTGTTCCACCTTGTGATGTCATGTGGTAATACAGGAAGTGCTGTCCTGTGTTTTTAAACTCCATACACCGTCACTAGAACCATTTGGATAATTTCAGACCTGGAATTGCTGATCTCTACAAAAAGTTAAACTGTAGTTGTTAACTTGAAAAGTACCACATGACATCACAAGGTGGAACAGCATTTTCAGCTTTGGACATGTAGACAGACTAATAATAAAAGGTTATTCAAACGTGTGAATGAAACAAAACACAACTCCAAGTATGTTTTTGAGGAGGTAACAGCGTTATAACATGACTTAAAGCTCACAAGAGTCCATTTTGTGTAATTTAGGGCCTGTAAGGAATGATCCAACTTTTTTTTTTTCTTTCTGTATCACTCCTTATGTAAGCAAATCCTATAAACTGTTTGACAATGGACCCGCACTGGCTTCGAAGAAACACTGGTGTGAGATTGTGAATGGAGGGTGGAGACTACAGTGTGACTGGGTGATTGGGGGAAGGGGGCGGGGTCAGGTGGGACTTTACCTGTAAGAAATGCTGCTGCTGACTGGCCTGAGCTTTCACTAGCGCTCTATCTAGGTTTAGGTTACCGGCTGCTGGGCTCTGGGCTCTCATGTGCTGGTTGGAGAAGACGTCTCTGGCTCTGCTCACCGTTAAACTGGATGACCACGCCCCCTTCTTGTCCCTCCCGTCCGCCAAACTTAACGGCATCAAGACTCCACTGGATCCTCCTCTTTCTCTCTCTCCTCTGTCTCCTCTCTCTCTATCCATCGGCGTCGGTGTGTTATTGCTGCTAGTGCTAATCCCCGGCGTGGGCGAGTACTTGCTGATGACATCATTACTCCGAGACACTTTGAGCGGTTGGTGCCCGGGGTGACCGTGGTGGTGTCCGTGGTGATGGTGTCCATGGTGATGCGCGTGCGACGAGGAGTGGTGCCCGTGGTGCGAGTGCGAGTGGGTTAGCGGCGTGTGCTCGTTTAGCGTGTTGTACGGGTCCATCATGCTAAAGTACTGCTGGGACTGTGACGCCGTTAGCGGGGAGTGCGGGTAGCCGGGATCGGGTGGAGGCGGTTGTCCCGGGTAGCGGCTGATCGTCATGGCGATAGGAGATGGTGAGATGGATGGCGTAGGTGAAGGCGGAGGTTGTTGTTGGTGATGCGGATGGTACAGACACAGCTCTCGTTCTAAGTTATCATCCGAGCTCCAATAGCCAGACCCGGGGGCGGAGGCAGACCCATGTAGCTGGTGATGGTGGTAATGCGCGCGGTGTTTTGGTTCGGCAGATCGACAACGCTCTCTGCTTTTGCTGCGTTTCCGATGGCGACTACTCGCTCCTCCTCCTCCGCCTGGGTTTGATTCGCCATCGGGACTCGCTCTGGCCCCACCCCCTCTGTCTCCACCCACTCTGTCCCCACCCATGACGCTAACACTCCCGTTGCTAGGTCCCTTTACGGAGGGCGTGTGGTGCGGGCCTTCCAATGAGTGCGATTTCGTGAAGAGTTTTTGAACAGAATGCACCAGATGCCTTATCCTCCCTGGACTATCGTTATTGTTGTTATTGGGTGGCATCGCTCCGCCAGTATGCGCCACCATGCCTCTTTTGTACTGCAGCGTGTGGTATCCGTCTCTCGAAAATGACGGTTGCCGCTCGAATTCGTAGTTAGCCGGGACACGGGTTGGGGTTTTCCCTCCGTAACCACTGCCCCCTCCTCCTCCTCCGCCCCCTCCTCCGACATAAGGAACCACCGCCATGCTTTCGTCCTTGCTGTCCGCGTGGTGAGATGAGGAGGTAGAGTGGCAGCGGCGTGGAAAAGTGCCGTAGGGGACGATGCTGTTGCTGTCCGAAGGGTATCCTGCGTGCTGCGGGTTGTAGTAGGACATCTCTGAGGGGTTGGGGATTTGGATGGGCACCGGCATGTCCATTTGGCTGATGAGGAAGGGTTTGCGGTCCATGTGATGCCCCATGTGGTCGTAGGAGGGATCGTATGAGACCAGCTGGTGATGCGCTCGGCTGCTCAGACCCTTCATGGTGGAGGGGGAGGTGGGGGTCCACGGAGAGGCTGAGGGGAGGAGGGACTATCCCTGAGAGAGGAGCACCGCGGCCTGAAAGAGGAGAGAGAAGAGAGAGGGTTAAATCTGGTTATTTTTTACCGGTCTGGGAGGCCGCTCAGATTGACTTCCTGTCGCCCAGTCTTCAGGAAGTAAGAACAGCTGATGTATGACACGTCACCATGGAGACAGTGCTGGTTCTGAAGGTGACTCGCAGCTAGCAGCCACAACATGTCAACAAGCTACTGTATTGTCTTAAAAGATCTATTAAGAGGAATTAAAGTTTGAATTAGGGATGTTCAAATGAAACAGAAAGCACACACCAATATCTTTATAGAAGTGCAAAAGCGGAGCAGCAACTTCAGAAAATGAAAAAAATGCATAGTGCAGTCAGATGGTCAATGTCCATGAAGGCTTTTTGCCCAAAAATAATCTTAAATAAAAACAAAAAATAGCTTTGGACATGGGCCATCTGGATTAGAGATGTGGTGTCACATTCCACTACAGCACAGCACACAAATAAACATGGCCAAGGGTTTCACGCCGTAACAGAGAGAAGGTTTGAAACACAGAACCTTGTGTCATTTCATAGTTTACATTGCTAACTCGGTATGTCTGTGTCTGGGTGGAGTTTGCATGTTCTCCCTGTGTCTGGGTGGACTTTGCATACTCTCCCTATGTCTAGGTAGAGTTTGTACATTCTCCGTGTATCTGAGTGGAGTTTGCATGTTCTCACTGTATCTGTGTGGAGTTTGCATGTTCTTCCTGTGTCTGCGTGGAGTTTGCATGTTCTTCCTATTCCTCTGGTCACTCCAGTTTTCCTCATCAACCTAAAACAGGCACAACAGGTGAAATCCTCCAGCTGAGGTAGTCCTGACCAACACTAGCTCGAGATCGGGAGGTGGATGCTGGCGCTGTACAGCAGTATCTCACTGTTCCTGACAGGTGACTATAATGAACTGGACTATAAACAGACTCAAACATGCAGCATGTGCTCATTATAAAATCAATGGCCTAAGAAAAATGTGATTTTGATTCTGATATTTTGTTTAAATTTTAATCCGGTTAGAAAGGCTCAACAGAAATCATCAGACTTATTAATGCATTAATAAGAAGTCAGTTAGTTGCAGCTGTAGTAAATTGTAGTTAAATACACTATACCTGACTTTTTTAGTTAATTTTAAACAGTTTGCAGTGGTCCAAAGTTATTCCTCACTTACCTTATCCATTCTGAGCATCCTAATTATTCATCACAATGAGTTTATAAGCATTTTTCACAACTTTCAGAAATCAGTCTTAATGGAGACTTGCCACCACGGTAAAGCTTACAAAAACTAGCATACTAAGATGCACTTCCTAATAAAAGGCTTTAGAATTAGATGCAGACAGAACACAGCAGACTTATTTTGACCTCAAAAGCTGCTTATGCCATATATCTGTACTGGGCCAGGACTCATTCTGCTCAAATACATGGGGAAAAATCAGGTATAGGGCCTTTAACTGTTCAGAGCACATTAGAAGAGTGGTGCTTTAGTGTGTTTAAAATAGTCTCACACGTTCCTCTGTCGGTGTTTTTAAAAGGCGGTAATCTGCAGCAGGACACAGAGATGTGGGAGAAATGTCACAGAGACAAACCCTGGCTCCTGTTTAAGACTGAATGACTAATGTTTGTATTATTGGCACAGATGGAACGAGAGGCAGCAGTGGAGCAGAGCGGATCATTCAAACAATATCTTAAATGTTTATTGTTCTACTGATGTGTTCCACCAGATCAGATGTGGGTGAGAACGAGAAAAAACAATAACATGATTTTTTTTTTTTTTTTAATAAAATGTTGGTAACTCTGGATTATTATTTTTCCTCGGTTTAATCAATCACAATTTTCTATAATTTCTTATTTTATTTTATTTTATTTATTTATTTATTTTTGGTCATATGAACAATTAAATAATCATTTCAAATCAGAGGTGGGAATGCGAATAAGACAAAGGCTATGTCCAAATGTCTCCCCTAGTCCCTGACCCCTCACTACACAGCTCTGTCCTCTATACTGCACTCATTCACAGAGAGATTTGGACTAGATTTTTGAAATTTTTGTCTGAGATATGGAAATGATCGCTCCGTTAAGAGCCTCAAACTAAGGTAAACGGCTCATGCAACACAGCAACCGGCAACGGTTTATTTAAGAGATCACAGTTCAACAGAGCCTTAAATCATTCAGTTGTGTTGGGTCCAGTTTCTGCCTCTGTCCACTGGTGTTTTTCTGACTCTCCTGATGCATTGTGGTCTATATTGATGAGTCTAGTGACCTCCGATGCTCACTACTTTTCAAGGAGCATTGTGGGAAATTTTCAGTGCACTACTGCCCGGAATAAGGTCACTACTTATGTCTTACTTAAATCATCTAAATATTGTTGCCAGTTGTATTTCAATAGAAGCTTAATGCCATACTGTGGATTATTCAAAAAAAAAAACAAAAAAAAACATCTTCATGGAGACAAGCAGGCAGTGGACCATTCACCAGAAAAGATACAGAATGCACCTTTAAATTATGATTTTGATTGAGATTTGATGAATTTTCTTTCAGCTCTAGAAGTTCCACTTTTACCCAATGACAGTGTGATCACCACCAGGTGTTCTTAAAGGCCTGCATGTAATTATAAAGCATTTTATTGTTCGATGATCAGAAAGTGAGCAATTAACATGCTAGTTATTGTTACCTTTACCCCGCTCTGGCCAGTGAAAGTTGTGAAGAATGGTTATAAACTCATGGTGAATAATCAGGATGTTCTGAACGTTTAAGGTCAGTGAGGAACAACTTTGGACCACTGCAAAGTGTTTAAAATGAACTTTTCATGTTTTTTTAAGCCGGTACAAATGAGATAGAGTGCCTTTAACTGTTTGTCTGGACACCTCTCTCTGGAGTTTTGGTGGTGCGTTCACGGTTGATTACCTCTGTGGGACGTTTGAGCGCTGGTGGGAGTTACAGAGTCTCCGGGGGATAATTATAGTCAGAGATCCTGAATTAGGAAAGCGTTTAGCACAAGCTGAAGGAAGTGACTCAAAGCATGAATGAGTGTGTTTACAGCCTCAGACCTAAATAACTGCTCTAAAAATAAACAGCCCTCTGGTCATAATGGGACATTGGATATTAAGAGAAAAAACAGGGAGAAGGAAATTATTATTTAGAATGGTTGAGATTGTGTCTGGTCTATAGTTACAATCTATGACACTCGTGGATCATTATGTTGTAATTTGGGCATTTTAGATTGTAATATTCATGTAAAACGACTTAATACTTCTGAGTTAGAGAACTGTGGTGCCCAGTGGATCTAATGTTGCTTTAAACGTCGTCACAACAAAGCCCCACGTGCTGTCAGCGCCCCCGATGGACAGCTGCACATCACACTCGCAAGCAGCTGATATTTTTTTTTTTTTTCACTTGTATCAAAATGATTATGTGATGCTGCCAAATCCTACAAGTATCACCGATTAAGAAAATAAAATAGGAGAAGGAAGTGGGTGTTATGGCTCCAGGCCTTAAGTTCTTTCATTTGTTAGTATTTGTCTGTTACGTTTAGTGTGTGACTGAATCTGTCCCTTTCCCCCATGAAATCCTGACTGTGTGATCCCTCGCTGCTGATTGGACGACTATTTTCCCGCTCGGCCAATCCTGTGGCTCACCTACCTCTTTTATTTAAGGAGATTCAACACACCTTTTCAGGGCTGCTGGCCGTTTTGGTCATTCTGCTGTTTTATCTGTGTCTCATTTAGCAGTTAGTCACTCGTTTGTCTGCGTGTAACTTTGTGTGTGAGACACTAGTGTAGTTCTGTTTTGTTATTCGTTTTAATAGACCCACGTGACCAGTTTTTCCAGACACCAAACTTGTTATTGTTACTGTTATTTTTCGTTTCTTAGTTTAGATTATTTATTTATATATATATATATATATATATATATATATATATATATATATATATATATATATATATATATATATATATATTTATATATATATAAATGTTCTAGACCACTTATGTTACTTTACCTTTACAGTCCTGTTGATTACATTACTTCTTTATTTTACATTTTCCTCCTCCCTGAGCCTAGCCAAGTCGTAACACTGCGTACGTCACAGTGATCGTACGTCACAGTGAGTGTGTTTACAAAGAGTCATTTGAAACTAAAACTGATGTTCTTAAAATTTAATTAAACCATTCTGAAAAAACACAAAAGTGACTTTAATTCTTATTATTCTTTGGAGGGAACATCATCATCAAAACAGCCCAGCTTCAGGAGCATATTTTACTGAACATTTTCAATGTCACAAACAAAATGAAAATTTTTAACTTAAAAACTAGAGAAATAAGGCTGGGAAAAATGAAATACTGTAAAAGTTTAGCCCTGATTTAGTCCTGGTTTAGTCCTGGTTTAGTCCTGGTTTAGTCCTGGTTTAGTCCTGGTTTAGTCCTGGTTTAGTCCTGGTGTAGTTCTGGTTTATTCCTGATTTAGCCCTGATTTAATTCTGGTTCAGTCCTGGTTTAGTACTGGTTTGTGCTGGTTGAGTCCAGGCTCATTCCTGGTTTAGTCTTGGTTTTAGTCCTGGTTTAGTCCTGGTTTAGTCCTGGTTTAGTCTTGGTTTAGTTCGAGTTAAGTCCAATTTCGATATTACAATAATAAAAACATCTTTTTTAGACAAAGTCATTACAAAAGACTAAATGATTGTCTCCATAGCAGCAGCAGTTTTGGCTCGCAGCAGTGACAGTAAACATGACAGTATGTGTCTGATTGGAGCATTAGTGAACAGCAGGAGACCGCAGGGGGCGCTGTTTCACCTGACTAGGGCTGGGTATCACCAAGAAGCTGCCGATACGATACGTACCTCGATACACAGTCCGCGATACGATACGTATCTCGATACAGTGCCATTTCGATACGATACGATTCGATACGATATATTTCACATCGATACGATACAGAAAAAATAAAGGCCTTCAACCTTACTTAAATGGTCAACCCAATTTTCACAAAAAAAACAAACATTAAATGGTGCATTTATCGTCCATTTATTGAAGATTAAAGAACACAATAAAGTGCTTTTTGATTAATGCATGTTTTTAATTAGAGGGAGGAAGGCGGTTGAAACATTTTTTTCTGACATTTTCGTTTCTCTTGCTTTTCTTCACCCGTAAAGAGTAACGTCTGGGGGGAATATCGATATCGATACTAGGAAACAAAGAATCGATACCGTATCGATTTTAATAATATCGATATATATCGGTGTATCGATATTTTAGCACACCCCTACACCTGACACACAAGAACAACGGAATTTACCTCCAGCAGATTTTCTATTGTCTCTAAAGGTCAAATTATTCTCATCTCCAGATAAAGAACTGGATCTAATACTAATACTGTACACTGTATAAAGAGAGGTTAGAGGAGGGTAGATCTACACCATCGTATATGTGCTGCTGTCGTGTCCATTGGCAAGACACATCACTCATGGAGGCTGCATGGCATTCTGCAAGAAGGTTCCAGACCTTTCTGTATGTATCTCACACACTGTATAAACAAGTTGACTAAAGGAGTGTGATGTCACCCATAGCGTTCGGCTCCAGTCAAATGAAGCTCATCGAGGGTAGAGCGGTTACAGGGGCCAATGTGGAGCCAAGGTCCATATTTGGAATTATCACTGTGAATCATAGCAATGGTGTCTGTGTGGAGTTTGCATGTTCTCCCTGTGTCTGTGTGGAGTTTGCATGTTCTCCCTGTGTCTGTGTGGAGTTTGCATGTTCTCCCTGTGTCTGGTGGAGTTTGCATGTTCTCCCTGTGTCTGTGTGGAGCTTGCATGTTCTACCTGTGTCTGTGTGGAGTTTGCATGTTCTCCGTGTGTCTGTGTTGTGTTTCCTCATCATGGCATCAACCTAAAACATGCACAATAGGTCAAATCTTCAAGCTAAGTTAGTAGACACTGAAGGACGGGTCAAATGCAGGTTTAGACCAGAGATACTAAGGGATGGATCAAATGCAGAGGATGATTTCTCTACGGGGATTCACCTTGTCTTAATGTTTGCGAGTTTTTGGTCGATATGCGGAGAGGCTTAGGGGCTATCCTTACATATATAAATAAATGATTATCATCATCATCAGAAGAAGAATGATGGAGTTCATGAATGAAAAGTCTGAATTCTGAATTTCTGGAGTGATTTTGCTGTGTGGGAGCAGCACTGGAAGTCTCTGGAGATTACCGCTGTGCATCATGGTAATCATGGTACCATAATTACTATATTAACCCTATATTTTGGTCGCATTGGTCACAGCTTTTATGTAGCGCTTTTTCAACCTCTAGTCGTTCAAAGCGCTTTACATCAAGGAACCACTCACCCATTCACACAAACATTCACACACCCTGCACACAGACACTGAGGGCGAGGTGGGTTCAGTGTCTTGCCCAAGCACACGGCTACACCATTCACCTGTGGGAGCTGGAGTCGCACCGCCAACCTGTGGGCCACTGGATCTGACCACTCTACCAACGATGTTTATGTCTCGAGAGGGATTCGAACCACCAGCAAATGCAAATGGTCTACCAACTGAGCTCCCGTCGGCCATTTTGGGGCTTAATATTTCTCATGTGTAGAGATCTGAGCTGCAGAGGGTTGTAGACACTTTTATGGCAAATTACTGGCTTACTCGGCTGTGTGTTTGTCTCAGCTCTGGCATTTTAATGATACTGTCATTTGTTCGCTGGATTCTCCTGCTTTACTGTTCTGTTTCAATATTATCGTTTATCGGAGAATTTCTTTGTGGAGATATACCCTGCTTCAAAATGTCTTATGGTGTTGTTACTGCACTGAGTCTTATGCAAATGAGATGGGACAATGGCAGCACATGCATGTCCTTATACTGTCCATATCATACACAGTGACATATGAAGCACACAGCACACGCTAAACATAGAACCACGTCAAACCAATGAGCCAGAGCCAGAGTCAGAGTCAGAGCCAGAGCCAGAGTCAGAGCCAGAGCCAGAGCCAGAGTCAGAGTCAGAGTCAGAGTCAGAGTCAGAGTCAGAGTCAGAGCTAGAGCCAGAGCTAGAGTCAGAGCTAGAGCCAGAGCTAGAGTCAGAGTTAGAGCCAGAGTCAGAGCCAGAGTCAGAGCCAGAGCCAGAGGCAGAGCCAGAGCTAGAGCCAGAGTCAGAGTCAGAGTCAGAGTCAGAGTCAGAGTTAGAGCCAGAGTCAGAGCCAGAGTCATAGCCAGAGGCAGAGCCAGAGCTAGAGCCAGAGTCAGAGTCAGAGTTAGACCCAGAGTCAGAGCCAGAGTCAGAGTTAGACCCAGAGTCAGAGCCAGAGTCAGAGCCAGAGTCAGAGCCAGAGCCAGAGTCAGACCCAGAGTCAGAGTCAGAGTTAGACCCAGAGTCAGAGCCAGAGTCAGAGTTAGACCCAGAGTTAGACCCAGAGTCAGAGCCAGAGTCAGAGTTAGACCCAGAGTCAGAGCCAGAGTCAGAGCCAGAGTCAGAGCCAGAGCCAGAGCCAGAGCCAGAGTCAGAGCCAGAGCCAGAGCCAGAGTTAGACCCAGAGTCAGAGCCAGAGTCAGAGTCAGAGTTAGACCCAGAGTCAGAGCCAGAGTCAGACCCAGAGTCAGAGTCAGAGTTAGACCCAGAGTCAGAGCCAGAGTCAGAGTTAGACCCAGAGTCAGAGCCAGAGTCAGAGTTAGACCCAGAGTCAGAGTCAGAGCCAGACCCAGAGTTAGACCCAGAGTCAGAGCCAGAGTCAGAGTCAGAGTTAGACCCAGAGTCAGAGCAGACCACGTCACATGTCCAAATCTTCTTTATTTGGAACAGACATGGGCAGAACCTGCAAACTCCACACTCCTCTGGATTCACTTGTTTTGTTCTTACTAAAATGGCATTCAGTTAATACATTGCAGCAGATGGAGGGTAGGGGGATGAAGCTAACTAGAGGCACTGCTCTGTCTGAAGCTTTATTAGACTTTAATCTGAGTTTTGTTTTAACACAATAGACCTTAAAGAACTGACTTAGATGGAAAAGGTAAGATACTTTTATACTGTCTCTCAAATAACATTATAGTCACAAGCTAGCTAGCATTAGCCAACAGTTTTTCAGTGAGTCACTCTCACCTTTTTGTTGAAAATCAAACTCCTAAACAGGACCATGAACACTCAGATTAACCACAGGCTCCTGAAAATGTGCTGTTTAAATCCATTTTGTATTTTTTCAACAATCTAACTTATCAGGCTGTTTGCTAATGTGTTCATTCTGTCACCATGGTAGCTGCTGAACATTTTGCCAGAGACATACATGCAGAATCCCCCCAGTGTGATGTCAGAAGTATCAATATTCATTTTACAAGTGAGACTTTTGTTTTAGTTTACCCAGTGAATTCAACATCCAACATTCTTTCTCCAAAGTCTGACCTCTCTGCTCTTCCTCTCTCCTTATCATCTCCATCCTTCTCTTTTCTCCCCTACTCCCGCTCTCACTACCCTCCTCCTCTCCCTCTTTTCTTTCTCTCCCTCCCTCTCCCTCTCGCTCAGTGGCTGCGGAGTACATGGCTGCAGTGATGTGATGTGTGCCTCCTCTTTCTTTCCTTCTTTTCTCCTCCCTTCTCTTCTCTCTCCATCCCTCCCTCCTTCTATCCCTCTCGCTCTTCTTCTCAGTAAGTGCAGTGTTGCTGTGGTGTGTCCCTCTCCATCTCTGTCTACTCTCCCCTCTTCTCTCTTCCCTGTCTTCTTCTCTCCATCTCTCTTTTCTGTGTGCAGTGTTGCCGTGGCCTGTGCTTCTCTCTCCCTCCTTCTCTTCTTTTTATGGTATGTGTCTCTCCTCTTTTCTCTCATCTTTCTCTCCCTCTCCTCTCTTTCTGTGCAGCGTTACCGTGGCGTGTGCTTGTCTCCCAACCTCTCTCCTCTTTCTCTCCTCTTTCTCGCCTCTCCTCCATCCCTCTCTCTTTCTGTGCAGAGTTGTCGTGGTGTGTACTTGTTTCTCACCCTCTCTCCTCTTCTCTCTTTCTGTGCAGAGTTGTCGTGGTGTGTCTTGTCCTCCATCCTTCTCTCCATCCCCTCTCTCTTTCTGTGCAGCCTTGCCGTGGTGTGTGCTTGTCTCTCACCCTCTCTCCTCTTTCTCCCCTTCATCCCTCCATCCCTCTCTCTTTCTGTGCAGAGTTGCTGTGGTGTGTGCTTGTCTCTCACCCTCTCTCCTCTTTCTCCCCTCCATCCTCCATCCCTCTCTCTTTCTGTGCAGAGTTGCCGTGGTGTGTGCTTGTCCCTCACCCTCTCTCCTCTTTCTCTCCTCCATCCCTCCATCCCTCTCTCTTTCTGTGCAGCGTTGCCGTGGTGTGTGGGAGGATGAGGACTTGGTTCAGGTTATATTTGGACAAACTGAACAGTAGAACAAAAAGCTTTCGTCAGAGAAAAGCAGACAGGTACCTGGCTTCCCCTCACCACAAATCACCATCATTAAAACAACATGTCCGCCAGCTCACAGGAGGGTTAAAGCTGCACTGTGGAACCTTTCTGCAGGAGGGCATGACAGCTACTCGTCTCCATGGAGATGCTAGTGGTTTGCCTGGAATGTTCCACAGTATGGCATTAAAATGTCTTTTCTTGTATTTTTTTTTATTGTAAATAAAAACACTTTGACCTGGTGGTGTCACCTGCTCGTCTCCGTGGCACAACCTGCTCCTGACATTTACGTGGTTGTCGTGACAAATGTGTCTTGCAAATAACCAACTGACAAAAGCCGCTATCGTTTTTAGCCTTTGTGAATCTGCATTTGACCCGACTCGTCAGAGGGACAAAAACCTCATTTTCTCTTTAAATTATTTACTTTGGTCCAGATAGGGACACACAGAGAAGCTTTCACTTTTCACATCTTATTTTCAAATTTCCAACATTTCTCACTCTACCCCCTCTCCCCGTCTCTCTCTCCCTCCTCTCTCCTCCTCTTTCTCTTTCTTCTCTCTCTCCTCCTCTTCCCTCTCTCCTCCTGTCTCTCTCCTCCTTCACCTCCATTTCACTGTCTCTCATGCTCCCCCTCTCTCTTCATCCTCCCTCTTTCTTCCTCCTCTTCCTCTTCTCCTCCTCTCTCACTTCCTCTATCTTTCCTTCTCCTCTTCCTCCTCTCTCTCCTCTTCCACCTCCCTCTCACTGTATCTCTTCTGTTCCTCTCTCTTTCTTTCTCCTTCTCCTCCTCTTGCTCTCCTCTGCCTCTCTCTCCTCCCTCTCTCTTTCTCTTCCTCCTCTCTCCTCCTCCTCCTCTTTCCTCCTCCTCTCTCCTCCTCCTTTCTCCTCCTCCCTCTCTCCTCTCTCTTTCACACTTTAAACCCAGAGAACCATGCAGACACCCATTGACTTTGACAGTGGTATAATTCCACAGTGAGGAGCTGTTTGTGAGTTAAATGCGGCGGTTCTATTCCCGTCCTCTGATATTCTCTCCATCTGCCTCTCCTCCGTTCAGCGCGTCACGCCATCGCGCCCACCCACTTCAGAAATCTCCTAGAGTTCAGTTCTGCAGAGCCACGTAGGACTGCTGTCTTCAACCACTCTCACTATCTCTGCTACTGTGTGTCAGATGCCCTCCCATCCTCCTATATCTCTGTGTGCTGATGTGTGAAGTTCTCTGAATGGAGTTCTACACATCCGTCTGGGATGGTGTAACGGTCAGTATTACAAGTGTATTCATGTTGCAGAACTGGATAGCGCCATATGGTGGTGCCTCTCTTTTTCTAATGTACTGTAAGGTCACAGGTCATGACCTTCTTCCTCTGTGCTCTACAGCTCCAGTAATGAGCTGTACAGGTATAAAACGGATCTTTTTCATGCATGATTCAGACTTATCGCCGTGGAAACCTGGCATTGTTTGGTTTCTAGATGTGTAATAAACCAAATATCAGAGGAAATGCTCTATCTCAGAGCACAGGCTAATGGCTAGCGCTCTTCACCTGACCACTACCACACGTTGCAATAGCTTTCACTAAAAGCATCGGTACCAATGATTGGAGCGTTCAAACAAACACTTCATGCTGATTGGTCAAAGTGTCAAAACAGCCGAACAAGCTGGAAACTAAATTTTTAGAAAAACACAGATGTCATACTCGTCCACAAATGCACACAGCGTTTACCTCTGCAACATTCACAAAATAGTTTGGATTTGTGCTAAAATAGCTCCAGGTACGTCTGTCGGTGTTGCCATATTTGTTTTGGTTTCTTTGGCTCTGGCTTCTGCCCAGACCACAGCGCTGTGCTGTGATTGGTCAGGACCTGTCACATTCAAACTCTTCAGCCGAAGCTGTTCAAGACGGATTCTCAAAAGTTTGTAAACTCACAGAAATCGCAAGGATTCATCTGGCTGACCAGGCTAGGGCCTATCCACATGAAAGAGAAACTGGCGCAACGTTCAACATCTTCTCTGTCAGTTTAAATAAACAAAAGTCAAATTTCACTCAGTCACTCTAAGTACTGTGACCCGAACCCTGACTTCAGATGATCAGTGACAAGAAAACAACTACACCATGGTAAAAATCTGTGAAAAGCCCATTGTGCAGAATAGGTCCACTTTAATAAAATGCCAAGGGCTTTATGTACTGAATTAGTCATTATAGTAACTCTTGTGACAGGTCCAGTTCAAAGTGAATGTGCTGTGATTTCCTACGACAGTGAAGCAGACACAGGAACAGCTCTGAGGTGGGAGGTGCGACGGAGGTGGGGACCGAAAACACCAGACCACAGCAAACGCACCGTGAATCAGAGCGCACTTTCGTACCGCGAGGGAGGAGCTAAGAATGGACACAACGAAACGAAGGAACGGAGAGAGAGAGAGGGAGAGGATGGTTAATTTATGCAGTAGAGTGGTGGCCTATAGGTACTTCTGAGAAGAGAGAGAGGGAGAGAGAGAAAGAGAGAGAGAAGGAGAGAGAGGAGGATGGTTAATTTATGCAGTAAAGTGGTGGCCTATAGGTACATTGGAGGAGAGAAAGGGTGAGGGAGGGGGACAGAGAGGGGGAGAGAGGAGGGAGGGAGAGTGAGAGAGAGACAGAGAGAGAGGGAGAGAGAGGGGGGAAAGAGAGCAAAGGAGAGAGATGAGGGTGTTAATTTATGCAGAGTGGTGGGCTATAGGTACTTAAGAGAAGAGACAGGGGAAGAGAGGGAGAGAGAGGGGGAGGGAGGCAGAGAGAGAGAAGGAGAGAGAGACAGAGAGAAAGGGGGAGAGAGGGAGAGAGAGACAGACAGACAGAGAGAGCAAAGGAGAGAAAGAGGATGGATCATTTCTGCAGGAGTGGTGGCCTATGGGTACTTTGTAGAAGAGAGAGGGGGAGAGAGGGAGAAAAAGAGAGAGAGGGAGAGAGACAGAGAGGAGGCTGGTTCATTTGTGCAGCAGAGTGGTGGCAGAGTGGAGGTACTTTGGAGGAGGGAGAGAGGGAGAGAGGGAGAGGTGGGCACATGATCAAAATGTCTATAATTATACTGTGAATGCTGTGTGCTGTATGATTGTTTATGTTCATATATTTTTAAAGAGAGAGAAGAGAGAAAAAAAGACAAATATTAATGTTCATATATTTTTAAAGAGAGCTCTTCCACGTTGAGAGGCCCGGGGAAGACCCAGGACACACTGGAAAGACTGTGTATCTAGGAATACGGGACGGGAGCATCTCCAGATCCTCCCGGAAGAGCTGGAGGAAGTGTCTGGGAAGCAAGAAGTCTGGGCATCCCTGCTTTGACTGCTGCGCCCTCGACTCGGATGAAGAGTAAGAAAATGGATGTATAATTATAGCTTTAAATACTACTACTACTACTACTACTACTACTAGTATACTACACTAGTACTACTACTACAATCAAAGAACTAGGCTCAGTCCAGAGTCTGCTGACTGCAGTTACACAGTCCTGGTTCAGTCCTGGTTCAGTCCTGGTTTAGTCCTGGTTGGTGGTTAGTCCTGGTTAAGTCCGGTTTGGTCCTGGTTTAGGCCTTGTTCAGTCCTGGGTAGTCAGTCCTGGTTCAGGTCTTGTTTAGTCCTGGTTTAGTCCTTGTTAAGTCCTGGTTCAGTCCTTGTTCAGTCCTGGTTCAGTCCTGATTTAGTCCCGCTTCAGACCCGATTCAGTCCTGGTTTAGTCCTGGTTTAATCCCGGTTTAGTCCTTCAGAGAAGCAGAGAAGGCGCTGCTTGCTGCAGAGTGACTCATGTGGAGTCCTGGTTTAGTCTTGGTCCAGTGCTGGTTTGTCCTGGTTCAGTCCCGGTTTAAAGAAGCAGAGAACAGCTTGCCACAGAGTGACTACAGTGTGACATGGGAGCCAGTGTTACTATGGTAAACCTATGTACGAGCGTCCACCGTCTACACAGCACCTACAAGCAGCTTCCAACTGTCTATCGTCACAAAGCCCCAGAGAACAGGGAGGATGTGGGTTTCAGTCTCTATAGTTAACACTGCTGCTGTGTCATTTGGCAAGAACCTTCAGACTCTGTGGGTGAGTAAATAATGCTTGATGAGGTGCTTTATGAACAGTGTGATATGACAGAAGTGAAATCGCAATTTGAATTGGTGCAACTTACAATACTGCAACTGTTTACATCTTTTACTTAGCAAACAAAACATCCAGGATCAAAATGTGAACTTTGAACTCAACCTGACATTACTCCAGAACCAGAAAATCTCCTGTCTTATCCTGCATAAAAATTGCTAAGCCTGTAGTTTAGATCTGAAATGCAGAGGTGGATCGTAACAAAGTATAAGTGCATAAAGTACTGCACTTAATACATTTACATTTTATGCTCCTGTACTTTACTTAAGTACATTTTACAGTAGATACTTTTTACTTTTACTTCACTACATTTGAGAGCAGTATCTGTACTTTCTACTTCACTTTCTGAACAGGACTGAAAAGTAAAAGTATTTTTTACTATTGTGTGAGACCTGCTGAGGATTTGTTTTTATCATGTTCAAAATTTGAGCAAACAAAAATATACAAGTAAATACAATATCGATTCAATTGTTTCTGGAGAACAAAATTCAGAACAAATCTTTTACAAAATTACTACATTTGAAGCTGAATAAGACCTCAAAATCTGTGTGAAATACTTTTACTTTTTAGTCTTGAAGTACATTTTTAAATATATGATTCATACTTGAGTATTTTTTGCTCCAGTATCTATACTGTTACTTAATTAACAAAAGTGAGTATTTCTTCCACCACTGCTGAAATGTGGTTCTGTGTGTTAGTTTGTCAGTTCATATTTCAGAGTTTAAAATGTGAAATTTGAACTGAATCCTAATATTAAAACATAAACTGCAAATATTATCACAAACCAAATCGTTCTGCCCTGACTACCCACAGTTTATTTCTGCTTGATCTTTGGCCCTGGTTTAGTTTCAAGTAAAAACATGAATCTGTAAATGAATGTAAAAGAGATGATTGCTGTGGACTGGGATGGAGCTAAGGGGATGTGTCCACAGCTCTATCAGTGTCATTTTCAGAAGTGTCAAACTGCAGCAGCGAGTGGGAGCACAGCACAGAGAAAACGGAACCAGCCAATGTCTGGCACCAACAGCCAGGATACTACAGCACCAGCACCAACACTACAAGTCCACGTACAGAGGACATAATGTGTTTGAGTCTGCCATAGTTATAATCTATGACACGTGTGCATCGTTATGTTATATTTTGGACATTTTAAATCACAATATCGATACAAAACGACGTAATAAAACAAACAAGTCTGCTGATTTATGGGGTGGAAAGTTGCAGAGCCCAATAAGGAGCTGATTCCCGCCTCCCTCTTTACGCTACGTCGCCACAAACGTCGTCACAACACAGCGTCGCATTCTGTCGGCCCCTCCTGAGGACAGCAGGGGTGAGGCCGGGGGGGGTGTTGAGGAGGTCCTAGCCTTCCCTGGAATGGTCAGTGCTCCCCCATAGCTCCCCCAAAGATTTTTGCCCCACTTTCATAGCACATCCAGTCTCAACCATACTGTATAAAGAAGTGGACTGAGTGCGTATGACACCACCCACACCCACCAGCGGCCAGTCAAATGAAGCTCATCAAGTCTAGCAGTTATAGGGGCCAACTTGGAGCTGAGTTCCATATTTGAAATTCCAACCGCAAGTATCATAGCAACCAAAGAGCCAATCCAGAGTGAGGCTGATGAAGGTAATGCCCCTTCCCGCCCGCACCGCTGGTTTACCACAAAGAAAGTGCTTAGCAATGCTGTCAATCAAACCTTTCGCTATCGGGAGCAAACTCAGGAAAGGTTCCTGATTTGTCTGTTATTAATGTCCATATCTTGATTTACAGGCACAATAGGAAAATAAAAACACCAGGATCATGTAGAGTGGGTTAATATGAACGATCGTCATTTTGGTCTTATAATTAGACCAAAATGACGAGCCTGACAGCAGCAGTTACAGAGAGAGAGAGGCGATTTTTTCAGTGTAAAGTGAACTGGAGCCAGAGTCGAAGGAGCCAGATGTGCATCCATACTCACTTCCCATTTTGAAAATGGCGGCTAGCAGGTTAGCTGTGTCCACTTATATACAGTCTATGATCGCGACTAAAAATGTTCAAATGGCAACCACAGAGTGTTCAAAATGAGACTATAATAAAAAACAGAATTTCATATTAGTTTTATAAATTACTACAGGGACTAACTACATTTAAACTGGTTTAAAACAGCGACTCAAACATGGTGGAGGGAGGGGCTGCGTTTGCATCCATATAAGACTCTAAATGAACATGAGCGCCCCCATTGAAGAACTCCTCCAACCAAAAATGTCTGGCACCGCCCCTGATGGATAACTGCAGGTCAGACTAGCAAACACCAAAGTGACTACACAGCCCTGCTGAATTAAATTTTTAAGAAAATAAAATGGGAGAATGAAGTAACTACAGAGCAGTGGCTGTGTAAAGCAAAGACGTCTTGAAAACAGGAGAGTGAAGATTACGCAAACATGAATCACTCTAAATACAACTTCAGAGGGACAGTGAGAAGGAAACGACTATAACGTGGTGAAAAACTCTGAAAAGTCCATTTTGTCTTCGTGGAAATATCATTGCTTTGCCTCTGCTCCTCTGACTCTGCTCCTCTGACTCTGCTCCTCTGGCTCTGCTCCTCTGGCTCTGCTCCTCTGACTCTGCTCCTCTGACTCTGCTTCTCTGGCTCTGCTCCTCTGGCTCTGCTCCTCTGGCTCTGCTCCTCTCGCTCTGCTCCTCTCGCTCTGCGCCCCTGGCTCTGCTCCTCTCGCTCTGCTCCTCTGGCTCTGCTCCTCTAACTCTGCTCCTCTCGCTCTGCTCCTCTGGCTCTGCTCCTCTGGCTCTGCTCCTCTGGCTCTGCTCCTCTGACTCTGCTCCTCTGGCTCTGCTCCTCTGACTCTGCTCCTCTCGCTCTGCTCCTCTGGCTCTGCGCCCCTGGCTCTGCTCCTCTCGCTCTGCTCCTCTGGCTCTGCTCCTCTAACTCTGCTCCTCTAACTCTGCACCCCTGGCTCTGCTCCTCTGTCTATGACTTGGAGACCTACTGCTGATAAAGTCACTTTGAAGTCAACTCCAGAGGAAGGACACGAGAGAAAGAGAAAACAGCCATGATCAGGGCCGGGGAAGACCTAAGGTTTAAAACTGATTTAGTCCTGGTTTAGAGCTGGTTTAGCCCTTGTTTAGTCTTGGTTTAGTCCTGGTTCACTCCTGGTTTAGTCTTGGTTTAGACCTGGTTTAGTCCTGGTTTAGTCCTGGTTTAGCCATGGGTTAGTCTTGGTTTAGTTCTGGTTTGGCCCTGGTTTAGTCTTGGTTTAGTCCTGGTTCAATCCTGGTTTAGTCCGGATTTAGTCCTGGTTTAGTCCTGGTTTAGTCCTGATTTAGTCCTGGTTTAGTTCTGGTTTAGTCTTGTTTAGTCCTGGTTTGTCCTGGTTTAGTCCTGGTTTAGTCCTAATATAGTCCTGGTTTGGTCCTGCTTTAGCCCCGGTTTTGTCCTGATATAGCCCTTGTTTAGTCCTGGTTTAGTCCTGATTTAGTCTTGGTTTAGTCCTGGTTCAGTCCTGGTTTAGTCCTGGTTTAACCCTGGTTTAGTCTTGGTTTAGTCTTGTTTAGCTCTGGTTTGTCCTGGTTTAATCCTGGTTTAGTCCTGGTTCAGTCCTGGTTTAGTCCTGGTTTAACCCTGGTTTAGTCTTGGTTTAGTCTTGTTTAGCTCTGGTTTGTTCTGGTTTAGTCCTGGTTTAGTTCTGATATAGTCCTGGTTTAGTCCTGATATAGTCCTGGTTTGGTCCTGTTTTAGCCCCGGTTTTGTCCTGATATAGCTCTTGTTTAGTCCTGGTTTAGTCTTGGTTTAGTCTTGGTTTAGTCCCGGTTTAGTCCCGGTTTAGCTCTGGTTCAGTCCCAGTTTAGTCCTCATTTAGTCCTGGACTTGTCCTGGTTTGATCCTGGTTCTGGGACATAATGGCTGCACCGCTCTTGTGTCATTAACACTGGTCCAATCAGATTCTTTTGGCTCAGGACAAAACTCAAACTGTCAATAAATAAAACAGGAAATGTCTCAGGATGTTCCTCCCCCCACCTGTCTCAGTCAATCACAACTTTCAACATTTGCCTCTCAACCAATTATCACCTCTGAGACAATCATTTAAACACCACATCCACCACAACATCAGAACCACCAGCCTCCTCAGCCTCTCCACCTCCTCCTCTTCAACAGCAACAGTGTCTAAGCAAGAGACAGAGCTACACCACTCTGCACTGACCACATCAGTGACACATCCACCTGCCGAGGTGACTCCTAACCAGGCTCACACTCACATGTGTCAGTTTGGGGCGGCTCTGGCTGAAATCATCCGGGAAAATGCGGAACATCATAACGAATATTTGAATGTTATTGTTTGAAGCATCATAACAGCTACATTAGTCTGAAGTACATCTGTCGGAGTCACTGTTGTTTTGGTTTCTTTTATTGTGCTTCACTTTTGGCTTTTGCCTGCTCTGTGATTGCTCTGCCCACTGCTGGGTGAATTTGAACCTTACAGCGGGCGTACCTCAAGATGGATCCTGGTGAGTTTGTGAACTCACAAATATCATGAGACTCCATCTTGAGGTACAAGGTAAAGACACTGCACCAGAGGGACTCCAGAGATTAGCCAGTTCTACGCAATTAAAAATGCACTATGCCATTTTTTCGGTGGAGCTGCTTGTTGTCATGGAGATTATTTTGCCTTGAATGTCCAACAGTATGGCATTAAACATATCTATTTTCTAAGAGAGTAAGTAAACACAGTTTCCATAAGTTTAATGCCATAATGAGGAACAATACAGACAAAGCAATAACATCTCCATAGAGATCCTCCACCAGAAAAGTTACACAGTGCATCTTTGAGCCTCTGGTTCATTTATGTTTTTGTGCAGAGGCTCGTTTGGGCAGGAGCTGTGAGGTCATAGGTCATGTGACACAGTTCTATCAGGAAACAGGAGCGATGGCTGACACTCACACATGCTCCCGACTCCACTTTATATATGTCAGCTGGAGTCCTCCTTTCACCTGGGTTTAGTTCTGGTTTACTACATGTTTAGTCCTGGTTTAGTCCTGGTTTAGTCTTGGTTTGGTCCTGCTGCTTTAGACTTTGCTTAGACCTAATTCATCCTTTTATAGACCTGCAGTTCTGGGATGTACAATAATTACTTTTAACTTTTACTATAACTATTAACTGATGCAAAAGACTAAAGACAGGCATAAAACCCCAAATGCTACTGTGTGTTCAAATATGAATTAAAAAAAATAAAAATGATGTATGTATGTACATATTCATTGATCTGAATGAAGAGAAGTACAGACTCACCAAACTAAAAATAATCCTGAGCACCTCCTGTACGCTCTGTAGAACAGCTCCATAGAACAGGCTCCTACAGTCATAAAGACGCCGGGGTTTGGATTACATTAATAAAAGTCTATATATAATACAGAGATTATATCAGGACTAAACTTAACCAAAACTGGACTAAGACTAAACCAGGACTTAACCAGGACTAAACAATGCTTTTTAAACCATAGAACATGGTCTAAAGTAGGTCTACAACAGGTCTAAACCAGGACTAAACCAGAGCTATACCAGGACTAAACCAGGACTAAACTAGGATTAAACCGGGTCTAAACCAGGACTAAACCAGGACTTAACCAGGACTAAACTAGGACTGAACCAGGACTAAACCAGGACTAAACTAGCACTAAACCAGGACTAAACCAGGACTAAACCACAACAAAACCAGGACTAAACCAGGACTAAACCAGACTAAACCAGGACTGAACCAGGACTAAACAAGCACTAAGCCAGGACTAAACCAGGACTAAACTAGCACTAAACCAGGACTAAACTAGGACTAAACCAGGACTAAACTAGGGCTGAACCAGGTCTAAACCAGGACTAAATCAGGACTACACCAGGACTAAACCAGGACTACACCAGGACTAAACCTGAACTAAAGAAGAAATAATCCAGGGATAGAACAGGATTAAACTAGGGCTAACCCATGACTAAACTAAAGATGAACTAAACCAGTACTGAACCAGTAATGGACCTGGTATAAACCAGTTTAAATTAGCTCTAAATAAGGATTTAACAAAAACTAAACCAAAACTAACCCAGGACTACACCAGAACTAAACCAGGACTAAACCAGGACTAAACCAGAATTAAACCAGGACTAAACCAGGACTAAACCAGGACTAAATCAAGACTAAACCAGGACTAAACCAGGAGTAAAACAGTGGAGGCGCAGCTCTGGTCCGTGGCGTGGGCATCCTCTCCTTTGAGAAGCTGAATGGATGTCACTGCGCTGCATCGCTCTGAATCCACACCGGCTCCAAAGACGCGTTCCCGGGGTTAAATCTGTGACATTACCGGGGCTCGAGAGTCCCTAAACCACGACACTTAACGGCACTTAGGGTGGTCGTCATCTCCCATTGATTTACCCATAAGAGCCGCGTTATACAAGACCACTTCGGAATAAGCGCTAAGAAATGCGTAAGGCGAGTAGGCGACGAAGCATCTTCCCTGCAGGGTTAATCCTAGTCAGTTCTGGTTCAGTCCTGGTTTAGTTGTGGTTTAGACCTGGTTAAATCCTGGTTTAGTCCTGGTTCAGATAGTTTAGCCCTGGTTCGGTCCTGGTTCAGCCCCTAGTTCAGTCCTGGTTGAGTTCTGGTTTAGTCCTGGTTTATTCCCCTGGTTTAGTCAAGACGACACGAAGACAGCGGCATCTCCCCACGCACCGAGCGAGCGCCGCCGCAGATAACAAGACGAGCAGAGGATATTATTATAAGGCTTATTAAAAAATGGCGAAGACGAAATCCGCGCATCCGTCTAACCATGCAAACACGACACGACCCCCGAGCGCACCCCGCCGCACGCACAGCCGTCCTCCCGAACCCCAAACCTCCATCCAAGCCTCACCTGAAGCGCTTACATCCCACACAACACGCAGCGCGCAGCAGCGGTCCGGTTCGGGATCCTTTTTACGCGCCGGTTCCGATCCAAATATGGTCCCCGGTCCTTGGTGCTGGGACCGGTTGCGCTCGGTCCCTGGGCTCGGTCCCTGGGCTCGGTCCGGCTCTTGGACTACGGTGACTGCTGGAATGTGGCTGCAGCTGCTGTGAGGAGATGTGGGGAGACGTCAAGGTAACAGTGGGGGACGCACGCACGGAGGAAGTGGTCAAGACTCGACACAATAATCCAGGAAGTCAATGGAATCAATGTTAATTAGCCTAATTATTTATTTGAATGATTAACGATGCTAATTATGAGCACATTTACTTAGGATCCTGTTATAAAATGTCACTAGACTACAGCACTAATATATTTATGATCTTTCATTGTAAGAAATACTAGAGATGCAGCTTTTAAATTTGTCTACGGGAAATTAATCCTTTGCATTTGATCCATCCTTCAGTGTGTCTGGGTTAAAGTGTGTTTGACCCATACATTCGACTCTGGGTTAACCCCGTTAGGAGCAGTGGCCCCATCTCCAGATCTTGAGCTGGTCTTGGTCCTACCTTAGCTGGAGGATTTGACAGTAAATACACAGTAAAGTGGTACTTGTAGTCTAATTATATTGTTGTAGTTAATAGCAGGAGCGAGGAGTCTAACCCACAACCTCTGCACTGAGAGGAGACGACACAGTAGGTCACAAACTTTTCTATAACTCAATGAATGCAAGATAAAGAAGTTTAATGCCAAACTGTGTAACATTCCAGGCAAAGCAGTAACATCTCCATAGAGACAAAGTAACAGACTTTCCACTATCAAATAAGTTCAACTCATTTACTCCACACTGTTAGTTACTTTCAAACTTAATTTCGATACTAAGGAATAGAATCGATACTCAATACCGATTCCGATACCACGATGATACTAAAAAAAAATAATAATAAAATAAATCTTTATTTATACAATGGAATCATAGCGCTGTATTTTTCTTTTATTTCTTTTATATTTATATTTTTTAATTTTTTTTTTGCATCGATACCTGCTCAAATGAGTATAGCAATTTTAGTATCGATTAGTATGTAATTTTCGATACTTTTCACAACCCTATTACAATCACGTTACGATCTTTAATTTAAACATGTCCCTCAGTTTTATTTTTTCTAGCTGCACATGTGTCCACTAGAGGGCAGCAAATCCTCACTGTTCGTTTCCATAGAACCCTCTTGTGTTCACCATGGCAACAGTGAAGACCCGTGTTGGCTTTAGAGGTGCAAAAGTAAAGGTTTTATCAATGGGCTATTATTAGTTTAAAAGTGACAAAAATGATAAAAGTAAAAGTGATTGACATAAACCCTGTAACCCTGTAGTTTAGAGCTCTACAAACATGTTCTGAAATCTGTGGGATTCTTGGATTAGTCTAAAGTTCAGATTTCAGTCTTCTTTCAAAATTAAAGCTGCACTATGTAACTTCTCTAGTGGAGGGATCACTGCTTGGTTGTCTCCATGGAGATGTTATTCCTTTACTTGCATTGTTCCACACGGTATATGAATGTTCAGCAGTCTTAAATCTACCTATTTCTATGGAGCTAAGCCACCGGGTGCTACCAGGACAAGTTACGGGACAGATCTGTGGAGAGGTGACGCCGTACGCTGTAAAAATACAGGTTTTTCAAACTGTTTCTTTTTTATTTTCTTTGCAATAAATACACCTCTTTACCCGAAAGCTAAGCCCAAGTTAAGTCCTCGTTCTAGACCAGTTATGGACCTATTGTAGACCAGTTGTAAAACCTAGTTGTACACCTATTGTAGACCTAGTTGTAGGCCTAGTTGAAGATCTAGTTGTAGATCTAGTTTTAGACCAGTTGTAGATCTGTTGTAGACCTAGTTACAGTTGTAGACCGGTTGTAGACCAGTTGTAGACTTATTGTAGACCTAGTTACAGTTGTAGACCAGTTGTAGACTTAGTTGTAGGCCTAGTTGTAGACCAGTTGTAGACCTAGTTTTAGACTATTTGCAGACTTGTTGACCAGTTGTAGACCAGTTGTAGACCAGTTGTAGACCAGTTGTAGACCTAGTTGTAGGCTGGTTGTAGACCTAGTTATAGACATAGTTGTAGACCAGTTGTAGACCCAGTTGTCAGCCGGTTGTGGACCTAGTTGTAGCCCAGTTGTAGACCAGTTGTGGATCTAGTTGTAGACCAGTTGTAGACCAGTTGTGGACCTAGTTATAGACCTAGTTGTAGACCTAGTTGTAGACCAGTTGTAGACCTAGTTGTCAGTCGGTTGTGGACCTAGTTGTAGACCAGATGTGGACCAAGTTGTAGGCTGGTTGTAGACCTAGTTATAGACATAGTTGTAGACCAGTTGTAGACCAGTTGTAGACCTAGTCGTCAGTCGGTTGTGGACCTAGTTGTAGACCAGTTGTGGACCCAGTTGTAGACCACTTGTATACCTAGTTGTAGACCAGTTGTGGAACTAGTTGTAGACCAGTTGTAGACCTAGTTGTAGACCAGTTGTAGACCTAGTTGTAGACCAGTTGTGGACCTAGTTGTAGACCAGTTGTAGACCTAGTTGTAGACCAGTTGTAGACCTAGTTGTAGACCAGTTGTAGACTAGTTGTAGACCAGTTGTAGACCTAGTTGTAGACCAGTTGTAGACCTAGTTGTAGACCAGTTGTGACCACTAGTTGTAGACCTAGTTGTAGACCAGTTGTAGACCAGTTGTAGAACTAGTTGTAGACCAGTTGTAGACCAGTTGTAGACCAGTTGTAGACCTAGTTGTAGACCAGTTGTGGACCTAGTTGTAGACCTAGTTGTAGGCCAGTTGTAGACCTAGTTGTAGACCAGTTGTAGACCAGTTGTAGACCTAGTTGTAGACCAGTTGTAGACCTAGTTGTAGACCAGTTGTAGACCTAGTTGTAGACCAGTTGTAGACCTAGTTGTAGACCAGTTGTGGACCTAGTTGTAGACCAGTTGTAGACCTAGTTGTAGACCAGTTGTAGACCTAGTTGTAGACCAGTTGTAGACCAGGCCCCTCCTCCAGCCCGGTCTAGGGGCAGGTCCTTATAAGTCCCATGCAGAGGACACACACTGTTGTTTAGTTTTATCACAAACAGCAGAAACATGTCTCACGGCTGGGGTTACGGAGCCGACAATGGTAAGAACCAGATCTGTAATTATGATTGTTTGAATGTTTTCATGTTTTTGAGCTGATTTGAATCTGAGTTATCATTTAAGTCTGGTTTTACTCTGATTTAGCACCTTTAAATTCATCAAGGGTTTAGTGTCAAAAGTTGTCGAATGTAGTTAGTCTGTTGGATACTATTTTAAAATGTTACAAAAGTCATTCTCAATCTGGATAAAAGTCAAAAAAGTCCAAAGCTCACATACTGCCATAGAACATGACCACACTGTAACTACAATAAATTTAATGTTGGTCCTAAAATAGAGTTTGTGTTTTACTCAAAGGCAATTTTTCACATCACAGTGATAATGATGAGCACACTGTTTTTTTTACAATACTATTTAACTTTCAGCACAAGTAATGTAAAGTGAGTAATGTCTTTAATATGATGTGGTCTTATCTCAGAAGATAAACCCGTCCTAAAACTGCTCACGGAAGGGCCGACTTTTTCATATAAATGATTAGTAAGTGTCTATTGATACTTGTGGAAATGAGTATCTAGTTTCAAAGCCTGTTCATTTTTTGATTATCCCAGTCACTGTATTCCCATTTTTTTTAGTTATTTTCCAGTGGTGGATGAAGTACTCAGTTTTGTTATCACATGAAAAAATCTACTCAAGAAAGAGTAGTTTAAGTACCCATGTAAAAATGTACTTTAAGAATTGAAAGTAAAAGTATTTCACACAAGTCTTGTTCATTTGTTAAAGTGTACTGATTATGTAGTGATACTGATTAAAAATGAGACATATTTTGGTCACAGTAACAATATGAATCAGTTTTTTAAGTTCTTATGAATTTTGTGTATTTACTTTTGTTTGCTCAAAGCTGAAGCTCGAACTTGAAAACTTTAGTCAGGATGTTTCCACAAACATGTTAAAAATAACCCCTCAAATCATATGAAAAATACTTTTGACTTTCAGTACTGTTCAAAAATGTAGTGGAGTAAAAGTAAAATGTATCCACTGTAAATTGTACTTAAATAAAGCACAGATACCCAAAAATGTTAAAAAGTACAGTTCTGCTTGTGCTTAATTACCTTCCACCACAGTTTATTTCTTATGTCTTCTTTTATTTCTGTTTTATTAAAGCTGCAGCTAATGATTATTTTAGTAGTGGACGAGTCGAGTCATTTGTCTGGTGCATTTAGAGTCTGGCCACTGAAAGACTCTAAATAATGTATAAATATAAAAGATGTGTGTTTTAGGGTCTGCAGAGTTCAGATAACGACTAAGAGGTGGGTCTAGATCAGGGGTGGGCGAACTTTCTGACACACGGGCCACATTGGGTTCTGGGCCAGGAGATATATATATAGATATATATACACACACACCCACACAGACATATGTGTGTGTGTATATACATATATATATATATATATACACATTTGTGGGTGTGTATATATGTGTGTGTATGTATATATATATATATATATATATATATATATATATATATATATATATACACACATTTATATATATATGTATGTATATGTGTATATATATATGTATGTATATATATATGTGTGTGTATATATATGTGTATATATATATATATATATTACATTAGAGATTTGGCCTGTAATGTGCAAAGCATGAATATGCAAGGCTAATTGTACAAATTGTTTTCTAAATGCATTAATTAAATTAATAAATTTCAGTTAAATAAACACAGCAGAAAAACTTTGAACAAGGTTTACCCTGACCTATTAATAATTGATCACGTTTGGTGGGCCGGATTAAGAAGCCCAAAGGGCCGTGTGTGGCCCCCTGCCGTAGTTTGTCCATGTCTGGTCTAGGATTAAATGCCAGGGAGAAGAGGTGGGAGTGTTCAGTCTAGTCTTAAGACTTGTATCATAGACGACATTTACTATCATTATCCTTTGTTTACTGTTGCACCCTAACACCAACGCAAGCTCCAAGTTCCTCTGATTAACGTCCATTGTCTCGTGCTCAGGTCCAGACACATGGGCAGAGGGATACCCGGTCGCCAACGGACCCCGTCAGAGCCCTATAAACATTGTCCCCAAAGAGGCAGTGTACGACCCCGCCCTCAAGCCGCTAAAGCTGACCTACGACCCCAGCGACGCTAAGGGCATCCTCAACAATGGACACTCCTTCCAGGTGGACTTCGTAGACGACACCGACTCCTCCAGTAAGAACACACTGTTGTATCAATTTAATTCACCTGTCGACTGGATAGGGCTGAAAGAAATTTTTCTTCGAGTAAAGACACGAGCTGCCGGTCGATTGGTCGATTAAAAAGGGGGCGGGGCAAAAGCTCTCATGGTATATCTTTATGTACATACAAGACTACAACTGCACCAGAGTTTATGCTAAACTACTAAACTAGTGAAGCATGATTTAATCTGCCTTTTTACAAATAAATACCAAAAATACCAAATCTTCAGGTCACTCACTCACTCACTGACTTCTCCTTTTTGCTGTTGTCCCAAAAACGCTTCACCGTTCATCCCAGTGGCATCGTTGTTCAAAAGTTCTCTGCGTAAACCCTCAGTCGTCCAGGTAGAAGCCACTTAGATGGATATCAGTTTTGAGTTTTAGAGAATTTTATGCAACAATAGTAAATAATCAGTTACAATCGTCTTGGCTTGTTTTACTTATAGAGGTGAACAAGAGCCATACTGACAAAATACACTTCTATAAACCAAATCATGTTTAAGATTTGACTCAAAATCCTGACTTTTTGTGATGGAAGTTGACATGAGTGTTTGGTCTTCAAGTGTCTGTTATCTCAGCGGCAGGTTGAGTCCCGCCCCTTACAGGCTACAACCGATAACTCTGTTTACTGCAATCAGACACACACACACACACACACACACACACACACACACACACACACACACAGACACACACAGACACACACACAGACACACACACGCGCATAAACCCGCCTCCATACACACTCATACACACCAGCTGGGTTTCCATGCTTTCAGGGGACATTACATTGACTTCCATTCATTTCCTGGAGACAATCCTCACCTTAACCATAGTCGGTTGTTACCAAACTGTAATCTAACGCATATCTGAAAGGTGCACCAGTACTTTTATGGGGAAGGGTCTGAGGGATTGTTGTCATGGGGACCTGATTTCTGTTCCTAAAAGGCCCATAAGAGAGGCGCTTCATCATGATGTCGTCATGATTTAAGAGCGTACAGATATTATTCCCCACAGTGTGATATGTACCCGCCCACACCCCTCCTCTGAACCTCCTCCAGGTCTGAGTCTTATCTCAAGGTCGATGGGACGCACGGCTCTGAGCTGTTTGTTTTGTTTGTTCTGCTCCAAAGTGAGGACAGACTCACACAGGGACATTTTATAAACTTAATGATTTACTGCAAAGTCAAGGGCCTGTGCATCTCTGTCATCACCAGCACAATACTCTAGTCTTACCCAGCGCTTTGACAGACACTCACAGTCATTTTACAATGTCATCCATCGTTCATTCACTCTATACACCAGGGGTCACCAACCTTTTTGAAACAGAGAGCTACTTCATGGGTCATATGAAGGGCGACCAGTTTGATACGCTCTTCTGAAATGACAAATATGCTCAGTTTGCCCTTAGTTACACATTATTAATAATAATTAATGATAATCATCTGTCAGCAATGACAGCAAGGTGGGAAACAGATATCAGTATTCAGCACTTTAACTTTATAAATCTCAGTACTTGTTAAATTTTCAGATGATCACTTCATCTCAGTCCCATTTTCACAGGCCACTGACAAACTTTTTAACAAAACAAACTATTTTGCACCATGTTTCAAAAAGTTATCAATTATCTAATGTTAAAGAAAAATCAACGTAACATATTTTTAAATAAATCTCTGTTGCTTTTTATGATTTTTTTTTTTTTTTTTTCCTCTCGTCTCGTGAAAAAAAAACTGTTGCTTACTCGAAGCCGTCTTTAGCTCACGTGCCTTTCCTGCCCGTAGTTTACGTCCTGGTGGTAGTTTACGTCCTGGTGGTAGTTAGCTCGGTAACTTTTGTGACACGTAGTGAAATGTCCCTCCACATTGTGCCGCTTTGCCATCGCCACAGTCGCGCCGCAGATGAGACACACGCAGGTTTATTTTACAGTCGTGAAACTACATTCAGAGCTAATCTTCACAGCGCTCGCGAGCGGAGCACTGGTTTTGTCACGCGCACAATATTGACCTTTGACCTGAGAAGGTCAGAGTTCACCTTAACTTTTCTAAACTTCATGTATAATGAATATATTTTTAAGATGTTGTCATTTTTAAATCTATATAAATGTAAGGGTAATAAAAAAAAATAGCAACAGAATAAAATACAATTTTAGATGCAGCTCATTAGTGAGTTGTGCTATTTTTTAGAAGCGGCCTGCGGGCGCCTTATGTGGGCCTTGGGGACGACCTGGTGCCCGCGGGCATAGGGTTGGTGACCCCTGCTATACACTGTGGTGGAAAGATACTATTGTAGCCACAGCTGCCCAGGGGCAGATGAACAGAAGTGAGGCGGTCAATATGTGCCACTGGCCCCTCTAACCACCACTAACACACCACTTTCGTACTAGACAAGATGGGTGAAGTGTCTTGCACAAGGACACAACTGGTATTCTCTGCTGTCCCCCATCCAAGTATTAACCCGGCCCTTATCTTCTGAAAACTGACGAGATCAGGCTTGGAGAAGGAGGTATGACCACAAAGTGAGCCTGAACTGGGACTAAACCTAAATCAGGATCAGGGCAGGACCAAACCAAGTCAGCATTCAGATTAAACTGTAGTTGTAGCTATAGTAACACAGATGCTAACCTGCCCCCTCCTCTCTCTCCTCAGCCCTGACCGGAGGCCCTGTGTCTGGGGTGTACAGGCTCAAACAGTTCCACTGTCACTGGGGCAGCAGCGACGACCAGGGCTCTGAGCACACTGTGAATGGAGTCAGGTTCCCCTGTGAGGTACTCTCTCTTTTTCTATCTATCCACCTATCTATCAATCTACCTATCTACCAATCTATCCATCCATCCATCTCCCTTCTTCCTCCTTCCCCTTCTCTGATTTAGGCCAAGTTACAAAATATTGTAAAATAATTGAAAGAATTTTAGAAGTAAAAATAAATGACTTTAAATCATTGAATCCTTCAGGAGCTAAAGTGAAAGTGTCGTATCTGTTTGTGTCACATGAAGATGACTTCCTCATTCCTAAAGTATGATTTGATAAATGTGTCACACACAGAGGTGTGTGATCTATGAGATGCTGAATCAAAGTGAATATATTATTTCACTGTTTGGTCATGTACTAACATTCCCCCCGTGCTCCACAGCTCCACCTGGTGCACTGGAACACTAAGTATCCCAGTTTCGGTGATGCAGCCAAAGAGCCTGATGGCCTGGCCGTGGTCGGAGTCTTCCTCAGGGTAAGAAGAGTAATAATGAAATTTATATGAGTCCACTTCAGTGTAATGTCTGAGCTAAAACTAGTGTTTAGTTAACAAAACAGACACATGGATTGTCCTGACTCTTTATTAATACAGACTACTTTTCATCAGTTTAACACATAGTCATATTCATGCCTCCAAATACAAACTAAAACACCATTTTACTGATGGACTACTGGTAATTTGTACAGCCCATATTGTTGGGACAATATATACATCAATATTCAAAGCAGCCACACATACGTCTGTGGCCACAGCTGCCCTGGGGCAGACTGGTGGTAGCCTGGGGGCCATTATGTGTTCATGACGTCTGTAACGAACCAGCAGTCACTCACTCACCACATTCAGACAGAGGCAAGGTCAGAGAAGTGTCTTGCCCAGTAACAGTATGCACAGGCTGGGATTGAACCTCCAGCGTTCAGTTTCTTGGGCGGATTCTGTGCCCGTGAGCCACTGCCATCCCAGTGAGCAGATGTTTTATATTTACAGTAACTTTTTCTTTTTGTGCTTTTCAGCGTACTTTTCTAGCAGCATACTTTTACTCCTAATTGGGTAATATTTCATTGCAGTAACAGTAACAGTACTCTTACTTGAGTAATATTTTGTACAGTGTAACAGTACTGGCACTTGAGTAATATATAGTACAGTGTAACAGCACTCTTACTTGAGTAATATACAGTACAGTGTAACAGTACTCTAACTTGAGTATAAGTTGTGGTTCTTCTCTCTGTGCGTGAGTCTAAAGTGAGAGTTTTATGTAATAATATGAAATGATTTGAACATTTGTGTTTCTTGCAGCTCCTTCAGATGTGATTTAGTTTAGTTAATTTTTGTGTCTGTTTGAAAATACCACATTTTGTGCGTTAATTAAGGTTTTGTCTTTCCAACTGCATTAACTTCAAATTACAAACCAGATGTTATGTCCCAAAAGTTACATTCACTTGAGTAGTACTTTTCCCAAATACTTTTTTACTCTTTAATTTCTTTGTACTTCTACGTGAGTAATATTATTTTGAGGTAACATCACTCTTACTTGAGTAAAATCTTTGACTGCTCTATTGCCTTTGTAAAACAGTGCTTTTCTTGTTTCAGAACGAGGACAGCTCATTCAAAGTTCATGCATTATAACATAAATATGTCATTAAAATGTGTTTTTGGTCAGATTGGAGCAGCCAACCCCAGACTGCAGAAAGTCCTGGACAGCTTTGAGTCCATCAAGAACAAGGTACGTTTGACCATATTAAAGACTTTATACCTGTTACAACCTTGTTCCTCATAGAGGCAACTGTAAAAGCAGCAATTTGTGAAAAAAGTTGAAAAACATATTAACATAGACACACATTTATCAGGTAAAGACTTGGAAGACATGAAAGTCTTTCTGCAGATTGAGATCAGGAGAAATTTGGGTGCAGGGTCTTATACTCTCAGTGTTTATTATCTGTATAAAAAAAAATCATTGATTTGAACCTTGCTAAATCTGGACTGTGCCACACTCTAAATGCACCGATACTGCAACAATACCTCTTTGTCCAGTTGTACACTGGTTTCTATATAAGTAAATGTGTTGCGTTCAGGGCAGCCAGAGCGCCTTCGGAGATTTTGACTCTCGGACACTGCTGCCCCCCTCCCTCGAGTTCTGGACGTACGACGGCTCTCTGACCACACCCCCTCTGCTGGAGAGTGTCACCTGGATCGTACTGAAGCAACCAATCAGTGTCAGCCCTGCACAGGTGAGATATGAGAGGACGAGGGGAGGGAAAGAGAGAGAGAGACGGGGAGGAGGAGAGAGAGACCCCTGCACAGGTGAGATATGAGAGGAGGAGGGGAGGAGAGAAAGAGAAAGAGAGACAGGGGGAGGAGGAGAGAGAGAGAGCTCTGCACAGGTGAGATATGAGAGGACGAGGGGAGGAGGGAAAGAGAAAGAGAGACAGGGGGAGGAGGAGAGAGAGAGAGAGCTCTGCACAGGTGAGATATAAGAGGACGAGGAGGAGAAGGGGAGGAAAGAGAAAGAGAGACAGGGGGAGAAGGAGAGAGAGACAGACACAGGGGGAGGAGGAGAGAGAGAGGCCTGCACAGGTGAGATATGAAAGGAGGAGGAGAGGAGGGAAAGAGAAAGTGAGACAGGAGGAGGAGGAGAGAGAGAGCCCTGCACAGGTGAGATATGAGAGGAGGAGGAGAGGAGGGAGAAGAAAGAGAAAGTGAGACAGGGGGAGGAGGAGAGAGAGAGAGAGCCCTGCCACAGGTGAGATATGAGAGGAGGAGGGAAGGAGAGAAAGAGACAGGGGGAGGAGGAGGAGAGAGAGAGCTCTGCACAGGTGAGATATGAGGAGGAGGGGAGGAAGGAAAGAGAGAACAGGGGAGGAGGAGAGAGAGAGAGCTCTGCACAGGTGAGATATGAGAGGAGGAGGGGAAGAGAGAAAGAGAAGTGAGAAGGGGGAGGAGAGAGAGAGAGAGAGAGCTCTGCACAGGTGAGGTATGAGAGGAGGAGGGAGGAGAGAAAGAGAGACGGAGAGGAGGAGGAGAGAGAGAGAGCTCTGCACAGGTGAGATATGAGAGGAGGAGGAGGAAGAGAGAAAGTGAGACAGGGGGGAGGAGGAGAGAGAGCGAGAGCTCTGCACAGGTGAGGTATGAGAGGAGGAAGGGGAGGAGAGAAAGAGAGAAAGTGAGACAGGAGGGGGAGAGAGAGTGAGAGACAGAGAGCTTTGCACTGATGAGATATGAGAGGGAGAGGAAGAGAGAGACGAGGGGAGCAGGCCATCACTGTTAGCCCTGCACAGGTGAGAGAGGAAGAGAGCGGGAGGGAGAGGAGAAAGAGGGAGACAGAGGGGAAGGACAGGCAGTCAGCCATCAGTGTCAGCCCTGCACAGGTGAGAGAGCGGCCGGAGGGAGAGAGGAGGAGAAGGGGAGAGAAGGAGAGAGGCGGGGAGCGAGCCCAGCAGAGGTGAGATATGAGAGAGGGAGGAGTGGGCGGGAGGAGAGGGGAGGATGTTGATGTTGTGAATGTTGTTTTTGGTAACTGCAGTTTGTTCTGAAAATTTGAAATAATCACTACAAACAAATGAAAACTCAAATTTAACAAAGCACAGCGTGTAGACCTCTCCTTAACAAAGACTCAAGCTGATCACTGACTACTGCTGTCCTCTGCTAACATCTTCATTTCTGCCTCATTCTCCAAGTGCAGAGTCAGGTCCAGTTCTCATGACATCATCCATCAGTGTGACCTGACAGGGCAAAATGAGGCACTCCTGAAAATATGGAACCAGCTCATTTTCTCATCAGCGTCTCTGGGAACCTGTAGAACTGAGATTAGTCTGTTAAGAGCAGAAAATGTGGTAGATTTTATATTTTGGACATCCATCAGAAATAAACTCAAAAATAGTTGTAAATGCCTTGGTTAAGTTATATAAAAAGACCCACAAAACTGCAGAAATATGTTTTTTTTTTAAGAAAAGCTTCTGTTTTTTTTTTTTTAAAGCCACTTTCAGTTCTGTTGTTCTGCATTTGAGGCGTGAGAACTCGATAAATGTCCAGAAATGTTGACCTCCCCCGTATCTATGGCGACTGCTCTCTTTTTACTTGCAACTATACAAAAATTCTGACTAAATATGTCCCGTAGCCATTTTTCTGCAACAAAAATCTACAGCTCACAGGTCTGTTATTTCTGCAGCTCTGAAAAAGAAGTAATTGGACCAGTTTATGTTATTAAACTGTTTTAGATCAATGTGGCAAGTTATAATGAACAAAGTATAAAAATAGGAGAAGGGCAGAGTCTGGAGGACTAAAGAGGAGAGTGAGGGGGAACGGGGTCTGGAGGAGTAAAGGGGAGAGTGAGGGGGGACGAGGGGCGGGGTCTGGAGGAGTAAAGGGGAGAGTGCAGAGGCAGCACAAACTCACTTTTTAACACAAACCTACAACTTTACCTAGTTTGCACTAACATTTCCAAAAAGGATTAGGAACAGGAGACAATATTATTAAAAACAAAATGTGATTTAGTGTTTAGTTCCGCTTTAAGTCAGCACTCCCCCTGCATATGCGCTGTAGCTCTACCCCTGAGCCGCTCTTTGTTTACCTGCTGCTTCTGTTTCAGATGGAGATGTTCCGCAGTCTGCAGTTCTGTGCTGAAGGAGAGGGAGAGTGGGACATGGTGGACAACTTCAGACCACCACAACCTCTGAAGGGACGTCAGCTCCGCGCCAACTTCAAAATATAATAAATCATTTGAATATTTAATGTAAGAATGCTGCGCCAGAACGCAAATAGGAAAAGGCCAATATGAAACAAAGGTAAATTTAGATTAAAAAAATACAGAATATTAATTTGAAAGTCTAGTTTGTAATAATTATTGACTTATTGAACACATTTTTAGATTTGTTTCGGTGTATTTAAAGGTGCACTCTCAACTACAGGAGTTTGTGTTAGTATGACAGCTCAGATCGTCTCCTCAGATCTGACCCGTCACTCGGCCTCATTTACTTGTCTCCATGGAGATACATATGTTTAATATAGTGGAACATTGCAGGCAAAGCAATGAAATCTCCATGGAGACAAGCAGGTGACGGACTCCTTGCCAAGAAAATGACTTAGTGCACTCTTTAAGACCTGTACCTCTTTTTTTTTTTTTTTTTCTTCTCAATTACACGTGGTTTAGGTGAAAGGCCCCATATTACATTATGCTCTGATCTATGTTCTAATGTAGTTTCCTCGTCACAAACAGACCTGGAGTCGTGTTTTGTTTCATTTACACATGTTTAACACACAAACCCTGCATATTTAGGATTTAGAGTTTTTCTTTCAAACAGAAAACACTCTGTTCCACCTTGTGATGTCATGTGGTAATACAGGAAGTGCTCCTCTGTGTTTTTCTACTGAACAAAAGATAAAAGGTTGCAGTTAACATGAAAACGACCACTTCATGACATCACGAGGTGGAGCAGAGCATTTTGAGCTTTGTAAATGCAGACAGACTAATAATGCAGGGTTAAACAAACATGTGTGAATGGAACAAAACACAACTCCAAGTCTGTTTTTGAGGAGGCAACAAGTCAGTTTAGTGTAATGTAGAACCTTTAAGAAAACAGCACTTTAAATAAAATGTCCCATTAGTCGGCTTCATAAATATAACTTTTAACTCAAGGTCTTTGTTTTTGCAGTTTTGCTTGTAGTTTTACATGCAGGAAATTACTAATTAGTCTATATTTGATTTTGTGAGATTTTTTTTCGACTTAACCAAACAACATAATTAATTTTGTCTGAGATTGTACTGTACATTTTGTAGAATTTGAGTAATATTTGTGTCTAAATTTGAATGAGATGTAAAGCTTGATAAGTTTAATTCTGTTTTTGTTTGAGATTGTTGTATTTACAGTGAAAACTCAGACCTCAGCTTCAGACTTTTGCCTGTTTGGAATAACGTGGGAAAAGTGCCTTATTTAAATGCTTGCTGATGCTAAATCCTCAGAATCATAATCTGTTTGAATGATGAAGCTCTGCCAAACACTGGACATATTTATTCCATTATAATGTGCAGCACTGTCTTCATGAGTTTGAGTTAAGTATGAAGTATTTATATAAGAATGATTTACTTGAAAAAAGTCTAATAAAATGTGAATTGCCCTGGCTCGTGATTTGATTTCATTTTTGTTACTTACTTTCTGTTATTATTATTATTATTATCATTACTACACGTTGGAGTAGCATTATAGACGCAATATGGACAGGTACAAGACATAGTTGGATAGTGGAGTAAAGTGTAAGCAAACAGAAGTAATAGTAGTTGTAGTAGTAGTAGTAGTAGTAGTAGTAGTAACAGGCTGGTTTAGGTGGGACAGTTATCATTTGAACACATTTAAGGTGTTTTTTTCTGAACTCTATCAGTACAGAACAGGGGCTGTACTGTCCTCTGATACTGCACTTGGGCCGACTAAATATTTGTACACACCCAACGTTTACGTCAAACTATATTTTGTCTCTTCCCTTTCCCTTTGATTACATAAAAGCCAAAAAAGTCTATAGTAATAGACTAAATTATAATCACCTGTCAATTATGTTATAAGGGTGTAGAACTACTTCTGTCAGTACTACTACTACTACTACTACTACTACTACTACTACTACTACTACTACTACTACTACTACTACTACTCTACTCTACTTCTACTACTACTACCAGCACCACCACCACTACTATTGCTAATACTACCACTACTACTACCACTACAATTTACTGCTTCTACTACTACTACGACTACTGTACACTGCTGCTACTACTACTACTACTACTACTACTACTACTACTACTACTACTACTACTACTACAATTTACTGCTTCTACTACTACTGTTGCTGCTGCTGCTGCTACTACTACTACTACTACTACTAACTATTACTGCTACTGCTACTGCTACTACTACTACTACTACTATTACTTCTACTTATGAGGCTACTATGACAACAAGGCTTACTACTAGACTCCACCTGCTATGCTATTATGCCTACTAGTACTACTACTACTACTATTACTGCTGCTGTTGCTGCTGCTGCTACTACTACTACTACTACTACTACTACTACTACTACTACTACTACTTACTACTACTACTATTACTTCTACTTATAAGGCTACTATGACAACAAGGCTTACTACTAGACTCCACCTGCTATGCTATTATGCCTACTACTACTACTACTACTACTACTACTACTACTACTACTACAACTACCTCTACTGTTATTATTATTGATAGATTGATAGATAGCGGTGTACTGATTCATGTCGTCACCGGATCAGTCCCGTGTGAGTGGCGCTCCTGTAGTGGTGTACTGATTCATGTCGTCCCCAGATCATTCGGTTACCTCCGTCTCCACAGCTGAGCTCATTAAACCTACTTAAACTCACCTGTGTGGGCTCTGTGTGCCTCCCGCTGCTGCTGCTCGTGTGCCTGCGCTGAAAACACGGTAAACTTTGACATTTTATCACACCAGGAGCGCGCCATCAGGGAGTTAAGATGGTGTACGGACAGAAATACCATCTTAAGCCAGGGCATTGCTCTGCTCAGTCTATGAGGCTAATGAACATGATAAAGTGGGTTTAGTTTATAAATCTGCTTTGCTAATGACACTTGACGTTTGAAAATCTTGTTAAACTTTTTTTTTTTTTTTTTTTGAAAGAACAACAACAAATCGATTGGTTCTGCACATTTTATTGGACTTAAATGGTGATGCTGTGGTGGTTACTTGCTGAAACTGCAGGCACTAAAAAAATACTTTTTTATTATTTTTATTTTATAAATATTATTATACTTCCATGGCACAGGCACGTGACCTATCCTCCCCCCAGTCCCTTCTACTTTCTTGGTAGTAAGTTTACTTAACTTGTATGGTTGTCATTTATAAAATTACAAAACATGTATGTCATTTCCATTCTTATATTTCGACTAATAAAATGACATTTCGCCTATAGGACCCTTGACCTAGATAAGTTCTAGGTTAGTTATGTGATGGTAGTGCTGAAGTCTACATGTTCTGTCTGCTGTGCTGCTGTCAAACCAGGGCTGCTGTGTTTTCAGATGATTGGTTTTAGTTTTATTGTTAAATTTCTCCTCAGCACAGATGACTGGGAGGTCAGGTTATAGGGTCGTTATACCTGCTAGAGCAACTACTACTCACAAAAGGCTGCATACATTTGGGGGGGGAGAATCTTATCATTTTTTGGACAGTGTTGTAATTAGATTTGAAAAGCACTACCAGTGAACATTTAAGACACGTATGGAAAACATCAAATATATGAAACAAGATGTATGTAATTATGTAGGAAAAACAATCCACCCTTTGCTTTGTTGACAAACTCTTGTCCTTCTCTCACTGAGCTTCATGAAGTCTCCTGAAATGGTTTTCACTTCACAGCTGAGCCTGGTCTGAGTGAAAAAATGGCAAAAGTGCAAACCAGTGACTCTAAGCAAAGGGTGGCTAGTTTAAACATTTTAATAAAACTAAACAATTTTTAGACTTGAGTTTATTTTTTTTACTATTTTTACTAAATATTGACTATTTTGCCATTTTTGGATGTTTTTTTTTTTTTAAGCCTACATTAGTTTTTAAAAGATATGATTTATAGGAAATCTATTATTTCCCTGTATCTTGGAGAAGGCGATTGTACAAGAATCTGAAAACTAATGTTATATGCCCTTATTTTGTCCATCTTTTGCTCCTGTAGATTAAAAATGTCCACAGCAGCGTCCAGTCGGCCTCATGGAGCAGAGGCAGAGAATCCTCGAGGTCAGAGTGGGGGGGTTCCTCAGGGTGCCCATGTCCCAGGACAGGACCCGGATTGGCCCATCCACAGCTCATGCCCCGCCCACTGTTCTACGTCCATGCCCCCCCTCCCCCCTTCATGCACTACCAGTGGCCCATGCCGTTCTACAACCCGTTTAACCCCTTCTCCGGCATGGGTGAGTCCAACGGGCTTAGAAAAAACACTAAGGAAATGTGGCACTTGAGGCATAACTCAAGATTTATCCTGTGTTCATTTTTACTATTGACCAACAACTAGTGTATGATTCATTGACTGTTAATGTAGAAACCCACAGTAAAGACTCACTTATTCTCCTGGTCATCACACTGTGTACTTGACCCGTACTGCCTTTGATTGAGTTGGTCCAACTGATGGCGAAAATGAATGATGAAATTATGATGAAATTATTGATTTATTTTAATAGTGGTATTCCCCAAATTTGATATATATTGTAGACTATTCTGAACCCTTTCTCCAGCTGGATGTGAATACCCAATAACCTACAAATTAGTCCAGGAGTTACTACTACTTAAATGGAAATAATTTTTTGATCATGGGCTTGAGGAATGTTTGTAGTATCACAATCACAAAGTGAAAATGATTGTGCAGCTCTGTGACTCAAGGGCTGTCAAAAATAAGGGAGTCCGTTTCATTTTGCCGCAGTTTGAGATGTTTGATAAAGCTTCTGTCACCACTCTAGACCTAGTCTGCTAATTTCATCCTTCTGTTTTTCAGGTTATGGTATGATTATGCCCCCGTTCCCCCCTGCTCCCTACATGGACCCTCCCACCTACTTCGTCCCCCATGCTCCTGTGCAGCCCATGGACTACAGGCGCATGGTCCACCCACAACCCCACCCACAACCCCACCCCAACAGTGCCACCTCCCAGAACCTCAACCCGATGAGGAGACCCCGCCCGCCCCACTCTGGCCCGATCCGTGAAACCGTCAACACCGAAGTCCAGACTGAACCGAGAAGAGGAGAGTTACACGGAGAGAGCCCGCTTCAAAGCTGCTCGGACTCGGGCAGAGACACCGCATTAACCTCCCCCACCTCCTCAACCTCCAGCCAGAAAAAAACAAATGACGATGTGGAGAATTATAATGAACCTAATAAATGCTTGCAGCCAAAGATTGCATGCACCAGAGGCAATATTAAGCCTTGTTTACCAATGCCAAGTCCTGAAGGACAGAGCATGCAAAAGAGTAAAGACAACTGTTTAGAGAGTTTACAGTCTTTGAAAAATCAAGATGTGAATTTGGTGAGACAAGAAAATATAAACACATTGGACTCACCTAGCAAAGACTTGTCCAAAAAGGAGAGGAGAGTTTCAGTACCAGATATTCTATTGAGTTGGGGAAACGGAATACCCCAAGAAAACAAGACGGCGGGCGATAACAATGAAAACCTGCCGTGTTACGAGGATGAAGTCGAGAATTTTCAGAGTTCAACAGTCGTGAATGAGGATCAAATCGAGCCAGAGACGGTTGACAGCGAGAAAGATGAAAACGACAAGATTGTTGAGTTTAAATCGCATTATGAACCTTTAGAGCATTCACTAAATATTTCTATTAAATTGTGCAATGCAGGTCATGATACTATTAATGAACCAACTCTAGAAGAACCTTTGGGAAGTGCACAAACTCCAAAATTTAGGAGGAAACTTAACGAATCCATTTGGTCAGTAGAATCACTTCCTGTTTATGTACCCTCAAAAGAGTGGTTAGTGCAAAACATAACAGCCGGACCTGAAGCCATTTTGGAGTTACAGGAAGAAGCAGAAAATGACGCCCAAAATGTGGCGAATCCAAAAAGTTGTAACTCTCCGACAGATTCTGTACAGTTGTCCGATAGCTTTATTGACTTTAGCACACCGGCTAGCAAAGTGGACACTAACCAAGCTAGCAATGTGATGCCCCAGAATTCCAAAATGCAGAAACGTATGAATCCACTAGACTCTCCTATTAAACTGAAAATGCCTGAAATTCGCACTGAAGAAAAGATGGTTGAAGATGCTGCGCCTGCTCAAAGCCCAAATCAGCGGTCCTTTACCGTGGAAGAAAAACTGGACAAGGGTAAAGATTCAAATAAAGACAAGACCATGATACTGGATTCTGAAAAGGTGAGTGAAGAGGAATCATGTCAGAAAAATGTGGTGGAGGTCGGGGAGGAGCAGCTGTTGGTGCCTCCTCTGGCTCACACGGTGATGGAGCGGTTGCCGTCTAAAGTGCAACTGGTGGACTGTGGGGTGCAGTGTCCAGATCTGCAGATGACAAATGACCGCAAACAGCATCCAGATACTGCAGGTAAACTACCTCCTGTGTTTGTGTGCAGTCCATTTCAGTACATTTTATCGATGGGTGTTTCCAGTTATTTTTGTATCTGATGCAATGGAGCTAATTTTCAATGAGCTTAATGTTAAACCAAAGGAGAAACTTTGCTTTCCTAAGTTTTCTGACCATAGACATGGCTAACCTGCCACACCATGTTCCAAATAGGAAGTGCTCATGGGCACGCTTCCGGCTTCAACTCTGGCTTCAGTTCAGTTTGTATTGAGAAACTATGGCCCCTTTCCCTGTAACTGGAGTGAGCCTCATCATGTTGGTCTTAAAATGTTTGTATTAACCCGATCTGCATGATCCTGGTGTTTGTATTTCACTATTGTGTCCATAAATCGAGGTATGAATATTAATAAGGGACAAATCGGGCGCCTTCTTTCTCCAAGGTTCAATCCCCCTAGCGTTAGCAACAGATTGAGAGCATTGCTAAGCGTCCACTCTCTGCTAAACCAGCGGTGCAGGCAGGAAGAGGTATTGCCTTCAACAACCTTGCTCCAGATTGAGTCTTGGTTGCTATGATTTGTTTCGCGGTCAGAATTCCAACTGTGGAACTCTGCTCCAAATTCTCCCCTATAACTCCTCTAGCCTCAATGAGCTTCATTTAACTGGAGCTGAATGTTGTGGATAACGTCACAGTCCCTTTGTCCACTTCTTTATAGAGTCTGACACTATAGAGCAGAGGTACCTAAACTTTTTTTATCGAGGGCCACATCTCAAAACATATTCGAAGTGGAGGGCCATAGACAGGTGATCAGTGCAGTGCTTAATACACAGCTCTGACAAGCCGCTGTGTATAAAGGCTTGAAACGCATTCATTTTGGGTCTGTATCACACTGCAGTGGGTTATAGTGATAGAAACTTTTAAAAGTGCTGGTTATAGTGATAGAAACAGTTTAATTTTATGTTAAAAGTTTATGCTTATTTGACACTTTATTCTTATTTGGCCAGTTCATTGACACTTTATTCTGACACTTTATTCTTATTTGACACTTTATTCTTATTGACACTTTATTATTTATTGACACTTTATTCTTATTTGACACTTTATTCTTATTGCACGAATTTTTATTCTTATTTAAATGACGAATTTTTATTCTTATTTAAATTACTTTTTATTCTTATTCTTAAACTTCTATCCTGTGGTTGTGGCATCTGTTAACTAAGAGAATTTCCCTTCGGGGATCAATAAAAGTGATTCTGATTCTGATTCAGCTGGAGGCCTGAGGACTATAAAACTAAAACTGGTCTGAGGGCTGCATTTGGACCCCCGGGCCATAGTTTGGATACCCCTGCTATAGAGTGATGGATGTATTTACCAGCAGTGACTTAGATTATTGGATTGTTCCACAACAGTTTTGTTTACTTTTTAATGTTGTCTTGTGTTGCTTCCTGAAATCTAAACTGTTATTTTTAATGCATGGGCCTATGCTATGGCTTTGATTAACCAAAAATCTATTTCACCATTGCCATAGCAGTTGATAATTTCAAAAGAAAAATGTACATTTTTCAAAATTATTTTTTGGATGGGGGTATGTCCTTAAATGCTGTTGATGACAAACTGAAAAACCCTGAATGGCCTTGGGTGTATCGGAGCTGTTTCTTCAAACATGAGTCCCATTACAACTGTCAATCTAAAATGTGTTCCAGATATCCACAACACCAGCTCTCGCTCTGACGGAGCTGTGATGAATGGAAACTGGCAAAAAAAGAGGCACAACCAAGGCAGAAACAAGGGGCTGTGTAAGTCCTCAGTCCTTTTATTTTATTTCACATGTATATAAATTTACATGTTTTAGAAACCTATTATGAACTTAAAACTTTTGTACTGCTACACAAACCCAACAAAATGCAATACTTTAAAGGTGCAATGTGTAACATTTCTGGTGGAGATCAGAGTATGCCACCAGCTCGTACATGTGCTCTACCAGAAGTTACATAATGCACCTTTTTAAATTTATAATTATCTAATCCAAACAGACCGACCCCATGGTCACCAGGAAGTTTGTTTTGACTTCTACAACAAACCTGGAAAACAAAGAGGTGAGGCTTTAGAAATAAAATATTTGATTTTATTGAAACAATTTAATTGAATGTTTTCTCTTTGCAGGAGGAAAAGGTCGATACTGAGTGAACAAATGTTATTTTAAGGAATTTAAATATTTAAATTATATTTTTTCAATAAATTGTCCTACTAGTACCCAGAGTGTTTTTGTTTTTTTCCCCTTTTTATCTATTCATGAGTTTCAGATTGAGAAATTATGACTTGCTATAGCTATAAAGTCCTCAATGTTGGAAGCTGACATTATGAAGGACTATGTCATGCATCTGTTAAATGGAAGTTCTGCCAACAGGTGCTAACCAGGGATGTAAAGCCTATAATGTATTTGTATCGTATTTAAAGCTATGGCCAAATATAAAGGCAAATACAAGATGCTTGTATAGCACAGACACAGTTAAGTGTGCAAAATAAATTCGGATGGGTTCATCTTGTAAAAAATGTTAAAGGACGGTCAAATGTATTCCTTATTCCTTGTATTCCATGTATTTGACCTGACCAATATGGCGGCGCTGTGTTGACGCCTGCAGCTGCGCGCGCATCTCTGTGATCACGTGTCTGCTGTGATTCAGTTACAGGAAGTAAAAACACTAGTCTGCCGTTTTTTTATCTGATTTCAATCCACACTTTAAATAATTAGGCCTGGATCATAAAACAATCTTCAGTAATGGTCAGACGCAAACTTTAGACATGTGAATTAACAGACTTGCGACTTCAGTGGGTAGGTAAAACTATTTCCGTCTCGTATAGTGTATTTCCCAACACTGCCTCGCATTTTATGTTGTAATCATGCTTTATAATGCAATCAATAAATTGTATAGTTTAACACTTGTCCTTTAAATAAATATCTATCCCAATGTGACTGCTTTATCTGAGCTGTGACAGTATAAACATTAGCTTCGATTGCTAACTGCTAGCTCCTCCTGTTTGCCTTTTGGTCGCTTGTTTTAATGCACGTATTAAAACATTTGCTCATTTTGCGCTGTGCAGACGTTTTTTATAAAGGTTATGCGGTTGTTTGTCGCAGTATAATCGTGCTTGGGGGTTCTTAAAACGCGGGAGGAATGGAGGAGACGAGCCGGGAGGCGGTGGCCACGGCAGTGCAGCGGGTCGCGGGGATGCTGCAGCGCTCGGACCAGCTCGACAAAGTGGATCAGTATCGGAGGAGAGAGGCCCGAAAGAAGGCGTCTGTGGAGGCCAGGCTCAAGGTGATTGGGCTATATACTGTGTTATTGCATGTATACATATTTAATGAAAAATAAAGAGTTAAATCAGAGACGATGGACACCTGATGGAAAGATGCTGAGAGCAGCTGGGAAGCAGGAAGTCTATGCAGAAGAAAGATACAGAGCAGAGAGTCAGACAGAGCAGAGGATGCAGAGGATGCAGGGTCACCGTTAGAGCAAAAGTATCCTGGTTTATGTTAAATATCATACCATATAATTTCAAATTTTAAACTTTAGGGTCTGTAGGTAAAAATAACTGGTGTAATTAATACATGTAAGCTTGAGATGACCCATTTGACATCACTTTTAAAAAAAATATATATAATATATATTGTTTTAAAGGACCTTTTTTGAGATGGTGTAGGAGATGGTTACAAATGGTTATTGTTGAGGTAATAACTAACTAACCACATTAATCTTGGCCCACCACTGAAATAATATATAATTCTAGCACATGAAAATAACCTTTTGTCTAATATTTTCTAGCGTCGTAGGCCTTTAGTCATTTAATCAGTTAAGCAAGTTACGTAGAGAGTTGGGTGAAATTTTGGAAATTAAAAAAATAAAGTTTAAGTTTCAGCACTTTTCTGCTTATATAGTCGTTTTTGCATGAACTTCCTGCAGGTGTAGCCTTGTGAGTGCAGTTTGGGTCAGATACAGAGAGACATAATAGTTTTGGGAGCTTTTGTCAACTATTATGCACAGCTTGTTGACTTTTAAATCAATCTGCAGAACGTGTCTTTAGTCCAACAAGAATTTCTTAATTTGACTACAGCCCAAAATCAGTGCCTTAGCTAAACAGCCACATTAATATTGGCTCTCCATCTGAAATATTAATATATAATAAATACTATATTGTGTCTCCAGGCAGCGATCCAGTCTCAGTTGGATGGCGTTCGCACTGGCCTGACTCAGCTGCACACGGCCCTGGTGGACGTGAAGCAGATCCAAAGCTCTCTGGGCGACGTGAGCAAAGACTGGAGACAGAGCATCAACACCATCGAGAGCCTGAAAGACGTGAAGGACGCAGTGGTGCAGCACAGTCAGCTGGCTTCCGCTGTGGAGAACCTCAAGAACATATTCTCTGGTAAACATTTTGCAGATATGTCTACACTGTAATGAGGGCAATGATATGATTTGTTCATATCGTCAATCGAATCATTGGTTTAAAATATTAACAAAAGAATCAAAATTGGAATATACATGGGTTTGGAAAAATTGGGACTGCTGTCATAGCAATTAGTAAATCAGAACATAATATTTCATCTTTTGAATTGTCCAAGGTCCGCAAAATAAAACTTGAATCTGAGACCCATGAATAAGAGGTAATCCCTCACCTGCTCTGTCGTCTGTTTTCAGTCCCAGAGATAGTGGCCTCCACTCAGCAGCTGATCGAACAGGCCGACCTCCTGCAGGCGCACAGGAAGCTGATGGAGCTGGAGAGCTCCAGAGACGACCTCATGTATGAACAGTTCAGGATGGACAGCAAGAACACCAGCGACATGCATCTCATCTCTATTTACTTTGAGGACGTGAGTACAGAGAACTGATAAACAATAAAGATGTTGTAGCAATGTTTCAACACCCAAATTCACTGTCAGAAAATGAAGGGAAAAAATGTTTCAAGTCATTTTATTTTCATGTCTGTAAGAATGAGCAATATTGTGATCAATGTGGTTTTCTCTCGATTGACCATTGACTGTATATATAAATGGACATGGCTAATGTCTCTGGTTCCAATTTACTTTCTACTAAAAAACTGTCACCCGTCTCTTTAACTGCTGCTGTCGGTCTCATCATTTTGGTCTTAAAATGTTTGTCTTTTCGCGCTCTACATAATCCCAGGGTTTTTATTTAGGTATTTTGTACTTAAATCAAGATATGAACATTAATAACAGACAACTTAGGCACCGTCTTTCCCCAAGGTTGCTCCCAACAGGTTTTATTGACAGCGTTGCTAAGCCCTTGCTAAACCAGAGGTGTTACTTTCAACAGCCTCGCTCCGGATTGGCTCTTTGGTTGCTATTATACTCAGATACTCCGAATTACAAATATGGAACTCAGCTCCAAATTGGCCCCTATAACTCCTACTCTTGATGAGCTTCATTTGATTGGAGCCGAACGCTATGGGTGACGTCATATTCCTCAGTGCACGTCTTTATACAGACTATGTGATTGATAGTACATCTTCTGATCTCAGGATAACCAGACTTATGCAGTTTTTTTCAGCTATATTTTTGCCATCCTGGCGCAAAGATTATAGGTTTCTTTGCCTTTGTGTAATATCCAGGTTTTTATTTATTTTTACTGTCAGAGAAGCACTTATTGACCCTTATAAGAGATAAATATGAACACATGGAAAAAATCTCACATAAACAGTCTTGCCCCATCGCTATTCATGCATCATAATCTCACCCCTCTCCCCTTTGCATCTCAGGTCCAGGGCTTGTCAGATGAACTGGCCAAGCAGCTGTGGATGGTTCTGCAGAGAGCCATGGTGACGGTGCGCAGAGACCCCACCATGTTAGTGTCCGCCGTGAGAATCATCGAGAGAGAGGAGAAGATCGACCGCAAGATGGTGGACAGGAAGAGACAGACCGGCTTCATCCCGCCAGGAAGACCCAAGCGCTGGAAAGACAAGATGTTTCAGGTCAGAGGGATGAGATACAGGGGAAAAACCCTGGACTCCCAAAATAACCTTGCAACGACCCTGGACCCCCAAAGTAAAAACTAAAAAAGTAAACTGCCGTCCATAATAATCTGTAGTCGCTGGTGTCGTAGGCATTTAGTCAATTAATCTGCTGATAGAGTCTTAGATTACAAAAAATTGTATTGGTCAACTAATCGTTTTTTTAGATCATATGGACTTATATGAAACAACAGCAGAAAAGAGGAGGTGTGAGAGAGGGGCCTGGCTAAAGATTTGGTATTTCTATGTAAAAAGGTAGATTAAACTCATCACTGATTCACAAGTTTGTCTTTATATAAATACATTGTTTCCTAGTACATTTTTCTGCATAAATAGTTGTTTTTGCATGAACTCCCCCTGCCGGTGTAATCTTCAGAGTGCAGTATGGATCAGATACACAGAGATGCGTAATAGTTTTTATATTAGAAGAGCTTTCACTAACATTTAAGTTGTCATTTAAAGTTCCCTTAATACACTATTTTCAGATCTCTGTAATAATGTTGTTTCCTCATCACAAACAGACCTGGCGTTGTGTTTTATTTCATTCACACAAACTCTGAGTTAAAGAGAAGACACTGAGAGAAAACACTCTGGAGCACTTAATTTATTACTACATCACAAGGTGGAACACTTTATTTTTAAAGTCCATACACCTTCACTAGAATCATTTGGATGATTTCAACCTTGGAATTCCCAATCTCTACTGAATAAAAGGTAAAAGGTACTCAAACGTGTGATTGAAACACCACAACTCCAGGTATGTTTTTGAGGAGCAGCATTATAACATGACTTAAAGCTCAAGAGAGTCAATTCTGCATAATACAGAATATTTAAATATCAAGAATTGCCATTATGTGTAGGCTTGGTTTTCTAGACATAGCAAACCCTTCTGCCATCTGTGTTGTATGTTAGAAATGTGGTTTTAAATCTGTTTTCATGTTTTACTTCAATCCTTTTTGCAGGTTCTGGAGGGTACTGTGAGCACGCGCATCGAGGGCACTCAGGCTGTGACCCGAGAGGCTGACAAAATGTGGCTGGTCAGACTTCTAGAGATCATGAGAAAATATGTGTTAGACGACCTCATCGTAGTACAGAACCTCATGGTGCAATGTTTTCCCCCACACTACAACACGTTCAACAGGTCTGACCCTCTCCTCTGCCCCCCTCTGCTCTTCTGACCCTCTCCTCTGCATCTTCTGCATCCTCTTCTCCTTTGACCCTCTCCTCTGCCCCCCTCTTCTCCTCTGACCCTCTCCTCTACATCCTCTGACTGTCTTTTCTGCATCCTCTGACCGTCTGTTCCTCTGACCCTCTCCTCTGCATCTGTCTGCTGCTAACCCCACATTTTATTTTTTGTTTCAGATTTTTTAGCCTGTACCACAATGCTGTTTCCACTCGTGTGACTGAGCTGGCTGCAGAGGACCTGGAGGCCAATGAAATTGTGTCTCTGTTAACCTGGGTCCTAAACACTTACAAGAGGTAATTGTACTGGGACTGCTTTGTCTGTGTGGAGTTTGCATGTTCTCCAGCCAAATCACCTGCAGCTAATTAGATTTAATAATGTAAAAACTGTTGCAAAGGAGAGAGTATTATGTATAATTGTAAAAAAAAATGTGTGTGTTTAGCTCAGAGATGATGGGTCACCCAGACCTGAGCGCAGAGTGTGACGTGAACTCTCTGGAGCCTCTTCTGCCTCAGGACGTGGTGGACGACCTGCTCAGCAAATACATCCAGACTTTCACAGTGAGTCCAGCACCACTTTAAATCAGTGTTTATGAGTAAAGTTAAAATATTTTATACATGTTATCATCTACCCATGTATTTATTTGGCATTCTTTATATGTATGATTATTGTTTGAGCTGTGACAAAGTGGGCCTTTGTCCCTTTTATTATTTCATTTTGTTTGGTCACACATATGTTCATTGTCAATAATCGTCCATAGAAACTAAAATAGAACTATCTCAGGTTTGTTTTGTTTAGTTTTCATTTCATTCATCACACACAAACATTTGTTACTTTAAAGATATTTTATTTGGTTAAGTTAGTGAATTAGTTTCATATTGCATCTACTTACCTGAATCTCCACATGGTCCAGACAAAAGAGGGGGCTTGCCCAATGTCGGCCATTTTATAGGCTAGTGTGTGGCTGTGGGCTGGACCATGTGGAGGGGAGAACTGGGTTTTGAGTTCATTTTGTTTTTTTTGTTTTAAGGTCTGATGTATTTTGGTTTCAATTTTGTAAGTGTTTAGTTTATTGTTGTAAGAACTGTTTTAGTTATGGGACTTAGGCCCAGACAACACTAACCGCTAAGCCTAAACGTCATCCACACAGCACATTTTTTGCACATTTTCCACCGTGTCTGAATAAATGGATTTAAATGGGACTATTCGAAGTCTGCCTCCTATTTTGATCACTCGGGCCAGCTTCCCCACATGAGTCCTCTTTTAAACTGACATTTTGTTATAGTTTATTGACAAAAACTATGTTCAGTCTGCGTTTTTGACCTGCAAGTCAGCAGTCCAATTTTTTCCCAGCGTTTTTTTTTTTTTAATTTTTTATGTTTTTAATATATATATATATATATATATATATATATATATATATATATATACACACACACACACACACACATATAGCAGGCAAAAGCACATTATGTCTTCTGTTGTTGTGATATGGTCTCACTGAAAACCTCTGGATGTTTTCAGTCTAATATCACAGGCTGGCTGAGGAAGGCTTTGGAGACAGATAAGAAGGACTGGCAGAAAGACACTGAACCAGAGGCGGACCAGGACGGGTACTACCAGACCACGCTGCCCGCTATAGTCTTCCAGGTCGGGCATTAGATTTGCTTTACTCTTCAGCTAAACAAACCAAAAAGTTGGAACAGTCTGCTTTCTGATTGGATGACTGTCTTGTGAACCAAACTATAAGTTATAACACACAATTTGTCATGTACAGTGTTTTTGTAACTAAGAATAAATCGCCATGAGGGCTGCAAGATGATTACGCTACTTTTTCAAACTCGTGTGCTAATTAAATTGTTTTGTTGCAGATGTTTGAACAGAATCTGCAGGTGGCCGCTCAGATCGATGGAGACTTCAGAGAACAGGTCCTCAAGCTCTGCCTCAAACAAATGAACACTTTCCTACTAAGGTAAGCCAGATGTTCTCCCATCCTCCTGTATTCCTGTGTGTCAGATGTCCTCCCATCCTCCTATAATCCTGTATGTCAGATGCCCTTCTGTCGTCTTATATGCCTGTATGTCAGATGCCCTCCCATCCTCCTTCCTGTGCGTCAAATGCCCACCCATCCTACTGTTTATCCCTGTGTCAGATGTCCTATTCTTTTATATCCTTGTGTGTCAAATGCCCTTTCGTCCTCTCATATCCCTGTGTTTCCTCAGGTACCGAGAGGAGGTGGTTTTGTACAAAGAGGAGCACCTCAGAGACAGACAGCTGCCTCAGTGTTATGTGCAGTACATGATCGCCATCATCAACAACTGCCAGACATTCAGGTACCTCCCGCTGTTTCGACTCAAGAGAAATACACGGTTCAGACTGGTGATTGTGCCCCAGAGCCCCCACCCTAATCAGAATGACTTTTATTCATATCCAAGGAGGAAGTTTGTCATTACAGATATGCAGCCGACCAGTAGAAGATTAGTGATATAAAAAATAAAGTTAAGAAGTTTAAATAAGATATTAAATATCAGTAGGTTAAAGAAAATAAGTTTAATAAGTCGTTATCAACTAAATCCCCAGTGAAAATAAAATTTAAAAAACTTAAAACTTACATTTTAACATAAATTATAAAAATTTAGAACAATCATAACATATTTACATCTTTATATATAGTTTTACAACAATTGGTATGAACAGAATTTGGCCAACATCCTCCTGTTTGACACTACAGTCCAGCTCCTCCCCCACAACATGGCCCAACTCTCACCAGCCTGATTGTAAAATCCGATTTTGTCAAAAATAATTGCTAGCATACCCACCAAGTGCAAGCCTATTAAAGTGGCTCTTCAGTGGAATTACTGCATTGGTAAAAGTATTTATGTACCGTATTTTCCGGACTACAAACCGCTACTTTTTTCTACACTTTAACTGCTGCCGCCTATGGTGCAGTTCGGCTTATTCATTTTTTTTTCCATAAGATATACAGTGGTCCCTCATTTAATACGTTCCAAAAATACCCCGCGGTAAATGAAAAAGTAGACCTTTTAGTAAAAAGTAGAAAGCATTATTAAGCTTTTTTTTTTTTTTTTTTTTTTTTTACAGTTATTCTATATGTTTTGCTGCAGGTGTGTTTCTCAGTTCCTCTGTCTCCGCCTCTTTGTCCTGGCGCCGCTGTAATGTCTCGTAATGTTCTTTTTCCTGCACTCACTGATCCACAAACTAAAGCAGACTCCATCCGCAGGTTACAGCCCTTTTTGCTCCTTGTTAAAACTTATTCTGCTGTCGTCCTTAGATTATTTTCCTCCTTCTTTATGTTGGTTCACATGTAAAGTCTCTCGTGGCCATGGTCTTGGCCTGCGTTTCTGCGGCGCATTTTCAAGCGTCAGAGACACCGCAGAGCTGATCACCTCCGTTGATGAGTTTTATGCAATAAATACACTAAAGTCACTCTCTCAACCTGGTCTGCAGCGTTCACAAAGACACAGGGAAAACTAAACAGCCAAAGGCACTCGCAGACCTCAACGGACGCTCTGGACACACGTCCAGAGCGTCCACAACGTGTGTCGGAGGTGCAAAGGTGTCCATCGCGCTCTTGATGTGTTTCAGAGTCACGCTGCAGCATCGAATATTTTGGTAAATTTGGCTGAACGCATTCTGTCCTGTACAGGAGACACAGCACCTCCTTTAGCCAATCAGGACGCAGAACACACGCCTGCATACACTGTAAAAAAAAGCATACAAAACTGCACTAGTGGTCCCTCGCAAATGAACGTTTTTGAGCTAATTTTTCATATTACTACGTGGGATACCTGCCGATTAAAAACCGTTGCGGCTTGTACAATTTTTTTCTTTCTAAGATTAAAGCATGCGGCTTTTAATCAGGTGCGCTCTGTAGTCCGGAAAATACAGTACTAAATACTGAACAGAAACTTGTCAAACTGAAGAAGAGACCAGCTGAAGAGACGTGAAGAGTCAGTGTCCTCTTGTTTATTAACTTAACCTGAGCAATATAAAAGTCACTTCACAAACTATCTCACATTTCATTCACTCGTCTCTTGTATGATCTACCATTACACAATCAGGGTTAAATTTATGAACGTAACTACACTATGAACCCCACTGACCACCAGAGGGCGGGGCAGAAAGCACTTAATAATTCACTTGTCATAATTCACATGTGTTATTTTTATTACTTTTTTTTTTTTTTACATTTAAGACCTGTACTTTATAATTTGACAGCTGCTAATATTGAAGATATTTAATTGTATATATTTTATCCTTTTCCTCAGAGAGTCAATAAACAGCCTGAAGAGGAAGTACTGTGCCCACCCTGAGCAAACAGAGAGCGACGCAGCGATCGAGAGGACCCTGAACGAAGTGGCCAAAGAAGGCTGTCAGTATCTCCTGGATGAGGTCTTCCTGGATCTGGAGGTCAGACAATAACAAGAAAACTAAATCTACCTTCTATAAAACTTGAAATGCCAAAGCAAAAGTACTTAAAAGCATGTTTAAAAACCAATACCAAACTTCATGATATGTGGAGGAACATCATCAGATATGGTTATCCTCCACAAAATGCATGACACTTTTGGATGATGTATTTTTATTACCTGTCCCTGTATAAAGTTTTGTCTGATTCCTCATTATGATTTGTGTTTGTCCCAGAATCACCTGAACGAGCTGCTGACCAGGAAGTGGCTGAGCGGCTCTCACGCTGTCGACACTATCTGCGTGACTGTGGAGGACTATTTCAACGACTTCAACAAAATCAAAAACCCTTTTAACCAGGTCAGAGACACAGGCTGGACAAGGAGCTGCCTTTATTTTTATCTTAGGAGTCAAAATCATTTTGAATAATATATAAAACAGAATCAGAAATGCTGATCAGTTGCACTTTTATTTTTATTTGGTGTGGTATTCTTTTATTTGGACAGGGACAGTGCACAACATTACATTGACCTTAAAGAACAGGAAAGATGTTTGGTGCCAGGTTATAGTAAAGATACTAATTTCCACTCGTAGTCCCTGGACAGGCTGATGTTAGGTAAGAGTAACAGTTTGTTGTAGATGGATGAAAGACTTGTAAACATACGGTACACACACACACCAAATACAACACATCTCGACCCTCAAATACACCATTTTTAAAAAAACATTCAATTCACACACACATATACACAACCAGACCAAATTATTCACACATACAATCAGCCAGTTTCAGATATACAAATACTCTTTCTTTCATACACATTCTCTGATCGGTGCAAACTTGCTTTGACAGTAGCCATTTCTTTGTCACATGTGCAAACATTTGAAAACTTGTGCATGTTATAATCTCATTTGGCAAACTATTCCACTGACTCATAGCAACAATAGAGAAAGACAATTTTGCAAAAGAGGTCCTATATTTTGGAATGCTGCGCTCTCCCCTAGAGGTCGCCCTAATGACTCGAGTTGGGTTTTTTTTAGCTCAGTGAGACAAACCTTCTTAGGGGAGGTTAATACCATGAATACCATGAATTATTTTAAATAGTAGACAGATGTTTGCATGTTTGGAAGATTATTGAAGTTTAGAAAACCATACTTAAAAAGGATCTGACAGTGGTGATAATGTCTGGGTTTCTTGTCGTGAATCTTTAGTGTGGGTTTATACAGTGATCCCAGAGGCTTTAAGGTTGTTTTGGAAGCCTGCGGCCAGCTTGTTATGCAAGAATCATAGAATTTAAATACATGTGCGATGCCTCAGTTGTAAGAGACCCTCATATGTACCTCAAATTTGCCAGATTGAATTTCAGGGAGTTACACAGTTTTTATACATTCAAATGTCGGTCAAATTTGAGTCATAAAGGTCAAATTTGAGTAAGGGTAACGCCCAAGTTTTATCTTAGGCCTGGGTTTTATCACCCAGCCCAAGTAAGAATAAAATGTGCCATGGTATGTTAATCCTTCAACTAAGTACTTCTTATAGTTAAAACACAGAAAACAGAAAAAATATGCATACCTTAACCTTAAAGTGGTTGTACTAGTGTGCTTTCGTGTGCAATAAAGTTAAAAAAGTGTGTAAAATTCAGTTTCTGTGTGTGTCCCTCAGGAGATGACTGGAGAGGCCCTGCGGCGTGTGGTGGTGGAGTATCTCAAAGCTGTGATGCAGAAACGTGTCACTTTTAAAAACGCCGATGAGCGAAGGGACGGAGCCGAGCGCATGATCAAGGAGGCCGAGCAGTTCAAGTTCCTCTTTAGGAAACTGGCCGCGGTCAGTCTCACAGAATATAACAAAAACATGAGATCACAATGTAAAAGTCTCATAATATCTTGTACTGTAAAATATAACTGGATTGTTTAGTTGCAGAGAGAACTACACAGACCATGATCCTTTGCTGTCTATCAGTGTAACCAACACAATAGACTTTTAGAATATAGGGATGTCAGAAGTACTGAAAATAAGATGCTACTCGTAATTAATACTAAAACTAGTACTGAAACTGCTCATTTCAGCTGGTATCGATTCTAAAAAAAATCCCATTCATGGGACAGAAATGACGCTTTCCTGAATAGCTCTAGAATGATCTTGAGCTGTATCAGAACAAGTATAAGACACATAGACTAGTATACACCCATTACCACTATGGAACCTACCTGGACACTGAGGGATTACACAGATATAAGGCCACATGGAAATAGAAAAGAAAGCAGTGTTATTTAATGTTGAAAATCTGTTTCTTAGTATTGAAATCACTATTTGAATATGGCAGTGATGACAGCATTAGGGGGTAGAGGAAAAGAATCAGATCAGAATCAGAAGAAGTTTTATTGCCATTGTCAGTGAGCAAAGCTCACAGACTAGGAACTTACTTTGGTGATAAAGTGCACATAGAAACACACAAAAAAAACACACTGAACAAATACAAATAAGGGCATGCAGGAGGTAGAAAATACACAACAGTGCAACATGGGTCATTTAGTGACCAGTGTTATAAAGTGTCCAGTTTAGTGCAGGTTTATGAAGTGTTCGTGAGAGAAACAGCAGAGGGGAAGAAACTGTTCTTATGATGAGAGGTTCTGGTCCTGATGGACCGTAGCCTCCTGCCAGGAGGCAGAGACTTTTGTACAAAACTATGAGCCTCTCACATGTCATCATGAACCTTTAATTTCGCTCATGTGTTTTGTTCAGGGAGAAGACACAGACCGTCTGTGTGGAGCCATTGCTGCCATCGCTGAAGTCTTTAAACTCACAGACCCCACTCTGCTCTATCTGGAGGTGTCCACTCTGGTGTCCAAGTATCCAGACATCAGGTACTACAAGGGACAATGGGGAAACCAGTTAGTTGGTACTGAAAGTAACCAAATACTAATCATACTTGAATCAAATTTGAACTTTGAAGAGTGGCTTTTTTCAAAATTGGGAAACCTACCTCACAAAAATGAAAACCCAGATTTGCAACAGAGTGATCTAAATGTGTTATAGCAAAAGACGAAGCTTAAGTCTGTCAACTGGACAAATTGTAAGAGTGAAGACGTTTTGCTGCTCATCCAAGCTGCTTTTTCAGTTCTGGTCAGATTGCTGGTGGACACTGCCTTAAATCCAGTAATTTGACCAGAACTAAAGAAGCAGCTTGGATGAGCAGCGAAAACATCTTCACTCTTACAATGATTTGTCCAGTTGATAGATTTAAACTCTGTCTTTTGCTATGAATCAGACCTGGACAACTGAGGCATTACACAGACTAAATGTGTTATGTTTTAGCAGTTAATATCTCATTGAAGTAAAACACCCCCTCTTAACTAAATTACCTACTGTATTTATCTCATCTTTGTCTGTTTCCCCACAGGGAGGAGCACGTTCAGGCGCTGTTGGCCGTCAGAGGCGATGCCAGCAGAGAAATGCGTCAGATGATCATTGGCACATTGAGCGAAAACAGAGCGCCCCCTTCTGGTTTCGCTCAGCCCATTTTCAGAGACATCCCAGTCCCCAACATTGCCATGACAACCATGACAACTATGACCTCCATGGCAACCGCTAAGCTGCTCAAATAACCTTTCACTTTTGCACCTTTGAGGAAGAGAAAAAAGAAAAGACTGATAAACATGAGAGTTTGTGATAATAATGATGTACTAATTGTGTGTGTCTCACAGAATCAATAAATTTAAGACTGTAAATTAAAATTGTGTAAGAAGGTTGTGGGTTAGACTCCTGATCTCTGAGTGGAGTGTGCATGTTCTCCCTGTGTTACTGTAGCACAGTGGTCCCGTCTCCTCTCAGTGAGGAGATTTGATGACTCTAAGACTTGAACATAATCCTGGTTTTGTCTCATATTTGATCTGGTTTAGGCCCGGCTCAGCTTTGTAGAACGGCGTTCTTCCTCACAGTTAGAATAGGATACACATATAAGTTTGTGCATTAAAAACACCCCAATCTAAAAGGGACAACAGACAAGATTAATGCCATACTGTGCAGCATTTCTATGGCGACAAGCATGTAGCATACCCTCTTCCAGAAAAGTTCCACAGTGCCTCCTTAAATTGCTGGAGTTCCGTAGATGAACCTGCAGAGGGCGTGCTTCACTGCACCTCCGTGACACCGCCGCTCAGGAGGAAAAGCAACCGGCCCTCTGCTTCCTCATCACGGCCACGGACCTCGGATCAGCGCCGATGGGATGAACGGAGAGATCTGAGCGAAAGTACTGTCCCCCCACGACCCCCAGCGGGACCCCGAGTGTTTGGGCTGCAGCCTGACCCGAGAGACCGCCTGAGTCCCGGACAGGAGCAGCGGAAGTGCGCGGTGAGCTACGGAGATTTAAGGCTAAAGCTAATGCTAATATTCGGCTTATGATTTGTGCAGACGTACACAAAACGTTCCGCAGGATTGCATGGGAAATAAACCTATAATTTCAAGTTGATTTAATGCATTGATTACGGCTCATATTTCCAGAGTTATTTCAGCATTTCTGGGCGTTATTTCCTCAGTGTTCTTTTGTCTGCATTGATTGTTTTTGTGCTAGCTTAGCCTCTTCACTGCAGAGACAGCTTTAGCATGTTTACATGACCTACTGACAGGGCAGTATCTCTTAAACCATCTGCTAAATGACATTTGTAAGACTTACAACCACTCCTTGCTTGTTTTCATGGAAATGTTGTTTCTTTGGCCACAATCTTCCACAGTTTGGCTGAGGTTTTAACTTTATATTTCCATAGAATCAGGCTGGTGACGTGCCACCTCCAGAAGATGACATACTGTAACTTTAAATCCATCATTAGTCTTGGGTTTAATATTAAATTGTAAATAAATACATTATATTAAATAAGATTTGCGATTTTATGTTTTAAATTAGCATTTCTGCTGAAATGTGAAGTTGTTTTGATGAATATAAGTAAAGCAATTTGGTTTAGTAATGATCAGCCTCACCTCACCAGCTCTTTAACACCTTGATCCAGTTAGTCATATTTTTAAACTGTCTATGAAACAGACAAAAGACAAACATGTCCACGGTGATTTTTACTTTTTCTTGCGATACATTTTAGTCATAACATATTTGTCTGTTTTCTTCAGGCAGCAGTTTGAGTGGTTCCTTGATGCGTAAACATGGTGGACTATTACCAGGTTCTAGGAGTCCAGAGGGAAGCTACAGCAGAAGACATCAAGAAAGCGTATGCAACATGGATTTTGTGTCATAATATTTATGTTTATTATAGTATTTAATAGAGTAATTATGTTTTATGTGACTAATGGATCCCAAACCAGTTAACGTCAGGAAGAACAGAAGTTTTTACGGCGGTCACATAATGTCTTCATAGTCAGTTAACCCACTAATTAAATCTGATTTTACAAGAGAAATCTGGATTTATAGAACTGTTGTATTTGGAATAATAATAATAATGCATTTGATTTATATGGCACCTTTCAAGACACCCAAAGCACATTACAGGGCATTATTCATTCACTCCGCACTAGGTGGTGGTAAGCCACTATTGTAGCCACAGCTGCCCTGGAACAGACTTATGGAAGCGAGGCTGCCAAACTGCACCTTTGGCCCCTCCCACCACCCCCAACTATAACACACCACATTCATACTAGGCAATATAGGTGAAGTGTCTTGCCTAAGGACACAACGACACTAGTGTCTCAGTTTGGATTTCCCTTTTTAGGGCCGGGCCTGGTCCTTGTCCAAACTTGCACAGCTGTGAACACTCGAAAATCAGATTACTCATAGCAGATGTAGCCGTTCATATGACATTTTTTGGGTCTGCGTGTGATGAGTATGTGATGAGTATGATTTGATGTGGCTGGCGGATCCCAAACCTGGTTACTCTATGGTTACTTTTGGGTTTTTACAGAGTTAATATGTATAATGTGATGTTTTAGGTACAGAAAGTTGGCGCTCAGATGGCACCCAGATAAAAACCCAGACAACAAAATCGAAGCGGAGAAGAAGTTTAAAGAGCTGTCAGAAGCCTACGAGGTGCTCTCCGATGGTCAGTGTTTCATAATGATGATAAAAAGATCACAGAAGAGGAATGTTGCATTTAAATATCAAACTTATCTATAAAATGTTCTTTGTTTTCAGCCAACAAACGCTCCTTATACGACCGCTATGGTAAAGACGGGCTGACGGGAAGCAGAGGGAGAGGTACTGTCCAGCTTTCAATATTGTTATAGTTTTATTACGTGACTTATTGTTACTGGCAATTGCTTTGTGACTCTACTTGATACAGTTTATTGTATTTTATGTTAGGGTTGTCAACAGTGTAAAAAATCAATTGCTAATTAATTCTACATCTGGTATTAAAACTAGATGCTCATATGAGCAGGTATTGATACTGAAAACGACACATCTACAGGACAGAAATGAATCTTTCCTGAAGCTTTAGAAGGACCTTTAGCTGTATCAGAACAAGTATAAGACACAGACTAGTCTATGCCCATGGACCACTATGAACCTACCTGGGCACTGAGGGATTACACAGATATAAGGACACATGGGAACAGAAAAGAAAGTACTACCATTTAATGTTGAAACATTCTGTGGTATTGGCATCAGTACTGAGTATTTAGTCTGCTCTTTAGTATAGAAATAACACTGCTATATATTATACTGGATGAAATTGTGGATATATTATGTAAAATAACTTTTGTAATAGCTTCTGACCATAGATGCATTATTGTAGCTTTCATTCATTTTTGGGTTCCTCAAATTTGTGTTTTGATTTATTTAAGCATGTTTGAGTAATCCTGTATTGTCCTGCATTTGAGGATTGAGTGCTCAGAAAATGTTACTCATTTTGTGTAATATAGGACCTTTAATTTCCAACTCAGGATCACACAAATGTAAAAAAAATATTGCATAGATATTATCCAAAATACATCTAACTGAACATCTGCTGCTGGTTACGCTGAAATTCCAGTATGAGACAGACTTGGCAGCAGAGAATCAGTTTTGCAGTTTTGAACAGGAAGTCAATTTAGCTCAGTATTGTTTACAATAGTTTACAGTGAAAGGACTGTGAAACCTTCCTCCTTAAATCAATGGTAGAACTGAGTGTGATTCCATGTTTGTTTTCCAGGAGAACATTTCCATAACGGAGATCACTTCCACGAGCCGTTCACCTTCAGAAACCCTGAGGACGTGTTCAGGGAATTCTTCGGAGGCGCCGATCCTTTCGCAGACTTCTTCGGTCAGTCCTGCTCCTCTTAGCCAAAAGGGGGTCACAATGTGAAATTTTATAGTCATAAAAAAAAAAAAAAGTTATCAGTTGTGTCACATCGTGAAATGACAATGTTACCATTTTGACCAGATATTTTCACACTGTTACTTCAGTCAAACCAGCCTTTTATTTTTTTCCATCTAAATACAACGATAATCAAAATAAATAATATATGTAGTAGTATGATTTACTGTTGGATTTTATGTTATTAGTTAAAATTCTAGTCAAATCCACTTGTACACACACCATATTAAACTTTTGACTAAACCTGGACTAAAACTAAACTAAACTTAGTCTACACCACCAGTCAAAAGTTACTTTGGACATGCTTTTTCATTTTTGTTTCTTCTTTATTTCCATGATTATTTACATTGTAGATTCTCACTGAAGCATCAAAACTCTGAATGGTCACATATGGAGTGTAGTAAACAAAAAATACACTCAAAATGACTCAAAACTAGTTTTCGATTTTTAAAAATAGCTGGCCTTTGTTGTTATTTCTGCTTTGCACTCATTTCTTGACCCTGACATGACACAGATGTGTGAAGTGAAAACCATTTCATTTTTTATCATGAAGCTCATTGAGAGTTAAGTAACTTTATTTAACTACGTGATGTCATATATTTTGCACCTTATATTTAATATCTTTTGTTTGTATCTAAAGTGGTGTAAGTAGAAAATGTAAAGGAAAAAGAGGGTGTCCAAACCTTTGACTGGACTAAACTCTAAAAGCTAAAACTAGGACCAAACCAGTACCAGTGTCAATATTCCATGGTAATGGGTCCGGCTTATTGGACTAGCTTGTCTATATGGTCATATGACATTATACCATTTGCAAGAAATCATCTGATTATTATTGATATATTTAGTTGTTTTTCTTCTCAGGCCCAAACCCTTTTGGAGATGACCCGTTCTTCAGCAGCACCAGGACCCACAGTCGCAGCGGACGTCCCCGAACAGGAGGCTCTTTCTTCGGGGGCTTTGTTGGGTTTCCTCCCTTTGGTGGAGGCTTTTCTCCCTTTGACCCAGGTCAGTGCCCTCTCCACCTCTGTCACCTCTATGAAGCTGTGATGTGCAAAAAGAAGGAACTTTTTGGTCCACTTGTTTAATGTTGAACAGTTTAATGCTAATCACAAAGTTATTCAATGCTCTAATGATGATGATCTGTGTTGTCCCTTAGGTTTCGGTGCGTTCGGTTCCATGGGAGCGATGGGACATATTGGGCATATGGGGCACCTGCACAGCCTGAACGGCCTGGGTGGAGGGATGGGTGGAGGGATGGGTGGGGGAATGGGTGGAGGGATGGGTGGGGGAATGGGGGGTATGGGGGGCATGGGAGGCTTCACCTCTTTCTCCTCCAGCTCGTTTGGGGGCAGTGGAGCCGGGATGGGAAACTTCCGCTCCGTCTCTACCTCCACCAAGATCGTCAACGGGAGAAAGATCACCACTAAAAGGTGAGACTCATGTACAGTTTATTGTCCCTGTCGGCACATTAGTTCTCTGAATTTGACCCATCCTTCAGTGCTGCTGGGGCAACCTGCCAGGAGCAGTGGGACCCATCTCCAAATTTTGAGCTAGTCTTGGTCAGGACTACCTTAGCTGGGGGACTCGACCTGTTGTGCATGTTTTGGGTTGATTGGGTGGGTTTCACTCACCCCCTTCCCCCTTGCAAACTTCACACAGAAAGACTGAGAGTAAAACCCAGAACTTCCTCACTATGAGGTGAGAATACTCACCTCTGGTTTGGACTCTTGAACCTTGTGGCTTCTCCCATCTCCCTCAAACATGCAGATCTGGAGATGCTGAGGACAAATGAAAATCTATCTTTACCAAATGTAACTTAAGCCACAAGTATTAAGATTTTGCATCTAAGCTGTATTTTAACTGTCACTCCTTTGTCTCTCTCTCCCTCCCTGTCTTTCTCTTTTTCTCCATCATCTGTCTTTCTCCAGAATCATAGAGAATGGTCAGGAGCGCGTGGAGGTGGAGGAGGACGGACAGCTCCGATCTTTAACCATCAATGGCCGTGAGCAGCTGCTGAGACTTGAACACAAATAAGAAAAACTCAAAACAAACAAAACATGTTTAAGAAGCCACTTTACCAGCAGCAGCACAGACCTCAGCCTCTCCAGACCAGTGCTAGCTACAAACTGATTATCGCATTCCTCTTTTCACTTTGGCATTTTACTTAAAGAACACGTATTATGTAAACTTGACTTTTTGACCTTTTAATGAATGTTACACTGTTGTCCCTTGGTCAAAAACGTACCTGGAGTTAGAGAACTTTTCAGCGGTGATCATCTGGACACATTTTAGCTCCATCCAGAAGACATCTTGAATTTTTTTTTTTCTCAATTTTCCTCTTTTTTTAAATTGAAAATGTGCGATCAAGACGTTCAAGAAACCAGTGTCCAGATGATGTCTGTGCAGTCCTTCAGTCATCCAGGTCTGATCCATGAAAAAAGTCCAAATTAAAACCTGTCAACTGGACAAAAAGTTGTAGGAGTGAAGACGTTTTGCTGCTCATCCCAGTTGCTTCTTCAGTTCTGGTCAGATTGCTGGTGGACGCTACCTGAATATGCCAAGTATGACTCAGGAACAGTGCACACTTAGTGTAGCTCAACAGACCTAACCTACAAACAAAAACTGTAAACAAAAGCTGTTTGAGTTTCAGTGTAGTTAGCTCCTTCCTTCAGACAGATATAAGGCAGTGTCCACCAGCAATCTGACCAGAACTGAAAAAACGGCTTGAGCAGTGAAACATCTTCACTCCTGCAACTTTTTGTCCCATCAATAGATTTTACTTTTGGCTTTTACCAGGGTCCAGATGACCACTGTTGAAACCCTCCTTCCACCCCCTCCTGGACAAATGAGGGATTACACAGACTCTGTACACGGAGTTGTATTTTTGCTCCATTCACACTTGTTTTATTAATACATTAATCCAAAGTCGTCTTCTCTGAGCTCTCAAAAATGCCCCATTTGTATTTTGCCAGTTTAGTTGCTACACAGGTTAAACTCCTGATGTCTCCTGCACACTCAAGGCCATAAACCGTCACTGGACTTTCTGGTTCATTCTCGTTGCTGGCAGCAGAGGGAGCTCATTGGAAACAGAGGCAGTTTATAAAGTATGTGTTCCATATGTAGACATTATTTTAAGTTGCCAAATGTGAAATACTGATTCCAATGTGACCAAAAGCAAATTAAAGCCACTAGAGTGCATAATATGTGTCCTTTAAAGCCCTATGCATCTTGTTCTGTTTGAGCAGGTTTTTAGTTCATTTCAGGGCACAATTTTAATTTAATTTTCCGGGACCATTTGTGAGTTGAGCTGTATCTACACTGTGCGCTACATTTTCCATGAGACTGTTTTAATTCAAAGGTCCATATTAGGCGAGTCTCTGATCTCGGTTGTAATGTAGTTTCCTCATCACAAACAGACCTGGAGTTGTGTTTTGTTTCATTCACACATGTTTAACACACAAACCCTGCATATTTAGGCTCTGTTCTTCTCTCAAACTATAAACACTCTGTTCCACCTTGTGATGTCATGTGGTAATACAGGAAATGCTCCAGTGTGTTTTTAAACTGTGTCACTAGAATCATTTGGATAATTTCAGCCCTGAAATTGCCAATCTCTACTGAACTAAAGGTAAAAGGAGCTGTTAACTTAAACTACTGCTTCATGACATCACAAGGTGGAACAAAGTATTTTGAACTTTGGAGATTTAGACAGACTAATAATAAAAGGTTACTGAAGCATGTTTTGTTTCATTCACACGCAACTTCAGGCGTGTTTTTGATGAGGTAACAGCATTATAACATGGCTTAAAGCTCACAAGAGCCAATTCTGCGTAATATAGGACCTTTTAATTTGAATAATACGCTGCCCATGTTTACTGCTCTTCCTATAGTTCATTCTTTTTATTAATGGTATATAAAGTATTGTACAAAGAGAAGTGATGCAATTTTCTATGTTGCGGCGTCTGTAATTTAAAAAAAATGCATGTTTTAATGTGGGTAAAGTCTTAATGTTCACGTTTCGTTCTGATGCACAAAGCAGAAGTGTATAAATGATATTATGGATGTAGAAGGAATTTTGTGAAATTGTGGAAAAACATTAAACTGTTTTCCGGATGGTACCACACTTGGTCTATATCACATTTTTGTTTCCAGTCACATTATTAACAGTTGATATATTTCAGTGACATCACACAGTGAGGGTGCTGTATGTATGACTATGGAGGAATGTTCAGCAGTTACCATGGAGATCCAATGCACAGATTAGCAAACATTTTCTGAAAACTCAAGAAAAAATACAAAATGGATTTAAACAACACATTTTCAGCAGCCTCTGATCAATAGGAAGATTCATGGTCGTGTTTAGGTGTTTGATTTTCAACAAAAAGGTGAGACTGACTCACTGAAATCGTTGGCTAATGCTAGTCAGCTTGTGATTGTAATTTTATGTGACTGACTTGTCTAACAGCACAAATCAGGTCACCTGTTCCAAGTAATTCAACTCTTTCTGGTGAGATAGTGTTAAAAAAAGATCAGATTAAAGTCTAACTTGAGTAACAGAGTTTCAAACAGAGCAGTGCCTACAGTTAGCATCATATCCCCGAGAAAGAGGATGACATCAGCTGCAAAGTATACAAGTCTGAATTTTAAACATGCAGGGTACTTAAAATTTGAAAGAAATCTGAAATATGAACTGCTAAACTATAATGTAAGAATACTGTGTATTAATAAAATAGACAAAAACTATGCACAGAGTACTGTTACTTCAAAATAATATTACTCAAGTAGAATTACAAAGTAGTGATACAAGAATTTTTTTTTTTTTTTTTTTGAAGGACAAAGCATTAAATATCCTTTTTAAAATAGCAGACTTTATGAATTAAACCACAAAAATGAGCCAAACTAAATAGACCTGAAGGAGCTGCAGGAAACAGAAATGTTCAAATCATTTCATATTGTTACATAAAACTCAAGTCACTTTAGACTCACTCACAGAAAGAAGAGGAACTACAACTTTTTCTCAAGTAAAAGAGTACTGTTGCACTGTTAAATTACTCGAGTAAGAGTACTGTTACACTGTCCTATATCATACTCGAGTAAAAGTACTGTCACACTGTACAATATATTTCTCGAGTAAGTGTACTGTTATACTGTACTATATATTACTCCATAAAAGTACTGGTGCACTGTCCTATACAATACTCGAGTAAGAGTACTGTTACACTGTACTATATATTACTCAAGTAAGAGTACTGTTGCACTGTACTATATATTACTCGAGTAAAAGTACTGTTACACTGTAATATATATTAATCAAGTAATGGGCTCGACACACGGGGAGCGACGTCGCTCTCTCTCCATTTATTTCCCATGGTTCCTGTGCGACGCTGCGAAAATCTCTCGTCTCTCTCACCTCCGCGACAAGCGAAAGTCGTGCACGTGAAAACCTCGCACTCGTGCACGTGACGTGCACACGCGGGCCTGAGACGCGATAAATGAAAGTTGAAAAATGTTTTACTTTTATCGCTGTCGCTGCACAACAGCCAATCAGCGAGAGTTTGATTGACGAGCAATTGAGATGCAAGACTGCACTGTCCACTTCAGAGACATCATGGAGAAGTGTCGGATTTCTCAGTTCTTTTTGACATATCTCAAACATTTCGATTTAATTTGATTAATCTTCGATAAATCTTTTTCTTTTTTGTTTTTGTTTTGTGAAGTGCAACCAATAGTAATATTTCAGTCAAATGAAGCAGAACTTTATGAGATTTCATTTTAGCGTTTTTTTCCCCATTTACCGCTATTGCAACCTCAAAATTCTCTCCAAATCCGATGTGTAGGAGGCTCACGATCCGCTCCGGAACAGAGCGCGACGTGACAAGCTGCCGCTAGTCGCTGCAGTTTGTCGCTGCCCGTGTGTCGAGCCCATAAGAGTACTGTTACACTGTACTATATATTACTCGAGTAAAAGTATTGTTGCACTGTACTATATATTACTCGAGTAAGAGTACTGTTGCACTGTAGTATATATTACTCGAGTAAGAGTACTGTTGCACTGTACTATATATTACTCGAGTAAGAGTACTGTTGCACTGTACTATATATTACTCGAGTAAGAGTACTGTTGCACTGTACTATATATTACCCGAGTAAGAGTACTGTTACACTGTAGTATATATTACTTGAGTAAGAGTACTGTTGCACTGTAGTATATATTACTCGAGTAAGAGTACTGTTGCACTGTAGTATATATTACTTGAGTAAGAGTACTATTACACTGTAGTATATATTACTCGAGTAAGAGTACTGTTGCACTGTTCTATATATTACTCGAGTAAGAGTACTGTTACGCTGTACAGTATATTACTCGAGTAAGAGTACTTTTACACTGTACTATATATTACTGACGTAGGAGTAAAAGTATGGGCTCGTAGAACCAAATCAAACATACTCATAATGCACGTGAGTAAAATGTAACGGAGTACTGCCCTTCTCTTTCCTTAGCAGTTTTATATTTGTCTTTGCCCTCGGTTTATCATTATTACTGTGTACTGACTGCCTTATCTCTTCTCTTTGTAAACCGGGGTAAAAGCACAAACAGCCGAGTATGTGTCTTTCCTGCAGGCTGCGGCAGACTTGGGCCTGGCGCTGTCCTTGGTCCTGAAACTTCTCAATCCGATTATCTCCCTCTCTCCCGCCTCTCTCCCCCTCTGTCCCCTTCTGTCCCCCTCTGTGCGCTCTGCTCCCGGGGACGCGCTCCTTCTCTCCCGGCCACTCCTCCGCTTCACCGCCCTCTGCCCTCACCTCTCATGGAACTGCGGAAATCTCGTTTTCTCTACCCAAAATGTGAATGCTTTCGTGGGGAAACTTTACGCGGAGGCACGGCGGAGTGAAGCGGGCGATGGTGGCACCTTCCGGAGACTCAGCGGTCCGGTTTGCCCTTCTCTGCCCGCAGGTGAGTGACATTATGGCGGACAATTTAAGCCTCAACACCGGGACTTTTATCTGTGCAAGTTTATTGTTATTACTTTGCTAACTTTTAGATACCTTTTGGGTGTGTAGATACAATTAATTACACTATTATCCATTTTGTGTTAATTTAAAATTAGTCTGAAGAGAAACTAGCAAGAAACTGATTAGCATGCACCGCCATTTTAGTTTACATTTATTTTAACGGTCATAGCTAGAACTTTTTTTTTTTGTTTTTTTTTTTTGTTTTTGTTTTTTTAATTTTGCGAATCAAAATAGAATGTATTTTTACGATTTATTTTTGCGAACTTTAAAGAAAGAAAATCTTGTTTGTTGAAGTTTTGCATAGAAATTGGACTTTTATTTTGTCAATTGCGTCAGTTGCGTCCGTCACCTTAAAAAAAAAAAAAATCATTTATTCATTAAATTATTTCATCTCTTTCCGTTTTGAAGCCTGTGTCCTTCCTCATTGTAACCTTAAATCATAGTTGTGCAAAGATTAGACACGTTTGATATAGATTTTTGCAGTTATTTGTCGTTTTTTGCTTTAATTGCCGTTAATTGGGTGTGGGCGTCTAAATTAGCGGCGCTCCCGTTTTGGCCGTGACGCACTCGGCTCCATAACGTGATGCCGCTGTCCTCTCGCTGTCCCAGGCGCAGATACGAGCTATATTTAACCGTAAGCCCGACTTTAGAGCGCAGACCCAGCCCCGAGCCTCGGATTTGTGCGACACGTTACACAATCAGCGCCTAAGCTCCAGTGCTCCAGGGCCGCCATTTTAACACAGCGCCAACTTTCATTTAGTTGGAAGTTTTTAATCAACTTTTGTAAACGTTTGGCTCGTGTTAATGGTTAGTTATGTTCAGACAATAGAATAGTGCTTATGTCCCTCTCTCCACTGGAGCCAGTATTCTCTTTCACTCTATGGTATTTTTTATTTTTTTAATCTAATCATTTACACACTAAAATCTGTACATTAACTAACCTATAGACATTAGACATTTTACCCTCATCAGGGCGGGCATCTGACACATGGGGATATAGAATATTGGAAGTGCATCTGACACACAGGGATAGGCAACATCTGAAAACGCGCTTATTTTGCATATTTTGCACCTGTACAACTGTGTAATATTGACAGTGGTTGTTTCCTATCACATCACAACATTCTTTAGCCAAATTTCACTGAGATGGAGCCAGGTGCTGCTTAGTATTCATGAGTTTGAATACTTGTAGTTTTACTTTACCACAGAATTATAGCTGCCAAATGCCACATTCTACAAACCTGTTGATATTCTGTAGGTGTCTTCTGATGGTAGGTTTTCTTTTCTTTCAGACATGAATTTAAGGAGGATGTCGCGTGTCCACAGAGCCCTGACTGTGCGGCCCTGACATCGGAGCATCTGCACTCCTCTCCCCCCTCACCCCTCTCTCTCTTCTTCTCTCTCTCCCCCTCGTCCTTGAGCCATGACAGATCGGGGGACCATCAGCGGCCCTAAACCCCCCTCCCGCCCCACCATGGCCCCTGTGCTCCCCCCAGACCCCATCGACATCATCAGGACCAAAGCTAAGTCACGTCGGGTGCATTTGAACGTCGGCGGTTTGACCCATGAGGTGCTGTGGAGGACTCTGGACCGGCTCCCGCGCACTCGCCTGGGACGCCTCCGGGACTGTAATAACCACGAGTCCGTACTGGAAATCTGTGATGACTACAACCTGACGGAGAACGAGTACTTCTTCGACAGGCACCCCATGGCCTTCTCATCCATCCTCAACTTCTACCGCACGGGCAAGCTGCACATGATGGAGGAGATGTGCGCGCTCTCCTTCGGACAAGAGCTGGACTATTGGGGCATAGACGAGATCTACCTGGAGTCCTGCTGCCAGGCCCGGTACCACCAGAAGAAGGAGCAGATGAACGAGGAGCTGCGGAGGGAGGCGGAGACACTTCGGGACCAGGATGTGCAGGAGGAGGAGCACGGATGTTGTCCCGAGCAACGCCAGAAACTATGGGACCTGTTGGAGAAGCCTAGCTCCTCTGTGCCTGCAAAGGTACAGACCAGTGTTTATACTAGTCATATATACACAGCAGAGATAATACAAATAGAATCATATAGTTAATACTGCAACAGGGAGGAATGGGTTAAAATATAAAGTATACTCTAAAATATAATCTAATATACTGTAAAATACTTGGTGACAGTAGCTCAGTTGGTGCGATTACAGCTCCCACAGATGAATGCTGTTGTTGTGTCCTTGGGCAAGATACTTAACCCACCTTGCCCCTAGTGTCTGTGTACACTGGTGTCTGTGAATGTGTGTGTGAATGTGTAAGTGGTTCCTCCATGTAAAGTGCTTTGAGTGACTTGATGGTGGAAAAGTGCTATATAAGTGCTATATTAAAATGTGACCAATTACTATTTACCATACTGCAGCAGTGATTATACCATAGCCATGCACTATAATGTACTGCAGAAGTATTAATACTTGTCACATGTTTATGCACCAGGAGGAAAGGGTTAATAATATTTATACTATAGTCATATACTACTGCTCTGGAGTTAGTATTGTAGTCATATATTGTGTACTGCACCAGAGTTTCTACTGTAGGCATATACTGTGTACTGCACCAGAGGGGACAGGGTTCATAATGTTTATGCTACAGTCACAGTGCTGAGTATATTCTGTGGGTCAATAATATTTAATACAGATGGGAGCAGCTAAAATGAGGTTTCTGTTGTAATACAGTGAGTTCTTGGGTCCGGTCACTGATAGAAATGATCAGGTTCAACATTTCAATTGACCTTTGGATAGTTCATGTTAAAGTTCAATGTAATCAATAGAGAAAACTGTCTCCTGTCCCCATCTGGGAGCATGACATCATCACTGTCTAAATTACGAAAACAACCAATACCGTGTACTGCACCGATCTGCTATGGACTTGTATTCCTTTTCCTGGAATGTTTCACACTGGCATTAGATGCATCTAAATTTTCTAAAGTGTTTTACTGCAAAAAACTATTGTTTTGAAGAACATTATTACTGTGAGTGGGCTTTCTGGTCATCTTGCCACAGATCTGACCTGTAACTTGGCCTGGTGGCATCACCTGCTTCTTTCATGATGTTAGTGCTCTTAATGCCATATTGTGGAGCACTTCAGTCAGAATAACATCAGAATAACATAGAATATTTTCAATAGTTTTATTATTAACCCTCATAATTTTTTACTACCCCCTTTAAAGTAGTTTGACTTCAGCTTCCTCTTGTCTCTGTGCACTCTGTGACCCCCACACAGACTCATTCCAAAGTGTGGCAGGCAAAGACACAACAGTGGTGGGAGAAGAAGCAGCAACCTAAGCCACTGCCTCCCCCTGTTCTGAGTTATTTCATAGTCCAAACTGTTCTGTACATAGATCTGTCCTGCACTCTCTGTACTGGTTGAGTTCATGTGACTTTACTACATTCTATTGTTTTTGACCTGGTTTATGGTTTCATATCTCTGTAATTACTGGACCTATCCACATGAAACACACATGTGGTGCCATTATTCAAGCCCAAAGACATGATTGCTGTCAGCTGAAAAAGCTTAAAGCTATAAGATAAAAATGACAAATTTGTGGAGCCAATCCCAAACTAATAATGAGAAGGTTCAACACATGTGGATCAGAAGTTGGTTGCGATTCCTTTATTGCCATAGAATGAGGGAAAAAAAACTGACATTATTAGCAGCTTCCCCTGGCGGACACAGACAAGACGGCACAGTGAAGCCAAGACACACTTAAAAAACACAGCATCCATGGCAGAGACTTGCAAATTGCTTAGCACACTAATGGCTGTTGGAACAAATTCTTCTTTAGCCTTACAGTGCACGTTATCTTGGCCTGTGACGCGTCCTCAGGGTCACAGGTCAAACAGCAGGTGGCCAAGGTGCGGCTGGAGAGTATTGGCGCCGCTCTGCTCAGGTGACGTTTCCAGTTCTTTTTGCAGCTGTCTGAAAGGCTCTCTGCAGCGCTTTCCTGTCAGAGGTGTTAAGAGTTCTAACAGGTTATAATCAAAGACCCATAATCCTCTTGTTCTCAGTGACTCAGTGACATCTAAAGCTGGATACTTTCCACAGAGACCAGCTAAGTTCAACCAGGGCCAAACCAGGACTAAACCAGGGCCAAACCAGAACTAAACCAGGACCAAAACCAGGACCAAATCAGGACCAAACCACGACTGAAATAGGACTAAACCAGGACCAAACCAGGACCAAACCAGGACCAAACCAGGACTAAACCAGGGCCAAACCAGGACTAAACCAGGACCAAATCAGGACCAAACCACGACTGAAATAGGACTAAACCAGGACCAAGTCAGGACAAAACCAGGACCAAACCACGACTGAAATAGGACTAAACCAGGACCGAACCAGGACTAAACCAGGACCAAACCAGGACCAAACCAGGACTAAACCAGGGCTAAACCAGTATGCACACAGTGACAAAAACAAGGGGTCTATTTGCGTCTCATCTTTGTGGGAAGAGTATGAAGAATGTTGTTGTGCCCCTGAGCAAAACGTAATGTGTCAAAGTGCAGTTATGTAATGGCTCTCTCAGGCTGCCTCAGGGCGACTGTGGCTTCAGCGGAAGTAGGTGTTCGCAGGCACATAAAGTTAAAGGTGCAGTATGTAACTTTTCTGGTCGAGGCTTGTCTCCATGGAGATGTTATTGCTTTATCTCCATAGTAAAGCCTGTAACACACCTGAAATTGAATAAATGTGAGATAGATCAGCTTAATGCCACACTGTGGAACAGGTGAACCTCGCTGACACAGAGGCTGCATGACTTTGTGTTAGTTTTTGTTTTATGTGAATAGGCTGTGTTCATGTTCTAGAGTTTGATTATGTCATAGTTTCAGATGTGGGCGGGGTCTATATAACTCGATGGGACATTGACTGGTTCAGTCCAAACGTGGGGCACAAGAGCAGCACTTAAACGTCTTTGTTAAGTGCCTTTTATTGCATTATATAAACACAGAAAAAGAGGCTTAGAGCAGAAACATTATAACATGATCGTTTTAGGGATTTAAAGGATTAGAACATTTAAAACAGGACAAAAGTGGAAATATTTTATCTCAGATTAAATTGACAGTTGGACATTAACTAAAAAGTATTATAATGCACACTGCAAAAATGAGTCTGTTTTGGCTGGAACTGTGAACATGTATCTGCATAGAGGAAGTTTCAATGATTTTAGTTAAAGGTGCAATATGTAACCATTCTGGTCCTGTTTTGTCTCCATGGAGATGTTATTGCTTTGTGTGGAATATTCCACAGTATGGCATTAAGTTCATCTATAAACAAGCAGGTGACAAATATTTATTTGGCAATTAAAAAAAATAGTATAATTGAATGAATGAAAAATAGATCAGTTTGATGCCATACTGAGGATAATTCCAGGCAAAGCAACAATATCTCCATGGAGACAAGCAGGCAGATCTCCACTAGAAAAGTTACATAGTGCACCTTTAAAGAAACAGTATGTAACTTTTTGGAGGTGGCAAGTCGCCTGCATGATTCACCATGGAGACAGATGAGTTTTATGCCATACTGTGGAATATTACAGCCAGGAAGAGCCCCTCCTTCAGGCCAAATAAGACTTTGTAGAGATGCAAGACCGCTCCCACGAAGGACACATGCTTTTATATATTTTTCAGAGCAGTAAACACAACCAAAATGAAAAAAAACCCATGCTTTTGCTTTAGTCTATTTTTTTGGCTAAAAAGTTGCATACTGCAGCTTTAAAAGTCTTGATTTGATGAATAGTGCATTTTTTGAGTTATTCACTTATTGTACCAGGGCCGATGCAGTTTCCAGTATCATCATCATTTTCAGTATCCCTTTTTGTCATGTTAAAAATAAACTGTGTTCAGTGTGGTCAGCTCATTTAGTAGAAATAAATCAAATGATATAGTGATGATAACTCTAAAAATAGTCAAAATTCATGTAATTTTAACTTATTCTGTGGTTTAGAGCTCTACAAACATGTTCTGAAATGCCCCTGTGTGTTAGTTGCCCTCCCTGAGTCTCCCTGGGGTCTTATTATGTGTAAAAGCTGCTAACGCTGTAGTTTAGATCTCTACAAACATGTTCTGAAGTACATGGGATTCTTGGATTAGTTTAGAAGTTCAGATTTCAGTCCTCAATTGGTTTTAAATTAGACCAGTTAACTTACTCAAGCTTAAATTTTAAAACAAAAATTGCAAATCAACACTGTAGAATCTCTGTAGCTTAACCTGAGCTGGAGACAGGTCAGAATTCAGAATGGTTAATATATCTGTCATTTTTGTAATTTTTTATCTCTGTAGTTTTTGTTTTGTTTCAAGTGGATAGGCCCTGGGCCTTTCCACTTGAAACTGTAACTGCAGTCCATCTGCAGTCCATCGTCCCCTGTGGCCTTTGGGACAGTGTGAGTTTGCCTGTTGGAGGAAGGGTGACTAACATGGGTCTGGTCTATCCTTTCTAACTTTAGCAGGACAATCCACTTACAGCCATCTTAAATGTCCTGAGCAGAGACGGAGAGGTAGGACACAGCCCCTCCCCCACCTGATACGCTCCACAGGGGAGAGGGGCGGGGCTAAAAGTCCGACAGAGCCTATAGGTCACAATTCTTCTGCGTTGCATCTGAGTTGCCAAAAGTACATTTACTGTTACTTTGGAATAATATGATGATTCCAAACCCTGAGTTAGTTTTAGTTTGAACTGTTCGCCTGGTCCACTTAGTCCTTTCTGTGATATTGCAGCATGACACAAAAACTACTGTCTGGGGTAGTGTCAGACAGCTGTTTCCTTATAGCTCCCATATTTCTGTCTTTTATGTGTTTAATTGTCATGTTTGATATTGCATTATGACAGAGACTAAAGTATCTGGGACAGTGTCAGGTAGTTGTGATTGATTCATAGCTACAATGTGCCTTATTGGACAAAAAGAGGTGATCCTTAGCATAGCATCTGTGTTAGTTATTTCCAGAGAAAAAGTGATGTAAAATGAGTAAATTGAAAGCTTCAGCCTCATTTTATTCTTATTTAGCTGCTTTTAACAATGTGTGATGTACAGAGCATTTATCTAGACAAGAATAAATGTAAAGCAACTTTGTTGTAACCATAAACTGTGTAAAGACAGTGTGACGTCACCCATAGCGTTCAGCTCCAGCCAAATAAAGCTCATCGAGACTAGAGTGGTTATAGAGGCCAAACAGGATCCGAATTTCACATTTGGAATTCCGACTGTGAGTATCATAGCAACCAAAGAGTCAATCCGGACTAGATTGTTGAAGATGAAGCCCCTTCCCATCCATACTGCTGGTTTAGCAAATTTGTTGCTAACACTAGCAGGAGCAACCTCAGGGAAAGAAGGTACCTGATTTGTCTGATATTAATGTTCATATCTTGATTTACGGACACAATTGTGAGATTAAAACACCAGTATTGTGTAGAGTGGGTTACTATGAATACTTTATGACCAAAATGACAAGGCTGATAGGAGCAGATACAGAGAGAGGGACCACAGATTTTCAGTAGAAAGTGCATTGGCGCCAGAGTCGATGGAGCTGGATGCGTGTACATGCTCACTTCCTGTTTTGATTTAGCAGGTTAGTAATGTCAGTTTATATATACAGTCTATGGTTGTTACAATTGGAGTTGTAAGAACAAACTTCTTCTGGCTTCAGGCATTTCATACTGCATTAGTATGAAACTCTGTTGCTATGAACACTATTAACAATATACTGGTAACACATTTTGATAGCTGTTGTTAATCAAAATGACTGAAGCTCTTATTTTTATCTTTGCCTCACAATATATAGTTAGATTTAAAATGAACCACACGCACTTTAAAAATCCAACCAATTACAGTACAGTTGTCTGTCAAGAGAAATCACCCAAAGTAAAGTCACATGTGTGGATCCTTTAAAGGTCCTGTATTACACAAAATTGATTCTTGTGAGCTTTAAGTCATGTTATAATGTTTCCTCAACAAAAACATACCTGGAGTTGTGTTTCATTTCATTCACACATGTTTATTATTAGTCTGTTTACATCTCCAAAGCTCCAAATGCTCTGTTCCACCTCGTGATGTCATGAAGTGGTAATTTTCAAAGTAACAGTTCCTTTTATCTTTAGTTCAGTAGAGAGCTGGAGGGCTGAAAGGATCCTTGTGGTCCTTGGTGTGTGTCCTTCACTCACACTCTCTGGATTAATCTGCTCCTTCTAAAGGTTCAAACCTGCTCCTTCTACAGAATGTTTAGGATTAGTTTAAGTTACATCCAATAGATTAATTTGTTTAGTTTGACTAGACTAGATAAGTAAATGATACTTATTTTGACTAGATTTTTTTGCATTGCATGTATGTTGTGTGCTTGGACAAGACACTTCACCCACATTGCTTAGTATGAATGTTTTGTGTGTGTGTGTGTGTCTGTGTGTGTATCTGTGTGTGTATAGGTGTGTATGTCTGTGTGTGTGTCTGTGTGTGTCTGTGTGTGTGTATGTGTGTATCTGCGTGTGTGTGTGTGTGTGTAGGTGTGTATGTCTGTGTGTCTGTGTGTGTGTCTGTGTGCGTGTGTGTTTGTTGAGTGGCAGCCTTATTTTTTGTCAGTCTGTCCCAGGGTAGCTGTGGCTACAGAGGTGACTCTGGGTGGTGCTTTTAGAGGCTTGTCAAGCACAGTTCAAACTAATGCATTCTCTGCGCTGTCGGTGGTTGGTGGGATTTGTTTATATTTCATATTTCTTCATGATTTATATCAGGGGTGGGTAAACTGTTGGGGGGGTTCTAAAATTTGACAGAGGGGCCGGGTCAGGATGTATGTACCTATTTTAATATAATTTAGTCACGTTCGGCGAGCAAGATTAATAAACCCAAAGGGCTGTGTGTGGCCCCCAGGCCGTAGTTTGCCCATGTCTGATTTAGATGGTGGGTGACTTTAGATTTTAGGTTTGTAGAGTTGTCTGCCCAGCCTCTGACCTTGGCCTAAGACCCAATTTGGCACTGACATCAATCTGATCAAGAGCTTAATGCACCAAAGGCACTCAAGAACACAGAGAAAACCAGGACTGAACCAGGACTGAACCAGAACTCAACCAGGACTAGAGAACCAGGACTAAACCAGGACTGAACCTGGACTGAACCAGGACTGAACCAGTACTGAACCAGGACTCAACCAGGACTAAACCAGGACCAGGTGGAGTTAGCGTGTTCCCTCTGTGTCAGTGTGGGGTTTGCATGTTCTCCCTGTGTCTGGGTGGAGTTTGCATGTTCTCCTTGTGTCTGTGGGGAGTTTGCATGTTCTCCCTGTGTCTGGGTGGAGTTTGCATGTTGTGCCTGTGCCTGGGTGGGTTCCCTTCGGGCACTCTGGTTTCCCCCATCGACCCAAAACATGCACAATAGGTCAAATCCTCCAGCTAAGGTAATCCTGACCAAGACTAGCTCATCTGGAGATGGGTTCCCAGTGGTACTGAAGGATGGGTCAAATTCAAAGGACACTTGAAATTATAACTTTACTAATCTTAACATGACATCTAGTGAATATATCTATTTCTATCTATTGCCCATAAAGTTTCTGTACTTTCACACCACTGTCCAGGACCTGGCGGGTCATGTGATCAAGTGATCATGTCACCTGAGCTCTTCCTATTCCTTAAGCCATGTGACAGATAAGGGCACTCAGAGGTCACGGGTGGTGAGTGAGTTTTGTAATCTTACACATATAATCACTGTTGTGTCCATGCCATCTGCATGTTATGCTTTTAAAGCAGCTTAACAAGTGAACATCTCCACTGTGTGGCCAATGTCCGGGAGGGGGCGCTCTTCTGACTGTATTCATAACAGTGGCATTAGTGGGATTATCAGTGTGTACATACAGACTGCAGCGTTTGGGCTTAGCTGTTGTGGTTGTATTCAGTGGTTTCTATGACACATTGCTTGTATCACATGGAAACTTTCTAAAACCCATAACTGAAAGGAATTGTGACTATTTTATTTAAAGTGGGACTAAACCCCTAAACTCCACCTGCAACCACATTCTAATAGAGCTGAACTGGACCTGAAGGACTAAAGGGGAGAGTGAGGGAGGAGGAGGGGCAGGGTCTGGAGGACTCAAGGGGAGAGTGAGGGGGGAGGATGGGCGGAGTCTGGAGGACTAAAGGGGAGAGTGAGGGGGGAGAATGGGCGGAGTCTGGAGGACTAAAGGGGAGAGTGAGGGGGAGGAGGGGCAGGGTCTGGAGGACTAAAGGGGAGAGTGAGGGGGGAGGATGGGCGGAGTCTGGACGACTAAAGGGGAGAGTGAGGGGGGTGGAGGGGGAGATTGCCAGAATCACTTGGATATAATCAAGGCAGTCCTGTGTTATGTCGCAGACTCAGTTTGAATACAAAGCTGCAAATTGACGTAGTTTACACTAAAATTGCGGGAAAAAAGGGGGCTAGGAACAGTAGACAATGGTATTGACTAAAATTGTTAATTTCCACTTTAAATAAATAGCATATTTATGTGGACTACAAATATTAATATTTTATTAGGGTTACATTTTGGCTGTTTGCTTGTGTCCTGATTTGCTAGCTGTTTGTATAGTTGTAGTTGTAGTTAACTTACTTTTTTTAAATTAAACCTCAGTAGGGTTCAATACAAAACATTACATTAAATGATGTCACAAGTGAAGTTCAGATCACCAGACAGCAATCACAAAACCAGACCGAAACCAAATAGAAACTATGGGTTGGGTGCTTTACTTAAGTACACAAGGGCAGCTGAAAGTCAACCCTCCCAAAGGTACGCTTTATAAGATCTTTACTGCAAGGTCCGCCACCTGCTTTTTTCTATGGAGATCTTATTCCTTTGATTACAATGTTAAGATAAGATAAGATATGCCTTTATTAGTCCCTCAGTGGGGAAATTCCAATAGGTGGAAAAAAGTTACAGGTCCGATCTGTGGAGAAGCTAACCAAAGCCATAAAATCACATGCAACTGAATAATGCAAGAGGGATACATTTACTATGGAACTTGGGGAAACAAGAGCATCTCCATGGAGACAAGCAGGTGGTGGGTGCTTGTTTATAAATGTTCATGGTGTATTGGTTTTTTAGATGATTATCCAATCAAACAGCAGAATGAGTCTCTCATTTGGGCTGCCAGTTTCAATGCTGAAACCCAGTTAGTAACCTAAAAGAACTCTCTGATCTGAATGGTCACTACCTAAACCCCAGCACCTGCAGCCAATCATGACTCAATGGTTGTGCAGCCTCTGCAGCTCAGTGAGTGAATTCTGAAGGTTCTGAGCTTTCACATGAGGCCTGTCCATATACTGAGAATGAGACACACTTGTATGTGTCTGTATCTGCAGGTCAAGGCTCTGGACACACAGTTGTGATTGTAGTATATTTTTAATAAGAGTGCAGGATACATACAGTTCCTTTAAGATGTGTCTTGCTCAAACAGTAGCAGTATGAAATAATTATTCTTATAAATGTTATGTCTTCCTGTCTTTGTCAGATCCTGGCCATGATCTCCATCCTCTTCATTATCATCTCCACCATCTCTCTATCTCTGAACACTCTGCCGGAGCTGCAGGTGGTGGATGAGTTTGGACAGTTTAACGATAACCCGAGCCTGGCCCATGTGGAGGCCGTGTGCATCGCCTGGTTCACCATGGAGTACGTGCTACGCCTCATCTCTGCCCCAGACAAGTGGGACTTTGTCAAAGCTCCTCTGAACATCATCGACCTGCTAGCCATCCTCCCCTACTTCGTTACCCTGTGTCTTACCGAATCCAATAAGAGCGTCCTACAGTTCCAAAATGTCCGTCGTGTGGTTCAAATTTTCCGAATCATGAGAATACTGAGGATTCTGAAGTTAGCCAGGCACTCTACCGGGCTTCAGTCGCTTGGTTTTACTTTGAGAAGAAGCTACAATGAACTGGGACTTCTCATTCTCTTTTTAGCAATGGGCATCATGATATTTTCAAGTTTAGTTTTCTTTGCAGAGAAAGACGAAGATGCAACAAAGTTCACCAGTATCCCAGCATCGTTTTGGTGGGCTACAATCACCATGACGACAGTTGGGTATGGTGACATTTACCCACAGACGTTGCTAGGTAGGATAGTTGGAGGGTTGTGTTGCATCGCTGGTGTTTTGGTGATCGCTTTGCCAATTCCGATCATCGTCAATAACTTTTCCGAGTTCTACCGCGAGCAGAAGCGGCAAGAAAAGGCCATAAAGAGGAGGGAGGCGCTAGAGAGGGCCAAACGTAGCGGTAGCATCGTCTCCCTTAACGTAAAAGACGCATTTGTGCGAAGTATGGAGCTGACAGATGTCTTGGTGGAGAAGAAAGACGAAAATGAGCTCCTAACAGTTGAGAATCATCTGTCCCCGAGTCGCTGGAGCTACCACAAGCATTACTCAAACACAGAAGCCAGTCCGTCGCGCTCCCAGCCTCAGTACCAGGAGGTGGCCCAGAAAGGTTCACCGGAGCGGGGCAAGTGGTCCAACAAAGGGACCCCGGAGAAGAACCAGGAGCCGGAGTCGATCCTGGACAAACCACTGGAGATGAAGCCACTTACGTCTGCGGATATGAGCATCGCAAACAGGTACGGAGGTCACTGTGTCAGCTTTTTATGTTAATGTGATAACTACGATAAGAAACATGACTAAAGTGGTGATATGTCCAGAAAACAAAGTAAAAGCCCAAATCAAATCGAAAGGCTCCTGAGGCACTGTCCAGGTCAGGGGTTACGCAGCAGAAATAACCAAATGTCCAAACAAGGAAGTGTCCATGTGAGCTGGTTTATTTCACACATTAAAAAAAACATTTACCCACAATGCCTACTGCAGCCTCCCACTTTGATCTATTGGCCCCATGACCAAAGAAATGGTAAACTAAACATTGACCAAATCAAAAAGTAGAAAATATGTAAACAGTGAATAGAATCTTAAGCAGTATTCATTTTGAAGCATATATGACAGGTGTTCGTGTTTTGTACTGGGTTTGGTGGAATAGTTTCTTTGGTCAATACTGAAGGACCTAGCCAACAAACAGAAACTGTAAACAACAGTTGTGTCAGTTTATTTAATAGTATTTTTCTTTTACTAAGAATAAAAGTTAAAAAATAAAATAAAAAGCAACACAAAAAATTCCATCCAAAATCAAGAGACAATTTATGTGCAAGGAACACATTTTTATGACAGAACAACGATGAAGAAAAAAAAGTTTATTAAGAATGATTCAGGCTTAGTAACTACTTAATTAATGCCCTGAATCACAGCACTTCATTCATTCATTCATTCATTCATTCATTCATTAATAATTTTTACAAACATTTTTTCATCCATTTTGTTCAGTGTATCAGTCTTTGTTCCTTCTTTATTAAGGCTAATTAAGGTGTAGTTATTGTAATGTTGCACCCAATTCTTCAAGTACATTACCAGCTTTATGAAGTCCAACTTTAAAGTGACATAAGCACGTCATATTTGGGTTTACCTTTTTAGATTTAACTGAAATGACTCAACTAAAAGAAAAAAATAACTCTAATTGCTTTAAAAATGTGACCTGTCTAATCAGAATTATTGATTAACTGAATCATCTTGACTTCTGTTCTGACAGGAGCGGCTCTAGCTCTGAGAGGAGGGGCTCAGCCAGCAGGTACCGCATCCCCCCTCCCCTGGATCTGAGCACCATTAGCGCCCTGGAGCAGAGAGGGGGCGCTGAGGGGCTGCAGGCCGGCATGGGCATCATCAAAGAGGGCGTGTACGAAATCGTTAGTACACCGACCGAGCAGAGGGGGGCGAAAGAGAGCACGGGGCCGACGTATGAGAGCCTGTGCAGCGCTCTGAGGGCCAGTCCCGGGCGGTCCAGAGGTCTAAGGGTAGATTACATCGGAGCCAAAGACGACATCCTCACTGCCGTCATGACCCCCATCTCCTCCGCAGACTCACACCGTTCCGAATTAACAGCGCTAACCGAGCTGGCAGGAGGCAACATGGCCGCCCGCCTCTCCCCGCTGCCCTCCTCCAAACACGGCTCCTCCTCCCAGATCTCAGAGGGAGAGGGCGAAGCTGGGTTAAGCCCAGGGAGGAACCACCTGGAGCGGCCTACCACCTCCGGGAGCAGCAGCCCCCTCTCCAAGAGCAACTGTGCCCAGGAGAGGAGGGCTGTGGACGGGGCAGAGGCGAGCAGCGAGGGGAAGGACCGGAGAGGGAACCATGTCCAGGAGGGCTGTCTGTCCCCCCACTGTGAGACGCAGATGTGAGGGACTCAACAGGGACTAAACAGGGAATTGAACCCACAACCTGCTGTATGATGACAGGCGGTTTTGACCTGACTGAGATCCAAGCAGGGTCCTGATCTGGGTCTAGACATGGTTTTGACACAGGATTTGGGAGCTCCAGTGTGAGCCAGCCTTTTGTGAATGTTATGATAAAAAACAAATGCACAAATGAAGATGATCTGATGTTTTGAACAGGTGGATTTTCAGAGTTTCAAATGTTTGGTATGTGGTGAAAAAGGTACCTTAACCATAACCTTACCTCAACTTAAGGGGCCTATATTACGCTATGTTCTGATCTGTGTTATAATGTTTCCTCATCGAAAACATACCTGGAAAGCAGAAAACACGGTTCCTCCTTCTGGAATTGCTAATCTCTATTGAACTAAAGATAAAAGGTTAATGTTAACCTGACATCAGGTCGCTTCATGACATCACAAGGTGGAACAGACCATTTTGAGCTTTGCAGATATAGATTAATAATGCAGGAATACTCAAACATGTGTGAATGAAACAAAATACAACTCCAGGTCTGTTTTTGAGGAGGTAAGAACATTCTAGCATGGCTTAAAGCTCACAAGAGTCCATTTTGCATAATATAGGACCTTTGAACTCTGAAATGTCTCTCTCTCTCTCTCTTTCCCTCTCTCTCTCTCTTTCCCTCTCTCTTTGTGGAATTATAACATCATCCAGGATCTTTCCCATGATCCTCTCTGTTTTTGTAACACTAAAAACGTCATGGCCTCCACAGGCTCACCCTAACCCTGCAGTAACCAACCTCATAAACCAAACTCTGGGACTTGTTACATTTTATTTGTTTGTGGAAATTCCCAAATTCTCATTATTTAATTAATTTGAAAATATATTTTACGTTGTCTAATATAATTGTATATAATTTACCCCACAGAAAATTCATTGCGACGTCTGTTGGCAAATGGAAACGCCATGGCCCTGTTTGTTTAAATCCATTGTTCCAGCATGCCAAAATTTGTAAAAAAAAAAAAATATATATACTGGGATATATCCAAGTTGCCTAGGATAAATACTTCTTCAATACTTTTTGACGATATGAGTCTGGTCACCTGTGAATCTTCCCGAGTTCAGAGGGGTGTGATTGACAGGTGGATTAGCCAATCAGGGACACCCATGGTCCATCCGTATCAAAACAAATACGTCTGTTTACGAGGAAAAACGAAAGGAAAAAATATCACAGGGGACTGAAAAATATGACGGATTTCTGCGGAATCAATGAAAGAAGCACTAAAGTCTGTCAGTTTGAGTTGAAAGAAATGCGATTTTGTTTGTAAATGAAGAATGACCAAAGAGCTCCTTCGTTTCACATGTGTCACTGAAACAAACAAATCTGAATGGACGATCACATTTGGTTGGACATAACAAAGGGAGTGGGGACCAGACTGATAATCCCTCTTTAAGAAACACAGAGGGATATCAGTGTATGCTGGCCAGGCAAATATCCAAATATCCAATGATCAGGCCGATGGATCATGTCAATTATAATTTTGGCAACACTTTTTTTTATGTTTTAATAATGTAATGCGTTGCCAAATTATTTTAATGTTCACTCACCAATGAGAAACACCAATATACCAATATACTACAGTTATTTAACAAAGGAAGACCCTCCTAATTGTCAAAATCAGACAATCTGCAGGTACAAAATCCTACCAGATACATTTAAAATCATTTATCTTTTAGGTTTAAGTTTTGGGGGAGATGTAATTCCATGTAATGTTGTGTTGAAATACCCAGTTTGTGTATCATATGACAGTATAGTTGGGTTGAATCTGAAGGAGACCCTTGTCATAGGCTTTGTTTGGTCTTCATTCAAAGCTAGACGAAATGCCTTACAAAGAAATCTCCCATCCCGGGCGTTAGGATCATCATTTTCCTCAAAGCAAATACAATATAGTTTTATCATTGATTGCATTGGCATGTATATTTCTTTCACTTTTTGTTGTAGTCTTTGACATATTTCTGTCTGTAGAGTTGTGTTGATAAATATGTTGTTGGTGCACAGTTCAAAATCATATGAATTTAAACAAAGCACAAAATATGGTTTTGTTTATCCTTCAATAAATGTGTCACTGTCAAACTGTCTCCATTTTCATTTTGTGTCAGTGATTAAAGCAGTAATGTATTTTTTAGATTCAGGGTCTATTTCACACTGGAGTTCAGGTCCGATTGGGAAACTTACACATTATGTTTTAGTCATATGAGACACCAGCGCAAACCTAAAAGAGACAGAGGCGATAGAGTAGCCAAGTAAAAGTAGTACTACTACTCAAGTAGTACAAAGTAATGGCCCAAAAAATTACTTAAGTAACTTTAAAAAAGTATTTAGGGAAAAGTAACATCTGATTTACTGTATAATGTAAAGTGAATGTAATCTGAAGAACAAAACATAAACATAACACAAATGTTCAAATAATTTTGTCTTGTCAACATGAAGCTTTTGTCACCAGCAGACTTCCAGTGGGAAGAGCAACCACAACTTTCACTAAAAGTAAAAGTACTGTCACACTGTACAATATAAGAGTATACATATATATATATATATATATATATATATATATATATATATATATATATATATATATATATATATATATATATATATATATATATTTATATTATATAATCTATATATAATTTTTTTTTTAATCTCGTTTCAGTTTTTGCTCACATTTCTTTTCAGTGGGATTCTTCTGTTACGATGACGTCATGACCGTACGTCGTTACGTCGGTGTTTTGCTTCGACGTGACGGCGGCGCACAGACAGGTGAGTGAATAACGGGCTAATTTACCGTTTATATGTGAAATATTTACACGGGCGAACCCGACTCGGCCAGAGGCACAGAGACACACATTTATTACGTAATAACCGGAGGAGCACGTGCGGCCGCCGCTGGATCTCCGCAGCTGAGCGCGAGTGACGCTGCAGTGAGGCCGGGCTCGGGCACATCTGCAGCGGGCTGTGGTACAGCCCCGGGCCGGTGCGGTCCTCGCGGCTCTGGAGGAGTTGACGGGGAGATGCAGCAGCAGAGCCTGATTTGAACCACGTGTGTGAATAAAAGCGTGTGGCCTTTGTGCATTTACACTGAACTGAAATGACTTGGTAAGTTGTGAATCGGAAATGGGCTTGTTCAGTTTGTTTATGGCCGAGAAGGAGGATTCGCTTAGTCGTGAATCATTTGGACGGCTCGTGTTCTTCTGTTCACGCCTAAAGTAACATGTGTCCAGACTGAATCTATTATACACGTGTTACTCTGTCGTTTTTATTAGATGACTTGTATTTTTGTCGCAGATTTAGTAATCATTTATTAATGTGTCATTTTGTTTAATGTGAACAAAATAGAGCAGGTTGTAGTGGAGCCCATTCTTCATCCTGGGCTCTGAATCCCACGATGAGGAAATGACACATGGACAGACAGTTAAACAAGTGTCATGTTATCAGTCTTTGGGGTGGACGATCATATAAGCTGGCATGAGAGTGTGTGCCAACATACCCCAGTGTCTGTGCTTTCTTATTAAGGGTGCTTGGAGTCAGCCAAAATATCATGTTTATGTTCTGTTGAGCTTGTATAGAGTCTGTGCTCAGGTCTGGAATAGTCGGCTGGTTTGGAAACCTGACTGCCTGAAGTATAAATTGCAGATTCTTAGACTTAGGTAGGCTGGCTGGTACATCATGGGTGTGTTTAATGTTACTGGACCACAGAGCATGTTTGAATAGTCAGCTGTCAGCACACAGAATGAGCACGTGCAGCCTGGGAGGAGATACAGGGTTCCTTTATGTAAGAATAACAGGTATATAAACTCGTTCGTGCTCTAGTCCATAAAATTGATTAACAACATCGACTGACTGCGCACATGTGTGAAGCCTGAGTGATTGTATAGTGTCCAGTTCTTTTTGTTTTTTGTTATGTCGTGTCCTGTCTTTATGTGGATCTACTGGCCTCAAATTTCTCCTTGAGGAAATAAATTAATCCTGAACCAGTCATTTATGGTTTAGTTATTTCCATGAGCTGGAGACAGGTCAGAATCCTCAGATGAAGTTGTCTGTGTAACTGTCAGACTGCAGATGTGTTAACCTGGTTTATGGTTAATATCTCTGTAATAACTGGGCCTATCCACATGAAACAAAAACTGGCACAAAGTTCAGTGTCTTCATGTTTTTTTCTCTCATATTGATTGTTCTTGATTTCTAATTACATTTTGTTTTGTTAAATTAAACATGGTCTTAGTATTGATTTCATAAACATAAACCATACAGACTTTTTATATGTGCCATATAAAATAACAATAATTTACCTCCTGCAAAGTCTTGCTTTTGCTCCGAACCTCGTACTTTTACTGGCAAAGGATTGGCTGTAGACCTCTCCATTACAAACACCCAAATTGATCATTCATGATTAGAAATGACTGAATCACAATTTCTCAATCTTTCGATTAATTGCCCTGCTCCATTTGATGCCCCACAGAAATGCCCCTTTTCGTGCTCTCATCACAGTCATATTACAACAAGGAACCACTCACTCATTCACACATACTTTCATACACCAGTGCACACAGACACTGGGGGCGAGGTGGGTTAGGTGTCTTGCTCAAGGACACAACGACAGCATTCATCTGTGGGAATGATCTGACTGTTCTATCAATGTTTATGTCGAGAGCTTGAATCGAACTGCCAACCCAGATGTAAAAAGTGTCGTCTTTTTACACATTTTTTCTCCATCTGGTTATTGAGCCAGGCCTGTTTGATCCCCATGTTAAGCTCCGTTCTCTGTTGTAGATTCCAGGATGCGTTCCCTGTCAGAGCAGCTGCAGCAGACGCGCACACAGACGGAGGTGTGTCTGTACTCGGGCGAGCGACAGGTGGAGGTGTGGGCAGGTGTTATGGCCATGGCCAATCTGCCCCTGCCTCCCGGATCCAAGTACCACCACATCACCGCGGAAACGCTGGTGATCGAGAATAGTGCTGGGAGCAACCGCAAAGAGGTCTGTCCCTCTCCTCTGCATCCTCTGCTCCTCTGACCCTCTGTCCCTGCCTCTTTCTGCTCCTGTCCTTTCCTCTGGCTCTGCTCCTCTTGCTCTGCTCCTCTGGCTCTCCTCCTCTGGCTCTGCTCCTCTGGCTCTGCTGCTCTTGCTCTGCTCCTCTGGCCCTGCTCCTCTGGCTCTGACTCTGCTCCTCTGACTCTGCTCCTCTGCTCTGCTCCTGTCTGCTCCTCTGGCCCTGCTCCTCTGGTTCTGCTCCTGTCTGCTCCTCTGGCTCTGCTCCTCTGGCTCTGCTCCTCTGGCTCTGCTCCTCTGGCTCTGCTCCTCTGACTCTGTTCCTCTGGCTCTGGCTCTGCTCCTCTGACTCTGCTCCTGTGGCTTTCTTCCTCTGGCTCTGCTCCTGCCTGCTCCTCTGACCCTGCTCCTTTGTGCACACAAAGGCTCTCCTAACGTTTTGTCTCTTTGTTCCAGACCTTGGCGTCCTTGCAGAGGTTATCCACTGCTCTAAACATTCTAGAGAAATATGGCTGTAACCTGACCAACCCAAACAGACCAAAGTTCTGGAGAACAGTGAAGCACAACAACCCAGTGTTCAGAGCCACGGTGGACGCCATCCAGGTGAGAGGGAGGAGCAACTAAACTACAATGCCCCAAATCCTCTCAGTGCTACTTGGTCATGTATTTACACTGTTCTGTACTGTGTGAGTGGTCCTGCGGTACTCCCCCTACACTCTCATGTATAGTATTGTGTTTTATTGTGTCTCAGGGTGGTCGTGGGGTACTCTCCTTGTACGGGTACTCTCTGCAGGAGCCAGACGGACTCAGTTTCCCAGAGAACATATTGACTCCAGACGTGGGGCGAGTGGCAGCGGTCACTCTGGAGGTTATGAGCCTCAGGATGGAGATCGAGATGATCATCAAGGTGAGGTCCACATAACAGCACACACCTTCTATAAACAGGATCTGATTTCGTTTGGTTGGCTTTTCTGTGTGGACATTGTATCTTCTTCTTGTGTTTGGCTGGTTCCCCTTGTTTCCTCTATCAACCCAAAACATACAACTCGGTACTCCTGACCAAGCTTTGGTCTAGAGGAGGGTCCCTGTCCTCCTCTGTGTTCAGCCACAGGTCCTTGTGGAATAATCTTTATTTCCTACGAGCTCAAAAGGCCTCGACTAAACTCAACCACCAGGTGGCACCATTACTCAGGTAGTAACTAATAGACATTGACATCTGGAAGCTCGGGCCAGTATAACGCTATGGGAGATTTGCTGGTTTTGGAACAACAATACCAATCTTTTGGGTTGAATAATGGCACTACTTTCTGAAGCTGATTGTTAAAAAAAATAATTTCACTTTTGCTTGTGACAGTGTGACTAGGCCCAGTAATCACAGAGATATTAAAGGGCATATATTATGCTATTTTCCCATCTTTGTTCTGATGTTGTTTCCTCATCACAAGCAGACCTGGAGTTGTGTTTTGTTTCATTCACACATGTTTAACACACAAACCCTGCATATTTAGGCTGAGTTCTTCTCTTAAACAGAAAACAATCTGTTCCACCTTGTGATGTCATGTCTTAATACAGGGAGTGCTTCACTGTGTTTTTAAACTCCACAAACTTTCACTAGAATCATTTGGATCATTTCAGTCCTGGAATTGCCAATCTCTACTTAACTGAAGGTAAAAGGAGCTGTTAACTTGAAAACTACCACTTCATGACATCACAAGGTGGAATAGAGCATTTTGAGCTTTGGAGATGTGAATGAAACAGAACACAACTCCAGGTATGTTTTTGAGGAGGTGACATTATGACACGACTTAAGTCTCACAGGAGTCAATTTTGGGTAATATAGCACCTTTCCTCATTAACCAGGTCAACAAATTTGTAATCTGACAGTTACACACCAAATTCCATCACAGAATTCTGCTCTGTCCTCCAGTTCAGTTTAATCTATCACTATGTTTTGTATGTATGTGTACAGGAGGCCCATCCCCATCCCGAGTTTTATGAGAGAATAATCCCTACTCTCAGACACAAGGTAAATGTGTAAATTAATTCAGAAAAGAAACATTTTAACTAATATTAATACCAATATGTAATACTGTAATATTCACTAACCTGTTGACTAATCTCTTTTACAGGATGTGGGGCTGAACACTGACGTCGTTGGTTCTCAGTTCTCGGCTCATTCATCTGGACACAGTAAATCTCTGGGGTTTCCCTCCAAACACCACTCCTCCAGGGGCCCCTCCCACACTGGGGCCGAGCGGGGGCCCAAGTCTATGCAGCCAAAGCACCCAGGTACAAGGAGGTTGTGGGTTAGACTTCTGATCTCTGAGGAGTGTGCATGTCCGTCCTGTGTTACTGTGGGAGAGTGGTTATCCTGCTGTCTGTGAGGAGGTTGTGGGTTGAACTCCTTGTATGTTTCTATCTTCAGAGAACTGTTCCATCTGTGGGATCTTCCGTATCTCAGTGCACTGCGTGACTTGCCTTCAGGGCCTCTGCTCCGAGTGTGATAAACTTTACCACAGCGGAGCAGAGAGAGCCGGACACCAGCGCACCAAAGTCACCGCCACACTGCCCCCTGGAGCCAAAACCAGGAAGCACAGGTCTGTATCCTCGGCAACAATGAATCATTACCTAATTATGTAATCTTAACCTTAACTTCCTAGTAAAGGCGAGGCGCTGATAATCTGTTTACAATGACAAAAGAGATAAAGAGATAAACACGATGGACGGAACTGTTCATTTAACTGTCTCACAGCTTGTGCAAAGCTGTTTAGCATCCTGCTGGATCTGCAGCTGTTGCTAAAAACATGTACATGGCTCAGCTCTGGGGCCAGGACTCCCGTGAAAAACAGATCCCAAATCTCAGTGGGACTTTCCTGCTTAAATAAAGGTCAATAAATAAACAAATGCTCCTCAGACAGAGAGAACAGGTCATGTGCCACTGGGATGCTTCTTTAATGATGGTAATTGCTCTGTTTTGGCATCACTTCCTGTAGCTCTCCATCAGTGATGAGAGAAGAGCACCCACAATTCTGCCTGCTGTTTTGACTTGTCTTGTTGAGCTTGTGTTGTTCATAAGCGCTGCAGCTGTCAAACCAAGATGTGCAGCTAAGAGTGAGAGTGCTTTCAATAGTGCCCCTGCGAATTGTAATGAGGTGAGAGGAGTGGAGTCCTGTCGCCTTGAGCTACCTGTGAGGCTCTGTGCTTTTTTAACAAGCCTTCCTGAAGTCAGTTTCCATTTCTTTTGTTGAGTCGATGAAGAGAACTAGGGCTTTGGTGTTCCTCTTCTTCAGGTGCGAGAGCAGTCTAACCCATATTCTTCTTGTTTCACAGCAGTTCGTCTTCATGGAAGTGCGTGCTCTGCTCCAGGACTAACTCCAGTCATGAGGTGCTGTGTGAGGAGTGTGAAAGCCCAAGGAGAGGCCTCAGCTCTGGGGTGGGAGCTGAGGACAAACCCCCCTCCTCCATCACTGGTCTGTAGGCTATCATTCACCTTACCTCTTACACAGTAAGAGCCCTCTACTGAAATGTTAAACAATAATAATGTTGTGTGTGTCTCAGAGTGGCAGTGTAAAAGCTGTACTGTGGTGAACGCTGCCAGCAGTGTGTTATGTGAGGTGTGTGAGCGCCCCCGTCTGGCCACACGTCCTCCTGTCACCCTGTCGCACCCGCCCATCACCCCTCCCCGCCCTCCTGCTCCTGTGCTGGGAATGCCCGGAGACCCAGACAGCCAGGTGAGAGAGACCTTCTCCTCTCTCCTCTCATCCTCGTCTTCTCCTCCCTTTGTCCTCCTCTCTCCTTTCTCCTCCTCTCCTCCATCACCCTCCCTGTGGAGATGGCCAGAAAACCTGATAGTCAGGTGAGAGAGACCACATTTTCCTCTCATCCTCCTCCTCCTCCTACTTCTCTTCTGCTCCTCCATTCCTTCTCTCCTCCTCTTCACTTGCCTTTTTGACTAATATATTAGTAAAATAATCATTAGTTGCCACCCCATATCTCCCCATACCTTCAAAGCATAAAGGACAGAAAATAGTTGCACTCAAGAAAGTTAAATGTTCTGCAGTATTAAAGGTGCACTATGTAACCTTTCTGAAGGTTCGCCACCTGCTTGTCTCCATGGAGATGTTTATGTTTTGCCCTATACGTTCCACAGTATGTCTTTAAACTGATCCATCTCAATGGGGACAAGAATATTTTCAAGGTCTTTTTCAGCAGTAATTGAATAAATGTACGATACAAAAGTCTGTGTAAACCCTCAGTCGTCCAGGTCTGATCCATAGCAAGACGAAGTTCAAATCTGTCAACTGGACAAATCGTTGTAGGAGTGAAGACGTTTCGCTGCTCATCCAAGCTGCTCATCTCTCTCCCAGAACTGAAGAAGCGGCTTGGATGAGCAGCGAAACGTCTTCACTCCTACAACGATTTGTCCAGTTGACAGATTTGAACTTCGTCTTGCTATACGATACAAAAGGTTAATGCTATACTGTGGAACATTCCAGTCAATGCAATAACATCTCCATGGAGACAAGTAGAGGTGCGCACACCCTAAAAGAATAGTTGCATAGTGCACTGTTAAAAATGTAAATGGCTTCTTCTCTCTCTCCTTTCCTCTCTACCCCCCACCTACCTCCCCCTCCTCCTCCCCTCTATTACTCGCTCCTAACTCTCCTCCTCTCTCTCTCTCTCCCTCCCTCCTCCCTCCCCCCTCCTTCTCTCCTCCCTCCATCCTCTCTTCCTCCCTCCCTCCTTCAGTGGGTGTGTCAGTTCTGCACATACCTGAACTACTCTCCAGCCACAGTGTGCGAGATGTGTGACCTCCCTCGCCCCGAGCCCCCGCCCCTAAACCGCCGCCCCCCCTCCCCTGTGAGGCGAGTCCCTGCGCTGTCAATCAAGTCCAAAGACCCCTCCCCCGAGAGCCAGGAGACGCGCAGACAGAGGGTCCTGAAGGAGGAGGGGCTTAAACTTATACAACTCATCAGGGTAAGGACAAATAAGGCAAGTTCATTTCATAGAATTTGATGATATATTTCAGATTAAGCCCCCACCGCCTAACCATAAACTCACCTAACATGAAAGGATGGTCTTTGTTTTTTTAATGTTTTTATGTTTTATGTTTTTTTTGTTTTAAGTCCTTTTAGCTGACAACAATGGATGAATGGATGGCTTTCTTGCATGTTTGAATATTTTAATAATCTCTCCTGGGCTCTATTCAAACCCTCCTTATAGTTACCTGTAAGATTCTGTCCGATGCTCCGCCCACAAGTCTACGTCACCCACGCTCCCACACGACAATTTTCCATAAATATACAAAAAGCATGATACAAAACTGTACACAACAACTTGACAAACCTGATGTGATGTGCAGTAGTTTCATTAGCGGCGTGCACACTGATTGTGTTGTGATAGCGCTCTGAACGGGGAGTAACTCAGCACGGGGAGCAGAGGGAGGGGAGAGTGCATTGTTTTTGATGAATATAGCATTTTCAAAACAATAAAAGGTAACGATCGCTCCTTGCCTTATCTTTATTCAATATTATTTTGAAGTCACTTTTTGTCCCCCTCCCTTTCTCCAGGAGGGCGAGAAAAAAGGCATCAGTCCGGAGGAAGTGTACACCAGTCTGACTCTGTCCCAGGACCCTCAGCCCTGGAGGTGGATGAAGTCTGACCTGCCCCGAGTCCTGTCCCAGATCCAAGTCCTTGTCTCCACGGCAATGGTGCAGGACAAGAACCGGAGCAACTCACAGCACACAGTCAGTAATAACTACAAACTACCACTAACAACAAACCTACAGATGTTATTGCTTTGCCTGAATGTTCCACAGTATGACATTAAAATAGCATATCTCTATATAGACGCGCAGGCGATGCCTAGCTGGCCAAGTTACAGATCAGATCTCTGGAGAGGGGACGATACTATTTTTTTAAGCCACGGAAACACTCGTAATTACACGTTTTATGCAATACTGCATACTGCGGAACATTCCAGGCAACATCTCAGTGGCGACAACAGGTGGCTCCTACCCAGAAAGTTACATAGTGCATTTTTTGAATAAAGTAAGAAAATAAGGTACTTAGAACTGAGAGCGGAGAGCAAGGGGGAGAGGAGACTCCAAAACACAGTTGTACAGAAGGTATTTCACAGGACAATCACACAATGCAACATAGAGAAGGCGTAATACCAGATACATCATCTGAACAGAACAAGAGGTTTACAGTTTGTCCAGTGTGTGGACAGCCGTGGGGATGAGATTGTTTTTGAAGTGTGCTCTGTTCCATATGAGACTCCTGAATGATTTTCCAGAGGAGCAGGTGACATAACAGTGCAGTGGGTGAGTGTGGCTCTGTGTTATTGAGTGACCGATGAGAGTTATGGCTTTAATGTTCAGCTGTGAGAGGTTGGGAGTTGGTAGGATGATCATGATGATGATTTTTGTGCTTATATTGTTTTTATTGTGAAAATGCTCTGGTTTTTGAGTGTGTGCATTGTCATGAAACAGGACAAACAGTACAGAGAACAGGCTGGGATTTGTTTATAAGGTCAGAAGTACATGAGGTGATACGTGGAGTCCTTTTAATTTGATAGCAGAAAGTCTTTGATTGCATCTTATTTGAATGCCCAGTGTGTCTGAGTTTAAGCTGAGTTTATTGTCAATTATGAGTCCAAGATATTTGAATAATATATTCCAGATCTCTAAAGCTGAGGCAAAGCAGGCCTGGCTGTCAGCAGGGGGCGATGTCCAGCGTGCAGCCACACAGGCTCTGAGGGACCGACAGGCAAAGGTACTGTAGAATATATTTATATATATATGTGTGTGTGTGTGTGTGTGTGTATGTATGTATGTATGTACCGTAATTTCACAGCCATAGGGCGCACCGGATTATAAAGCGCAGTTCAGTTACGGTGCTTTTTCTGCATTTAACACATAAAAAAGGCACCGGGCCTTAGGACACAGGCACGGTAAAACATGCATGTTAGTTTTGCTTTCTTTGCCTTTTTTAGAGCACATACTGTGTTCGGTTGTGCTTTATTCAAGTATTTAGCAAAGTGCTGACATAATTTTTTCAATTCATTCACAAATCCATCAAAGTCTTCATCCTCTGTATCTGAAATGAACAGCTGGGCTAGATTTCTATAAAAATACACCAGGTTCCCTCTCGTCACTATCAGAGTCCGTTTTGTTGCCGTACCGCTCCTCGTGATGCCGACTTTTGCGAAAGCGCAAAGAACAGTGCAAGCAGATACGTGAGCCCAAGCATTCACAATCCATTCACAAATCGTGGCGTAACTCGCCCGGCGCTGCCTCCCAGTCTTTGTAAAACTGTGTTCGCCGTCTGTCATCCATCGCTCCCACGATGTTCGCAACTTTTACCCGCCTTATGGTCGTGAAATTACGGTATATATTCCTCTCTCTCCATATTTCAGGTGGACGAGTTGACTTCCTTGGGCTTCTCTGACATTTCACAGGTGAGAATGGTTTAGAATTAAATACAATATAACAATTCCCAGGTCAAGCAGCAGTATTGCTATGAAAGCTTGTATATAAAAGTTGTGTTTTTAGTGATTTTAAACAGTCCAGTTCTTTCGCCAGAAAGAAGAGCATCTATGTCCAGGGAGAGTGGTCTGACCTTATTTTATGTTTTAACTGTAGAAATATTCAAATGTAGGACAGATCATGCCCATTAAAGAGGGGGTATTTTTAGCTTTCTATCATATAAAGCATTATAACATATATATTATGTTACATTGTTCCCACATCAAAAACATGCCTGAAGAGGTTTCAGAGGGCATCCATGCATGTCTGAGTAATCTAGTGATCTCTCCCACCCTGTTCGAATCCTCTTTACCATGAGCTGTGCAATGCTCAAATAATATAAGGCAGCATGGTGATCTAGATATGTTATGTGTTAGCAGTTAACACCACATACAAGTAAAATACCCCCGCTTTATGTGCTATCAATAAGAACACAAATATAATGCCCCCTCCCCCCCAGGTGCAGGAAGTGCTGACCCAGGCAGGGGGGCAGCTGAGGGGGGCTCTGGCTCTGCTGCAGAGGTCGATGCTGGAGCCTTTTCACGAGCGAATCTGGAGCGACGACCCAGAGCCCCCTGTGGACGTGCACCACCCCGATAAAGACGTGAGCAGCTACAGCACTTTTATTTATGTCTTATGAAGCTGACTTTGTCTATAGTCTACAGCAGTGAAACTAGTGGTATGCAAAGCCCATTACAGTTCATTCATCCAACTTTGGGTAATGCCGAGGTTAGAATTTGTGTAACAATAGTATAGTAGCCCTGGTCTAGCCCTGGTTTAGTCCTGGTTTAGTCCTGGAATAGTCCTATTAAACTCAGAAAGCCAAATTGTTTCTTGCATGATACTTGGATTAAAAGTTTGAGAGCCACACTGGTCTGCTGTATTTCAAATCAAGCAACAGCTCAGAAGAGATTTAGAGAAGTAGCCAGGGTTTACCTAAGTTAGCCAGGTATTCCAAATCAAATAAATAGTTGCTGAAAATATTTGCTATATTTGTTATAAACTCAAACAATGAACAAATCTGAAGTCCTCCATGGGGTTTTTCCTCCTGTCTGCTCCAGCGAATCTGTCGGCGCCTGCTGGCCGTGTATGATCTGCCGAGTTGGGGCCGCTGTGAGCTGGCCCTGTCCCTGCTGTTGGAGAACAGTGCCCCCTACGCTCTGGAGGACGTGGTGCAGGCCGTGCGGGAGTCCCACGATCGAGAATTCATCAAAAGGGTCCTGGCCAAAGAGTGCCCCATCTGCCTGTCTGTATTTCCTCACAGCAAGGTAACAAAACTAGCATCAGTGTATATGCACTAAAATAGATCAGATCCAGACCTTGTTCAGTCCTGTTTCAGTCCCGGTTGAGACTTGGTTTAGTTTTTGTTCAGTCCTGGTCCAGACCTGGTCCAGACCTGGTTTAGTCCTGGATCTCTTTCACAGATGCAGTCCCTGACCTCATGCCAGTGCAGTGTGTGCTGTGGCTGTTTCCAGCAGCACTTCACCATCGCAGTTCGCGACAAACACATCAGGGACATGGTGTGTCCCGTGTGCTGGGAGCCCGACATCAACGACCCCGAGACACTCAACAGCTACTTCTCCACCTTAGACATACAGGTAAAAAAACAGGTGCCAAATCTTAGACATACGGGTATGGGCTGGTCCGTAGTCTTAGGCCTACAGGTAAAAGACAGGAGCATAGGAGGAGGTACTGTTGGAGAATAAACTAGTAGCCCGAGAGTTGAAGAGCAGAGGCATGATGCTGGATATGTTTTTTTTTTTTTTTTTTTTTTTACATCAGCACAGGATCCAGCACCCAGAGATATGAACTCTCAACACATTATGATAGTGCTGTCCTTTCCAATCTAGTACAGACAAGTTTAGCTATGCTTATGTTGTAGGGAGTATTATACCCCTAATGAAACAGGCCAAGATAACAAGATGCATAACCTTTGGCATGCAGATACTGCTGACAGGTGCATAACTTATTAACCCATAAGGACCCAGCGTGACAGTGGTGTAACGTCCATTTCACCTGTTCTGGAAACCTCTTTAATTTTTTTTTTTTTTATATATATATATGTAAACTCCCAAAGTGACTCCAAATCAATATATTGTGACATCACAAGATTGATCATGTGATATTTTTTTGTCACCACCCCTTTTTTCAAGATGGCTGACTAGAAGCAGAGCACATGTCCCAACATTAGCAATTTCTCCAAAGTTAATTTCTGCAAACAAGAGGGAAGATTTTAAATTTGCATTATTGAAATTACTTAATTAGAAGTTAGTGAGTACATTTATATCAAAATTAAGTAAAAAAAAAAAAAAATTTTATGCAAAACACATCAAATGAAAAACGTGGTTGGACATATGTCACTTCGGGCCTTAAGTAATAAAAAGGCCACAAAAAAACTCATGTGACATATATGTCACATTATCTTATTTTTATCATTAAAATTGTGTATCTTAAATATTTTTTTTTTTAAATAACATGTGTTAATAACATATGTTATAACATATCAATTTATTTTGTAGAATGAACACCCGGACACGCCTGATGCATTGGCAAACATCTTCTAAAACAATGCTTAAAGGCCCAATGTGACATATGTGTCACGTTGCATATCTCAGACACTAGGGGGAGGGGGGAGAAAAAAAATTCATAAATGTGTTATTTACCTCTAATTAGTCTGGGCTATGTCCACCATAATTTTCCTTTAAGGATTTAGGTGTCCGGGTTCTTATGGGTTAAGTAATAAAAAGGCCATAAAAAACTCATATTACATACATGTCACATTATCTTTCTTTTTTATCATTAAAATTGTGTATCTTAAATATTTATGTTTGAAATAACATGTATAAATTAAATGCATATATATGTATATCAATTTACTTTGTACAATGAACACCCGGACACACCTGACTATTCATGATGCACTGGCAATCATCTTCTAAAACAATGCTTAAAGGCCCAATGTGACATATGTGTCACATTGCATATCTCAGACACTAGGGGGAGTTTTTGAAAACATTTTTTGTAAATGTGTTATTTAGCCTCTAATTAGTCTGGGCTATGTCCACCATAATTTTCCTTTAAGGATTTAGGTGTCCGGGTTCTTATGGGTTAATAAAATATGGTGTATTTTGCTGCAGCTGCGTGAGTGTCTGGAGCCTGAAGTCTATGAACTGTTCCATAAGAAACTGACTGAGCAGGCTCTGATCAAGGACCCCAAGTTCCTCTGGTGCTGCCATGTGAGTTTATACACACAAATATCACAGATGTAAAACACTGTCAGAAGATGTAGAAGATTTATAATAAGTCATTTTTAAATGTTTTTATTGATATGAATCATTAATTAATTAGGAGTATGAACATAATAATAATTTTCACATTTTTCTCAGTGCTCCTACGGCTTCATTTACGACGGAGACCAGCTCAAAGTCACCTGCTTCCAGTGTCGCAACAGTTTCTGTGCTCAGTGCAAGAAACCAGTGAGTAATGAACTGAACGTGTTCATGTTTACATTCACACAGCTCCTCCCATTTTTATTAAAGGCGCTGGACCTGATTTGTACTGTCTTAAAAACATGAAAAATAGAACTAAAACTGGTTCATATTTCAACAGTTTTCTGTGGTCCAAAATGATTCCTCACTTACCTTATGCATTCAGAGTTTTTAAGTGGTTTTCACAACTCTCAGATTTGCTAACCACTAGCATGCTAACAGTGCACTTCTCTCACAAAAAACCACTTATTGTGTATAGTATTTTATACCATATATTTGTACTGGGTCAAATTTTGCTGAAATGCATACAGGCCCTGTACACAAAAAAATGTGTACAGTAATGTAGTTATTATAAAGTGTTACCAGCTCCTCTCCTGACCCTGTGTGTGTGTGTGTTCATGTGTGTTTGTGTGTTTGTGTGTCCCTGTGTGTGTGTGTGTTTGTGTGTCCCTGTGTGTGTGTGTGTGGCCCTGTGTGTGTGTGTGTCTGTGTGTGTGTCCCTGTGTCTGTGTGTGTGTGTTCATGTGTGTTTGTGTGTCCCTGTGTGTGTGTGTGTGTGTGTGGCCCTGTGTGTGTGTGTGTGTGTGTCCCTGTGTGTGTCCCTGTGTCTGTGTGTGTGTGTTCATGTGTGTTTGTGTGTCCCTGTGTGTGTGTGTGTGTGTGTGTGTGCGCGTGTGTGTGCGCGTGTGTGTGTGCGTGTGTCCCTGTGTGTGTTCCTGTGTGTGTGTGTGTTTGTCCCTGTGTGTGTGCGTGTGTGTGTGTGTGCGTGTGTCCCTGTGTCTCTGTGTGTGTGTTCATGTGTGTTTGTGTGCCCCCTGTGTCTGTGTGTGTCCCTGTCCGTGTGTGTGTGTCTGTGTGTATCTGTGTGTGTCCCTGTGTGTGTGTGTGTGCACGTGTGCCTGTCCCTGTGTTTGTGTGTGTCCCTGTCCATGTGTGTGTGTGTGTGTGTGTGTGTGTGTGTGTGTGCGTGCCCCTGTGTCTGTGTGTGCATCTGTCTGTGTGTCCCTGTGTGTGTGTGTGTGTGTGTGCGCATCTGTGTGTGTCCCTTTGTGTGTGTGTGTGTGTGTGCACTTGTGCCTGTCCCTGTGTCTGTGTGTGTGTCTGTGTGTATCTGTGCGTGTGTCTGTGTGTGTCTGTGTGTGTCTGTGTGTGTCTGTGTGTATCTGTGTGTGTTTGTGTGTGTCCTTGTGTATTTGTGCATGTGTGTGTGCAGTGGGAGTCGCAGCACGCAGGTCTCACCTGTGAACAGTACCAGACCTGGAAGAGAGAGAACGACCCTGAGTACCAGAGACAGGGGCTGGCTGGGTACCTGCGCGACAACGGCATCAGTGAGACACTTCTCTCGGCATTTACAGTGACAGAGCTGATCTGGAGCACTTTGACTTTGAATATGTCCTCTGTGATGTATAGATGAACAGTTTTCCTCCTTTGTCTCCTCTGTCTCCTCTGTCTCCTGTGTCTTGTGTCTCAGCGTGTCCACACTGCAGGTTCCAGTATGCTCTCTCTAAAGGCGGCTGTATGCACTTCTGCTGCTCTCAGTGCAGGTACCAGTTCTGCAGCGGCTGCAACAACCCCTTCCACACCGTGAGTCTCACACATGTGTCGTAAACATGGATTTGTATCATATACTGTATACATAAATGGACATGGCTAACGTGTTGGCAACTGCATTCCACTGACGGTGCCTCCGGCTCCATCGGCTCCAGTTCACCTTTTTATGGAAAAAACTTTGCCCCTCTCATTGAAGCTGTTACTGGCTGAGCTTTAGCAACAAGTTTAATTGACAGCGTTGCGTCTTTCACTCTGCCCTTCGTTTTATTACAGGTGATGGGATTAAAACTCATCATTGTGTTCTATATGAAAAAGTGGGTTGGACATCACTGTCTGTTAGAAGAGAACAGCACTGTCTGAAGTTTATTTATAAGGGACTACTTCAAAAACTACCAGAATACCTCACCTGCATGTTAACCATTGAAACTGGAACACTTAACACAAGATCACATGACTGTATAAGGCTGAGCGCTGGCCGCACCAGAACTGAGATGGGAATGAGGGCTTTTAGCAGTTTTGCTTCACAAAAATGGAATGCACTCCAGCAAAAAGCAAAACTGGATACACTGGTGACTCAGTCACAGTTTGATGATTTGTTAACGGACTTTTATATACACACCTGCTCCTGTTTTTGATGTTTTTATGGACTTGCTTGTTTTGATTGTTTTTAGTTTTTGTGTTGTGTTTTGGACAGGGCGCCCATGAAAAAGAGAGCCTAGGTGCTCTCATTGGGTCCCCTGTATAAATAAAGATAAATAATAAAATAATAATAATAAGCACCCGACCCCTGCCAAAATAGCAGTGCAGGAAGGGGTGTTACTTTCAACAGCCTTGCTCCAGAGTTGCTCTTTGGAGATATATACATATATATGTGTGTTTGTGTGTGTGTGTACATATATATAACATATTGAGAGAGTGTATAGTATAGTATAATTATACGTACAAGTATAAGTCATATTTAGCCCTCTTTATATGTACTATGTGCTCAGACATGTGCCGTGGACGAGTGCAGTGTCTCTGGGCTTCACGCACACCACCCCAGAGATTGTCTGTTCTATCTGAGAGACTGGGAGCCCTCCAGACTGCAGGCCCTGTTACAGGTCAGTTCCTCGTAGACCTGGTTTAGACCTGGTTTAGTCCTGGTTTAGGTCAACTTAAGCACTGGTTTAGTTCTGGCTTAGTCCACAGGTCGTCCAGACAAACATTGCAAGTCTCTGTGCTTTGTGTTTTAATCAGACTGATCTGAGGCTGTAACTGGATCCTCTGAGTCTGGGTCTATTTTGTAGTTACAGAGTACTGACTGTGGCTTGTACTGACTGTGGCTTGTACTGAATGTGGTTTGTGGTGAATGTTCTTTCCAGAACAATGGAGTGGCATTTAACACTGAAGCGCCCCCTGGGACACAGACGGGTAAGTACGGATGATTATTCATAAATACACTGTGCCATATGAAAATGTGGTATATTTTTAAAGGTGCAACTTTTCTGTCGGACGATCTGGAACCCACCTGTCTCCTGCTCTTGTTATCATTTTACCAAATATGTTCCACAGAATTAATGTTATATCACAGGTTTTATTGATCATTGACCTAGTGGTGTTACCCGCTTGTCTCCATGGATATAGAAGGTGAAACCATATTTTCTTTTCTATTTTTCATAAACACAGACATGTTTTATGCCACTGTGAAAAGTTCTTGGTGGCACAAGCTCAAACTGAGAGGTTACACAGTGCAGCTTTAAACTGCCACATATTTCTTTGTTGAATACAGTTCTGTCCCTGCTCATATCCTCATTTCTTTAGATTTGTTGTATACTTCTTAGGTCAGGGTGGCTTCTATATCCTCTTATATATTTGTTGTATATACTTGTTGTAAAATACTGTGTGCATCCAGCATCTCCCGATTGCCTATTGATCTCCAGGTGTGTAGCTCAGTGTGTTTATTGAAGAGGAGAGAGCATAATGGCATCACTAAATGGTATAGCGCTTCAAGGCACTGATTCAGTGCGCTTTACATCAAAGTACCACTCACCCATTCACACACACATTCATACACCAGTGATGAGGTAGGTTAAGTGTTTTGCCCAAGAACACAACAACAGCATTAATCTCTGGGAGCTGGAATTGCACCCCCATCCTGTGGGATCTGAGCACTTTATCAATGATGTCTATGTCGAGAGAGTGAGATTCAGACTGCCAACCTTCAGATCAGTGCACACTCTACCAGCTGAGCTACTGTCGCCCCATTGGGCCGATCTGACTTATTTTGTGTGTGCAATCGAGTGTTTGTGTGCTTCTGAGCTTGGTTATATATGGATGCACACAGTACTCATGCACACAGGACTGCCCGGGATGGCCTGATAACAGCACGAGGCGCCCCTCCTAAAATCACACTGAAAAACAATAATAGCAGGTGCATCATGGGTATTGTAGTCTCATGCACACAGGACTTTTAACACTTGTTGTCTATATGTTGTAGGTCAGTGTGGTGTCCTGGAGCAGAAGGATGAGGGGGGGCAGCAGTCAGACTCAGCCTGTGGAGCTCAGACTCAGCCTGGACACGCTGGACTCTGCGAGTGAGGGTTTAATATGTACACTCTGTATCCATCTCTCCTGATACCAGAAAGATATATTTATATAAAAGCAGCTCTTAAGGTCAAATTGAGAGCGCCTCGTGCCATCTGCATCTAATTATAATGTTTTAATAGTCCGTGAACGTAAGCCTGCTGCACTGTTAGTAAGTTAGTTGTTGTTAGCTTTGCTGTTACAGCAAAACTCCACACTGATTTCTGAAAGTTGATAAACGCACCTTTAAAGTCATTGTGGTGAATAATTAGGATGCTGTTTAAAATGTTTTTCACCTTTTTAAGACAGTAAAAATCAGGTACAGCGCCTTTAAACAAGAACAGCAATCTAATAACTACTTGAACCTACTCAAAAATGATTCATATTCTATCCACCTGTTAATCAATTTTTCAATCATTATTCCGGTTACTCCATACTTGCATTTTGCCCTCTCGTTGTCTTTGGTTGAATGTTAAATGTTTTATACATGGGTCTTGGTTTCACAGGAAGCATTACCGTGAGTACCTGGTGAGCCTGATCAACAGTAGCTCTCTGGACCCTGCTCCTCTGTTCAACTCCACTGAGCTACTCTTGGCCTGTAGAAGATACAAGGTGGATGAGAGCCGGCGAGAAGGAGAGGACAACCTCAGCTACTACACAAGACTGCTACAGGTCTGACACCTCCTCTGCATCATTTGACCCTCTCGTCTGCTCCGTCTGACCCTCTCCTCTTTGTTTCTTTACAGAAACTGATGGATGAAGTTCCACTTGGAGACAAGGTGCCTCGTAAAAAGGCCTAAACAAACAAAATTCAAAACTGTTCAAATTTTAAAAGTGAACTCTTCAAATGACAATGAACTAATGGATATTTATTTATTACATTGTATTACTACAAACATCAGTAGTGTCTGGTGAAAGTGTGCAGGCTTTAAAAACATGGAGGAGCACTTCTGTATTGACACAAGATGATGACAAAAGGATGAGAATGAAATAAAACTCAACACCAGGTATGTTTTTGGCAAGGAAACTACATTAGAACATGGTACAAAGCTTAAAGTGCATATGCCAGGTCAGACAACTCATTTCATAGTTACATAGTTAACATCATTATATTTAAGATTTTTTTTTTAAATCTCGCCTATTTTTCAATTCTAATTTTTGTGGTGTTTACAATTTTACTTCCAAGCTGAAGTATAGGTAATTCCATAACATTTCACAAAATAAATTGTGCTTAGACCAATAAAAATAGGTTAAAATAAAAAAGGTTTAAACTGTGGGAAAATTGTCTTCCTTCTGCGTGAACGCCCTCTGGATTTTTGTGTTGATGACAAGAAGAGGGATTCTGTTTTACATCTCAGCGCTACCTACTCTATTTTTTTTTTTTTTTCCTCATTATTATTTTTTTAATTTATAAATCCCACCAAACCAAGTCAGAATTAGAAAAACATGCGAACCTGGCACATGCACTTTAAAATATTTCCTGAATTTGCTGATTCACTGTTACGTCATTGCATCAGATGTTTTAACATTATTAGATCTGTGAGTTACCTGCTATTAAAGACACACAGTGACGTGCGGTCAGGTGATGACAAGTGAGGCAGTGCCTCACCTGTCATCACAGAGAAAAAATAAATGAAATGGTTATATTTATCCAATGATTTGCTCTATAAAATGATTTTCTATTTAACTTTGCAATTTTATTCTTTTTTTACTCAAAATTGCTGATTTTTTACATTTACCGTTGAAATCCTAAGAAGAGATGTGCGGTGAGGCACAGGCCGTTCGTGCCTCACGTGGACTGACTGTGCTGTAGCTCAGCAGTGACGCTGCTGCTTTAAGGCTGTGAAAAGGCGCCGGGTGAGGCACGTAGTTACCGTGCCTCGTGTTAGGGAGCACTCGTGAGCCCAGGGATTCTTGCAACTCCCGCAGAATAGGGGCCGAAAACTACAATTTAGAGTTAGCAAGTCAACTTCAATTCACTTTCTTCTTCTTGTCTGGCCCTACTTTTTAAATGGAGGAAGATACATATTAAAGCTCAAACTGTTTTCTAAACTGGACTTTCAGTCGAAGCAGGAGGTTATAATTAAAGGAAGATCAACGCTAAAGGAGCTAAATGGTTTGCTCCAGACGACGGGACGAAAGACTCGCTCTTTTCAAACAGAGACGTACAAAATGGTAAGAAATGTAATTACTTCAATCCACTGAAAATTGGGGAACCAGAATAAGGATAAAAAACAATACAAAACCAGCTTGCTTTTTATTTCATACTATTAGAGCTATTTCATACGGACTTCGGAACTTTTATTTTGAAATTCTTTTTTATTCTGGTCCCAAGTCACTGGGAGAGAAACTGACCCGGGGCCAAATTTACTTGCCGACACCTGGTTTATATGTTTGTAAATCTGATTGTGACGACATCAGTGCCTCACCAGCCACGAACCTCACCGCACATTACTGAAGACACACTGTGGAACTTCTCTGATGGAGGGTTCGCCAGCTGCATGTCACCATGGAGATGTTGTTGCTTTGTTTGGAATGTTCCACAGTATTAACTTAAATCTGTCTTGTAATTATTTAATTATGCAGATCTAAACTGTAGGATCATTGTAACTCCTGCGTATAGATATGGTTCATGTCTTACTGTGGAACATTCCAGACAAAGCAATAACATCTCCCTTTAACTCTTGTGGACCATTGTTTACATGTGTCATTGTCACTGGAAAAAACAGAATAAATATCACTGGTTTTATTTAAACTGGTAAATGTGTTTTAATAGAGTTATACAGCACAGGAGTGAGCATTAAAGAGGTCATTTACTTCTATGGGATATTAGCTGCTAGCACATAACATATCTAGATCACCATGTTACCTTTTATTGTTTTGAAAATGCTAAAACAATGTATTATCGAGTCCCTCCATCCCTTTGCTCTCTGTGTAAGTCACTCCCCCTTCAGAGCGCTGTCACAATCAGTGTGCATCCCGCTAATGAAACTACTGCACATCACATATTTATGTACAGAATTGTCATGTGGGAGCATGAGTGAGGCTTGTGGGCGGAGCATTGGACAGAATCTTACAGCTAACCTTAAGGAGGGTTCAAATAAGGCCCGCGAGAGATCACTAAATTACTCAAACATGCATGTATGACTAAAACCTCTTCAGGCATGCTTTTGATGAGAGAGCAACCTTATAACATGAGCGAAAACTCAAAGGCTTAAAGGCGCACTATGTAACTTTTCTGGTGGAAGGTCTGCACAAAGATATGAATGCTTTTTCCTGGAACAGTGCAGCATGTATGTTTAAACTTAGCATTAATTCAATAATTACAAGAGTTTTATTGCAAAGAAAATACCTTGGAAAAACATACATTGTTATTGTGAGCAGGCTCGCCTCACTGCAGATCTGACCTGTGACTTGGCCTGGTGGCATTACCAAATCGTCTCCATGCAAACAAATAAGTCTAATGCCATACTGTGGATCATTCTAAACAAAGCAATATGATCTTCGTGGACAAAAGCAAGTGGTAGACCCTTCATCAAGAAAGTTACACTGTACATCTTTAAAATATGAAGAATGATATGAGTCCTGTCTGCACTGTAATCAAGCCTGGAGACCTACCAGCCCATCTACTCATCTAACTGTGAGGTGCAGGCGCTAACTATTGAGCCACTGTGTCGCCTACAACAGAGCGCAGACTGTAGACTTTGTCTGAATGAAACGTGAGTGACTTAAATCATAAATATAAAAGTGGAGGCTCATGTTTCAGTCTCTGACAGCTGCGGTGTGAGGAGCGACTTCAATTATTCAGCTGTAGCCCTCTTTTATTATATTATCACACAGAACGAAGCCTCTTAACCAAACATACACAGTAACTCCAGAGCCGAGGTGAACCGCAGTGTGCACAGGCTGAACAGAGGCTGAGCAGAGGCAGAGCAGAGGCTGAGCAGAGGAGGAGCTGTCCCTGGTGCTGAAGCTGCTCAGACCCGGGTTTAAACGAGAGCACACTGCACAGAGGGGACTCTCACTGAGAGAAGAGGAGAGGAGCAGAGGAGAGAGAGAGAGGAGAGAGGGGGAGGAGAAAGAGAGGCGAGAGGAGAGAGGGAATAGAAAGAGGGGAGGAGAAAGAGGAGAGGGAGGGAAAAGAGAGGAGAGAGAGGGAGAAAGCGAGGGAGAGAGAGAGAAGAGAGAGAGGAGAGCTGGGGATGATGTCATTGAGGAAGAGGCTGCGGTCGGTTCTCTCTCATGCCCGAGCGGAGCAGCGTTAGCCCGGAGCGCAGCGCCTCGGAGCCTCGGAGCCTGGTACCGGAGCCTCATGACGGGGCCTGTCCGCTCGGGACGGTCCGCGCTGTGATATGAGAGGCGGCCACGCGGAGCGGGAGGAGGGGACAGCGGCAGGGCGGTGAGCAGGGCGGTGCGTTAGCTTCTGTGGCTAATGATGGCGGCTAAATCAGACGGAGTGCTGAAGATGAAGAAGAGCGACGTGGCCTTCACGCCGCTGCACAACTCGGAGCACGCGGGCTCGGTGCAGGGGCTGCACGCGGGCGCTCAGGCGGACCCCGGGCCCGGTCTGGGGCCCGCGGAGGGGGACTTCGTGAACGGGGACTCTCGCTGCTGCGGGCCGCGCTCCGCGTGCCTGCGCCCGGGCTTAGAGCAGAGGTACTCGGTGTGGGACGCGCTATGGGTGCTGGCCGCCGTGGCCGTGTACGTGGCGGACGTGGGCACGGACGTGTGGCTGTCGGTGGACTACTACCTCCGGCGGGACTACTGGTGGTTCGGCCTCACGCTCTTCTTTGTGGTGCTCGGTTCTTTCTCGGTGCAGCTCTTCAGTTTCCGCTGGTTCGTTCATGACTTCAGCACCGAGAGTCCCGCGGGCTGCGCCGCGGAGTGCACGCAGCTGGACGGGAACAAGCTGCTGAGCTGCTCGGCCTCTCACGCGGACGTCCGGGGCCCGCAGCCCTCCACCCCTCAGAGACAGGCCTCCACGGCGAGTAAGAACACCACCACCGGCAGCACGGCCACCGGGATCCCCGAGGCCCGCAGACCCGCATACCGCTGCTGTGTGTGGGTCTGTCAGTCCGTGATCCACATCCTGCAGCTGGGCCAGGTCTGGAGGTATGAGCCGCTCATGTGTCTGTTCTTCTGGTACTCGGTATCTATGAGCCTCCAGCTGTCTGCTCCATGATGATCAGTGAAGGACCAGACCAGGATCAGGACCAAACGAGGACCAGAGCAGGACCAGGCCCAGAGCAGAACCACAGCAGGACCAGACCAGGACCAGACCAGGACCAGACCAGGACCAGACCAGGAAGGACCAGGACCAGAGCAGGACCAGAGCAGGACCAGAGCAGGACCAGTCCAGGACCAGACCAGGACCAGATCAGCATCAGACCAGGTTTAGACCAGGTTCAGGATCATGAAATGGGGGTTGTGTGCTCAGACATTGGCTTGAGGTGGATCTGCTGTTGTCAGTGTAACTTTAAACTGTTTAATCTGTTGCCTCCTCACAGAGTCAGCTCTTTTAGCATCTTTAGGCCTGTGTTAAGCTCCATAATGCACCTGCTATAGGGCCTAACATTACTCCAACTTTGACCTCTGACACAAAGAAGTTTTGAATGAATGAACACAAGCGCTGGTTTTGACAGTGCAGTTCAAACACATTCATATCACTCACTGTCACACATCCAGGAGCATCGCCCTCTATTTTATTACAGGTGCGTTCAGTGTGGACCTGACATTCAGATCAAGGAACAGAACTGTGGGATTTTTAGACAAAGCTCTGAAGGTCATATACTCTGCTGAACACGTTTGAATCCCGTGTTCTCATAAACCTTCACCAAAACTCAATCAGATCATTACAGCGCTTACACCTACGCTCAACCTTGAAGCCAGCTATTGTTGTTAGCCTTACTTGAGCGGCTTTACTCCTCCAGTACTATAACAGACGATTCACTGCTTAGAAAGTAGGCCTGTTCTCCTCCTTATACAACATCTATAAACCACCAATACCACAATGCTAACTGCATAACCCCCCCACCCTTTAATCTTAACACGAGAGATGCACTGGACCACCACTAAATCTCAGTTATTACACTATTATCCATCTCCATGCAGACGTCACCAGGCTAAGCTGCAGGTCAGATCTGTGGAGAGGCGAGCCAGAAAAGTGACATAGTGTTTCTTTAATGCCAGAAGGTATAGTTACATTCTTGTCTCTATGATCTCAGAAGGAGCAGCAAAAGCTTTCCCTATCAGCTGTGGAATGAATTATTAGGACCGTTACCATAGTGATTAACAATTGAAAACAATATTTTAAAATCTTTTGAATGGTAAAAGTTGTATGTAACGAGATGCTGTGTGAAAGAATCTACATTCCACTGCTGCACTACTATTTGCTGCTTAACTGTGTGATTGCAGATGTGTTGACCTGGTTTATGGTTAATATCTGTGTAATTAGTGGGCCTAAAGAGGAGGAGGGAGAGCGAGAGGGAGGAGGAGAAGGGAGGAGATGAAGAGATGGAGAGAGACAAACGAAAGAGTGAAGCCAATCCCAAACTAATAATGAGAAGGGTCAACATTTGTGGGTCGTAAAGTTGGAGTTTTATTTCAAACTGTGATTATTGAACCTTTTTCTGTTCATATTATACCCCAGAGTTGGTTCATAACTTCCTCCTCTCCTCAGTCTTACTCTGATGGTGGTGACTTCTGACTTTAGCCATAGTCGCCCTGGGACAGAATGACACAGACTCCAACAGCAGTAACACTCGCCCTTGTCTTCTTTCTCACATCTCTCTGCACCCTGCTCTCACTGTCCTTCTATTCCTCCCCTTCTCTCTCCCCCTCTCTCTCTCCCTCTCTCCATTCCTCTCCCCCTCTCTCCTCCTCTGCCCTCCCTCGCCTCTCTGTCTGTCTGTCTCTCCCTCCCTCTCTCCTTCTCCGTCCGTCCCTCCTTCTCCTCCCTTTCTCCCTCTCCTTCTCTGTCCCTCTCTCCCTCCCCCTCCTCCCTCTCTCTCTATCCCCCCCTCTCCTCCTCCTCTCCCTTTCTCCTCCTCCTCCCTCCATGCCATGCCTCCTCCTCTCCCTCTCTCTCCCCCTCTTCCCTCCATCTCTCCCTGTCTCTGTTCACAGGTACTTCCACACGATCTACCTTGGGATCCGCAGCAGACGTTCTTCAGACTCGGACCACTGGAGGTTCCACTGGAGGATGGTGTATGAGTTTGCAGATGTGAGCATGCTCCACCTTCTGGCCACGTTCCTGGAGAGCGCTCCTCAGCTCGTGCTCCAGCTCTGCATCATCATCCAGACGTACAAACTGCAACCTGTGCAAGGTACAGAACACAGGTGGCAAAGCTCTCATAAGTATTACAAACTACCTCTGTGCATCTGACCCAAACTGCACTTACAAGACTCCACCTGCAGAGGGAGATCATGCAAAAACTACTAAACAATGTATCTATATAAATCCAGATTAGACTTGTGAATCATGAGCTTAACCAAAAAATACCAAATCTTCAGCTCACTCACTCACTAAATCCTCCTACCTGATTTTTCCCGTGTATTTAAACAAAATGAGTCTTGCCCCAGTACAGACATATTGTATAAGCAGATCTTGCAGCCGTATTTGGAATTCTGACTGAATATCATAGCAACCAAAAGAGCCAATCAGGAGCGAGGCTGTTGAAGGCAACACCCATTCCCGCCCGCATCGCAGGTTTAGCAGGAGGTGGATGCTTAACAGCACAGTCAGTTAAATCTGTCAGTCAAATCTGCTAATGCTAGCATGAGTGACCTCAGGGAAAGAGGGCACCCGATTTGTCTATTATTAATGTTCATATCTTAATGTACGGACACAGTAGCAAAATAAAAAACATCAGGATCATGAAGAGCGGGTTAGTACGAATATTTTAAGACCAAAATGACGAGCCTGGAAGCAGCAGATATAGAGAGAGGGACCACACTTTTTCAATTGAAAGTGAATTGGAGCCAGATGTGTGCCCATGCTCACTTCCTATGTAGAGCATTATGGCTAGCGGGTTAGCTATGTCCATTTACATATATACAGTCTATGGTTAGCTTGCTAGATGTTGTTAGCTTTACTTTGATGGAAAACTCTGATCTCTGAAAGTTGTGAGAAGTTGTTTTAAACTCATTGCACTGACTAATTAGGATGTTCAGAATGCGTAAGGTAAACTGCAGCTTTAAACTGACCAGCTTCTACATGGCCTTACCCTGCATCTCATCATTATACCCCTCCTCTTTTATTCCCCTTCCTCTTTTATTCCTCTCCTCTCCTTATTCCCCCTCCTCTCTCATTCAGGTATGACAGCTGCTGCCTCCTTGGTGTCTCTGGCGTGGGCTCTGGCCTCGTATCAGAAGTCCCTGCGTGAGTCTCGGGAGGACAAACGCTCCATGAGTTACCTGGGCGTGTCTCTTCAGTTCTGTTGGCATTTCTTCACGATGGCGGCGCGCGTCATCACCTTCGCCCTCTTCGCCTCCGTGTTCCAGCTCTACTTCGGCCTCTTCATCGTCCTGCACTGGTGCGTCATGACCTTCTGGATTGTTCACTGTGAGACTGACTACTGCATCACCAAGTGGGAGGAGATCGTGTTCGACATGGTGGTGGGCATCATCTACATCTTCTCCTGGTTCAACGTCAAAGAGGGACGCACACGGTGAGGACGAGATTACTCTTTAAAAGTTTTCTCATCCATGTTATAATGTTGTTTCTACCTGGAGTTGTGTTTTGTTTCATTCACACATGTTTAACACTCAAATCCTGCACATTTAGGCTGAGTCCTTCTCTTAAACAGAAAACACTCTGTTCCACCTTGTGATGTCATGTGGTAATACAGGAAGTGCTCCAGTGTGTTTTTAAACCTCGTTCACCTTCACTAGAAGCGTTTGGATTATTTCAGCCCTGGTTGTGTTGATTGTGTTGTTGTGGTTGTGTTGATTGTGTTGATTGTGTTGATTGTGTTGTGCTGATTGTGTTGTTGTGTTGATTGTGTTGTTGTGTGGTTGTGTTGGTTGTGTTGTTGTGTGATCGGTTGTGTTGTTGTGTTGGTGGTGTTCTTGTGTTGGTTGTGTTGTGAGATTGTGTTGTGTTGGTTGTGTTGTTGTGTGGTTGTGTTGTTATGGTGGTTGTATTGTTGTCTGGTGTTATTGTGTTGGTGTGCTGGTGGTTATGTCGTTGTGTGGTTGTGTGTTTGTGACGTTGTTATTTTGCTTGAGTGGTTTGTGTGGTGGTTGTGTGGTTGTGTGGTTGTGTGGTTGTATGGTTGTGTTGTTGTGTTGTTCAGATTTCAGAAAGTCTGGTCCTGAACATCAGTGACTCACATGGCTCCCTCAGCTGTTTGTCATTATCCACAGTTTATAGAACGGGACACTTTGACCTTCTATAATACACACAGACACACACACACACACACACACACACACACACACACACACACACACACACACACACACACACACACACACACACACACACACACACACACACACACACACACACACTCTTAAAACAACACAGTGAGAAGCCAAACTTCTATGGGATTATTTATATAACACAGGGTGAGGCAAGTTTATTTGTATAGCACAGCACACAAAGTATTTCAAAGTGCTTTACAGAATAAGAAAGACATTAAACTCACAAAACAAACAAATCAAAACATAAATAATCACAAATAATCATCATAAAATGAACATTAAAGTAGAAGTGCAGAATAAAAAGCTGTCCATCATCTGCACAGCTAAACAGAACCGTTTGGAGCCTGGATATAAAGGTGTCACTTTTCTAGTGAAGGGTCCACCAATTGCTTGTCTCCATGGAGATGTTATTGCTCTGCCTGGCAACTTCCACAGTGAGGCATTAAGCAATAAGACAAGCAGGGGACGGCACCACGCCAAGTTTGAAGTCTGAACTGTTGGCCTGGTGAGTTTAATCACTATGAGATAAATAGGTTTGATGGTGTTTTTTGGACTGAAAACAAATGTTAGCCCATGGCCCAGAGCAGGTTCACCTCCGTCATGCCTTTAAACTCTTTCATGTCCACTGGAAAATGTCTTACTTTTTGGTGACAGAGGACTGGCTGTAGACCTCTCCATTAAAAACACCCAAGCTCATCACTGAACATTCGAATGTCTTGATCTTGGTTAAAGTTTGATTATTCATGGATTTGAAGCTATGGCAACCCTCCTCTGTGGTCATGGCAATTAAGAAAAAAATCTAAATAATATCACTTTTGAATGGGGAAAGGTCCTCACTGGGTCCTTCACAGAGTCCATCAAATCAAGAAGGACTTGTTCGTCTGAAACCCTTGAATTGCACTGCCCAAGTTTAGTGTAAATCTCATTCAGCCTTGTTCTAATGTCTGACCTCTGACCTCTCCTGTGTGCCTTGCAGGTTCCGGTTGTTCATCTACTACCTGGTAATCCTGGTGGAGAACGCGGCGCTCAGTACTCTGTGGTACCTGTACCGAGCTCCGCATCCCACCGACGCCTTCGCTGTCCCCGCCCTCTGCGTCATCTTCAGCTCCTTCTTCACCGGAGTCCTGTTCATGCTCATGTACTACGCCTTCTTCCACCCCAACGGCCCTCGCTTCGGCCGCTCTCCCAGTGGCCAGGGCCTCAACCTCGACCCCACCGCGCACTTCTCCACGCTGCCATCGGAGGGCGCCACCAACTCCCTGCGATCCAACCGCGGAGGAGCGCTGTCCACTCTGGAGCGGGAGAAGGCTTCGGTGACGGACGGGAGCGCTGCGGTTTTCCAGGTTCGACCCACTGCTCCCTCCACGCCCTCGTCTCGCCCGCCCCGACTCGAAGAAACCGTGATCAAGATCGACCTTTGCCGGAACAGATATCCCGCCTGGGAACGCCATGTTCTAGACCGCAGCATCCGGAAGGCCATCCTCGCCGTGGACTGCTCGCTGACTCCCCCTAGGCTCCAGTACAAGGACGACGCGCTAGTGCAGGAGAGGTTAGAGTATGAGACGACGCTATAGTTGAGCACACGGAGCTGGGGACCGCAATAACTGTTACACACACTGCAAAAAGTCACACTTCAGGAGTTTAAATTACTGAATTTGAAGTGTTAGTCTAATTTTGAGTGGTTTTGGAATGTTTTTAGCCCATAATGCACCAGTTCTATAAATAGGGCTGGACAATTTGTGGAAAAAATATCTAACTGGGATTTTTCTGACAAACATTGCGATTGTGATTAGACAAAAAGTAATCCAACGATCACATTTCAGAACACGTTTGTACAGATGTAAACTACAGGGTTAGACGTTTCTATGCAAAATAAGCCAGCCTTTGTGATTTCCTAATTGCATTCACTCAAACTGTGATTTCAGTTTGATTGTGATTAATCCAGCAGCCCTACCACGAAGAGTTTTGCAGTTCAATTCATATCCATTCACTCTTCACACTCTGCCACAGCTGCCCTAGAGCGAGCTGACACAGATGTGGCTGCCAATCGAGCTTTTTAATAACCAGCACTCGCACGCAGACACGCACAATATTCACAGAAGTGTCTTGCCCAAGGATGCAATGGCAGTGCATACCAATATGGCGACAATGCTAACACCTGAGCTCGAAGATTAATCTGTTTTTGAATTATTTTAATATTTCAAAGCTAAATATTTGCAAGTGAAGTAAGAAAATTATTCTTTGTCAACTCATAAGTCAACTTAAAGACGCCTATGGAACTTCGCCACTGAGGGGTCTGCCACCTGTCTCCATGACGATGTTTTGTCTCAAATGTTCCACAGAATGGCATTAAACTTATCTATCTTGGTTTTTATGGTTAAAAAAGTCATCATGAAGCATTCTTATTGCGAGCAGGGTTGCCTCTCCACAGATCCTACCTGTGACTTGGCTTGGTTACACCACTTGTTTGTCTCTATGGAGATAAATTTAATGCCATATTGTGGAACATACCAGACAAAGCAATAACTTCTCGGGAGACAAGCAAGTAGCAGACCCTCCCCCAGAAAAGATTAACTCTGCAACATTAACTAAAAATCAGGGAATAATCCAATCTAAACTAGTATGTGTCTATGTGTATCTGACCCAAACTGCACTCGCAGGACTACACCTGCAGGGGGAGTTCAAGCTAAAGTTACTATTTATGTAGAAAAAAGTTAAAGGAAACAAGGTATTCATATAAAGACAAATTAAAATTATGAATCATGAGTTTAATCTGACTTTTTACATAGAAAAAATACCAAAATCTTTAGCTATCTCGCTCACTCACTAGCTTCTCCTTTCTGCTCTCGTCTCATATAAATCCTCATCAAAACTGCTCAAAATTAGAACATTTGAATTCTCACAGTTTGAGCTCCCGCGGTCTGACTTTTTGCAGTGTAACTCCTGTTCCAGCACAAACTCTAGCACTTGTATCTGTGACATTTTGTGTTCTCATCAGGGATCCTCCTCCTTTTGAACCGATCTATCTGCGATGGCAAAATCAAACTTTATTTTCCTGAACACAATGAAAAGTTTAACAGTTTCAAAATCACCCAGGGATACAGCGTCGGCCATCTTTGTCCCTCCTCTGACTCCGCCCACGCGTTTCTCTCTGGTCAAACTTCAGGCTCTGTCCATTCTTCACATGTTTTACAAAAAAAATATGTTGTATGTCCAAAAGTACAAAAAGAGCACAGAAAAAAAGGAAAAGCACACATTCATTTCGGCAAATAATCTTTAAAGGTGCACTATGTAACTTTAATGCTTGTCTTCATGGAGATGTGATTGCTCTGCCTGGGATGTTACTGAGAATTGCATTCATATTTGTCAGTTAGAGGTGTGTTTATTGCTCAAAAATACCTTGAAAAACATGTATTCTTAACGTAAATGGGCTCGCCTCTACACAGATCTGATTAGAGGTGTCCTTGCTTGTCTCCATGGAGATAGATAAGGTTAATATAAAACTGTGGAACATTCCGGGCATACAATCTATGGCCTGGTTTTAGATCGTAAAGTTACATTTAACAGAGCAGAACATCACCTTAAAGCACTTGTCAGATTACAGTTTGTTTGGTGGAAGTGAGTGGACTTTAAAAACACAGAGGAGCACTATGGATTACCACCTGATGATGTCACAAGGTGGAACAGAGTGTTGTGAGCTCTGTAGAGACATTTTTACTCAAATGTGTGAATGAAACACACAGCTGCAGGTATGTTAAGGTTAAGATCCTCATTATTGTTCTTGCGGGGAAATGTCCTCTGCATTTGACCCATCCCCCAGTGTCTCTGTCCCACACAGAAAGGTGAATCGAACCTGAGACCTTCTTGCTGTGAGGCGTGCTATAGCCACTCAGCCACCTTTCCTTACCATATTAGGAGACAATAACTGAACATTAAGATATAAATCCCTCTTTTTTAAAAGCACAAATGTGAGAAGGTCCAGAGGTTCTGCAGACTACATCACAACATGCTGAATTTTTAGTGAGAGTGGCAACATTATACGAGTGTCAATGAATCTCCCAAAAAATGTGAAATGTGAAAGAGCGGCTACAGTTTAGTAACTACTACTACAACTCTGCTAATTGTTGTGGGGTGAGTTCAAGTGTCCTTTACCTCCCCCTCTCATTAGTTAACAAGCTATCTAAGCTCTGCCCACTCACAGGCAACAATTTGAGAAAAAAATAGCTCCATGGACAACAATTAGACAAAAAAAAAATGCATAGAAACCCATTTTATGTGTTGCACTGCTCACAGTTCTGCCTCAGTGCCACTCAGTTGAATTGTGAGGGGCATTTTTCAAATATGCTGTCACTGCGTAACCTCTAGAAGTTTGGACAGGGCCTGAACGACCAATCACAGCCAACCTCTGGAACGTAGCACCTCCTCCTTTTCTCCACTTGAACTTGACCCTGAAATCTGAACAAAAAAACTGAAACTACCTGTGAACTCGGCTCCTTTCTCTCCCTCGAAATGTTCTAATGCCAAGAAACTGGAAAAGCACTGAACCCATCGCACTGCAGCGGGACGGAGCCAAACGTGAGCGAGACTGTACAAAGATCACACAGATCCCACATGCAGCCTTTTCTACAGGACTCCAGATCATCGTGAGCTTCGTTTTTGACTGAGTGTTGAAATCCTGTGTGTCATATTGTGAATGGTGAGATTAGAGAAATAGAATATGAATTTGAAAGGTTTGGACCCGAAAAGCAGCTGGTTTGGTTTGTAGGTTTACACACGATTCATGCCTTCAGTTTAAAGTGCCACAAACGTTTTTATTTTTATTATTATTAACGACACCTGTCTGCAGAGGTGGAACTGTCCTCAAGTACGAGCACAATTCAAGATATTATTACTCAAGTTGAAGTGCAAAGTATGGGTCCAAAAAGTTAGGTTAAAAAGTATTTGAGGAAAAACTCAAATACTGTCTGGAACATAGACTGTATATATATATATATAAGTGACCATGGGCGCACTCCCGGCTCCATCGGCTCCAATTCACTTTCTATTGAAAAACTGTGGCCTCTCTGTCTGTAACTGCTGCTGTCAGGCTCGTCAATTTGGTCTTAAACTGTTCATATTAACCTGCTTTACATGATCCTGGTGTTTTTATTTAGTTATTCTGTCCGTAACTCAAGATGTGAACTTTAATAACAGACAAATTAGATGTCTTCTTTCCACAAGGTCGCTTCTTCTAGCGTTAGCAACAGGTTTAATTGACAGCATTGCTAAGCTTCTGCTCCCTGCTAAACCAGCGGTGCAGGTGGGAAGGGGCGTTACTTTCAACAGCCTCACTTCGGATTGGCTCTTTGGTTGCTATGATACTCACAGTTGACATTCTAAAGAAAGCTCCAGATTGGCCCCTATAACCGCTCTAGCCTCGATGAGCTTCATTTGACTGGAGCCGGACGCTGCGGGTGACGTCACACTCGCTTAGTCCACTTCTGTATACAGTCTATGGTCTGGATGTAAGAGCTGATTCATAATTTGAACTGGTTCGGTTCTTGTTTTACTGGACATACATCACTGGCGATTACAGAACACAGTAAAACTAGAGCCCGTTTTCCCAGACTCATGCACATGCACAGGTTTAATGTGACAAAAGGACATATTTCATCTTATTGTTTACATTTAGATCTGATACTTTGCCTTTTATTGTTTTGTTTATCGTCTAAATGTGAAAAGCACAGATCACAGTTTTATTCAGACACTCTATACTTTGGGGCTGGAGACACGTGGGTGATAAAACACAAAGGTGGAGCTGCCTTTTACACTTTTTGTTGCCTTGGTTTTGTTTGATACTTAAGCTTAATTTTTATATTCTCTATTTATGTTTAACTGTTGTTTTTGTGCCATTTGAACACACAAAGCCTTTTGTTTGACAGAAATGCAACATGTCCAGGTTTAATCTTGGACTAGTCCTGGTTAAATCCGGGATTACTGCTGGTTTAATTCTGGTTTAGTCCTGGTTAAATCCTGGATTACTGCTGGTTTTATTCTGGTTTAGTCCTGGTTAAATCTTGGATTACTGCTGGTTTAATTCTGGTTTAGTCCTGGTTATATCCTGGATTACTGCTGGTTTAATTCTGGTTTAGTCCTGGTTAAACCCAGGATTACTGCTGGTTAAATTCTGGTTTAGTCCTGGTTAAATCCTGGATTACTGCTGGTTTAATTCTGGTTTAGTCCTGGTTAAATCCTGGATTACTGCTGGCTTCATTCTGGTTTAGTCCTGGTTAAATCCTGGTTTAGACCTGGTTTAGTCCTGGTTTATTACTTGATTTAGACCTGGTTTAGGTCTTGTTCATACCCAGATTAGAGCTAGGTTATATTAGTCCCACTTTAGACTTGGTTTTTAGTCCTGGTTTAGCCCTGCATTAGTCCTGGTTTAGAGTTGGTTCAGTCCTGGTTCAATCCCTGGATCAGAGCTGTAAACTGCAGGTTTGGGTCTGAAGTCTCCAGCTCATTTGTTGTCAAACTGTTGCCTAAATAAATATCATCACCTTTATACTTAATATTTCACACGACACATGTTTCATCTGGGCTCATTCATCTTTCTAAAAACTGGTCTGTAAAGGTGCACTATGTAACTTTTCTCATTGTAGGGTCTGCCACCTGCTTGTCTCCATGGAGATGCTCATTCTTCCACTGGTGTGATCAATAGTACGGCTTTAAACTACTGCTGTTTTTATTACTCAGAATACTTTCTTATGGTGATTGCTTCTCCACAGATTGCGTTTGGTCTAGGCCATTCTACAGGCCAGTCATATTTAAGACAGATTTATGTTGTAACACAGTGAGGTCTGGCGTCTAGTCACTGATAGAAATGATCAGGTTCAACATTTATAAATTTACCTTTTGGATATATCGTGACAAATGAAAAAAATAGGGGGAAATGGTTGATATTTTGCAGCCGAGGCACTGCTCTGTCTGAAGCTCTTTTAGACTTTAACCTGATCTTTGGTTTAACACAATCTGACCATATAGAAGTGACTTAGTTGGAACTACAACAGATGAGCTAATTTGTGCTTATAAGTCTCTCTCACATAAAATCGTAGCTTCAAACTAGCTAGCACGAGCCAACAGTTTGTCAGTTGGTCACTTAAAATCATCTTAACAGGACCATGAACATTCACGGGCTCCTGAAAATGTGCTTTTTCCTTGAGTTTTCAGACAATCTTAAAACTTTTATGTCAGTGTTTGCTAATGTGTGCGTTGTGTCACCATGGTAACTGCTGAACATTCCACGATAGACATACATGCGGCGATGTCCCTGCAAAGTATCAATACTGTGAAACTTTTCCACGCAAAGCACTAACATCTCCAGATCAGACAAAATGGCAGACAACAGATCGGAAAAGTTACGTTACAGTGCTCCTTTAACGTTTGCACATTAAATTGTTGAAGTGATCTGTTGGTTTTTTTTGATGGAGGATGATGTTAGCTGAAGCACAGAGCAGCCCCAGACGTTGTAAACCCGGTGTAGATATGTGTAGTGTACAAAGCCAAGTGAGCGTGAACCTCCCAAACAGGATCTCGTGCGTCGTGTCGTATTTTTATCAGAAAATAGAAACATTTGGTTTGTAAATGTGTGGCCGTCTGCTGTTGCATTCAAATGAGTGGGAGGGGCTTTTATTGTAAAAAAAAAAAAAAAAAAATGACATGAAAAGATAAACATGTGTCTGAATTACATTTTGTACATATGGATTTTTGTAAATTTTTATTTGATTCTGATGCAACACAAATGAAATAATAAAGTTCACTGTGGTGGAGTCAGAGTGTGTGTGTCAGTGTGTGTGTGTGTGTGTGTGTGTGTGTGTGTGTGTGTGTGTGTGTGTGTGTGTGTGTGTGTGTGTGTGTGTCTTTTCTGGAGTTTGTCTGCAGCTTTGGGCCTGAGGCGGGGGGAGCACGGACAGGAGCTGCTCATTAAATACATTTTGGCTGAGTTACACTTGCATGGTTGCTATTGTGCCATTGGGCAAGACACTTCACTCAACAGGCAGAGCACTTGGCTTAAGGGGGGGGTATGTCAAATGTTTCGCAGCTTTTACAGACAATTCTAGTGCTGATTTGGGTTGCCAGTTTCAATGCTGAAATCCAGTTGGTTTAATCCTTAAAAGCCTCTCTCTGATCTGAACGGTCACTGCCTAAACCCCAGACCTGCAGCACATCAGGCCTCAGTGCTATGCAGCCTGTGCAGCTCAGTGAGTGAAGTCTGGAGGTTCTTTCACATGAGGCGTGTCCATAAACTGAGAATGAGACGCACTTGTTTGTGTCTGTATCTGCAGGTACAGGCTCAGATGGGATTGTGGTCACTTTTTAAACTGGTAAAAAAGCAGGCTACATAATAATTAGCATATCACAAATGATCCAGATATATATAACTATTTACACCAACACAAACCACAGTCATGTATGGATAAGGTCAATGAGGGTTTTGGTCAAAGACTAGGATCAAACTGCCCACCTTTCAGATGTATTGCAAAAATGTATTGCAAAATGCATTTAGAAGACTGGTCATAGATCTGTTAAACCCACATGGTGAAACATTCTGGGCAAAGCATCGGTTTATCTATGGAGGTGAGCAGGTAGCATAAGTGTGTGTCACATGAACACAAAGAAATCTTCAATACAGAAAATGAAAATGAAACAAAAACATAACTTTATTTAAACGCTGCTCATGACATTTTATTGACACACTTTTAAACAACATAATCAAAATCCAAACTGAATCACTTACATTTAAAAGTCTGAGTTGGACTTAACAGAAAAGTCCACATCGTTTACAGACTTAAAGACACAAAAATGACTCTTACGAGCTTTAAGTCATGTTATAAGAGAAGAACTCAGACGAAATATGCAGGGCTTGTGAGTTAAACACAACTCCAGGTCTGTTTGTGATGAGGAAACAACATTATAACAGAGATCAGAAAACATCATGACTCTTTAAGATAACATCATGAAACAGTGTGCCGAGGCTGAGGTAAACTTATGATTACCTGATTTTTCCCATGTATTTGAGCAAAACGTCCTGCTTCAGTACAGATATATGGTATAAGCGGTTCTTGAGGTCAAAAGAAGTCCGCTGTGTGCTGTCTGCATCTAATTATAAAGTGTTTTATTGTCTGAGAATCAGGAACTGCGTGTTAGAATGCTAGAAAATGCAGCTCTGGTCACTGAGAGTTGTGAAAAGTGCTTATAAACTCATCATGGTGAATAATAAGGATGCTCAGAATTCATAAGTTAAGTGAGGAATAACTCAAAATGAATTAGTTCTGTTGTTCATGTTTTAAGACAGTAAAAATAAAGTACAGCACCTTCAATAAATGATTAGTTCATTATATCTTAAGTCTTTTGTTCAAACATAATTAAGGCAACTTCAATTTAAATAATAATAGTCATAAATGTGTCTTTTATTCTACCCATGTTGTGTATCAATAGCATTAAACTTCTGTATCATGCATTTATTCAGTTACATTTTTCTCTATTACAGCAATAAACGGAAAATACTTTGCCCGGTGGCGTCGCTGCCTTGTCTCCATGGGGACAGAGGTTTAATGACATACTGTGGAACATTTCAGGCAAAGCAATAACATCTCCATGGAAACAAGGTGGCGGACCCTTCACTTTTCAGATCTATTAACATCAACAATTGTGCTTTGGAATTAAGGCAAATGAAGTGTTGAAGTGAGCAGAATGCGCCCAGTGAAAAATGTATGGACTTTAAAAACATGGAGGAGCACTTCTGAAACCACCCCCTAGTGTTATCATGATACTAAAACTTCAAACCTGATTTTGATATTAAGGAATAAACCCAATACTGACAATGATTAAACACTGTTTCTTTAGACAATATACTATGATTTTCCGCATTACTGGTAAATGGTAGTCCTTTATTTTCTATTCCCATGTGTCCTTATATCTGTGTACTCCCTCAGTGTCCAGTAGGTTCACAGTGGTCCATGGGTGTGTACTACTCCATGTGTCTTACACTCGTTCTGATACAGCGCAACATCATTCTAAAGCTATTCAGAAAAGATCATTTCTGTCCTTTGAATACCTCCTCAAATGAGTGTCTAGCTTCAATTATCTGATTTTTGATACTTTTTACAAGCGTAGTACCCCCTAATGACATCACGCAGTGGAACACAATGTTTTCAGGTCAAAACACAACTCCAGCCATGTTTTACAACCTACAACAACAACAACCATTGCACAGTACTGTACACAAGAGGCCATGGCCAAAAATAGCTCTTTAAACGTTATACTCCAAAAATACTTCACATCATTATTAAACACAGGATCCTTTGAAATAAATATATATCGAACATCAAATATACTTCATAATTTGATCTTTTTAACATGTATTTACTCTTTTAGCGCAACACCAAATCTTAACATTTCAATGGATGAGAATACAGCTGTACAATGTCAGTATCCACAATATTTACGGTGAATGTGTGACCTGTACCTGATTTTTCCAATGTTTGAGCAAAATGTGTCTTGCCCCACAGCAGATACGTTGTACACGCAGCTCTTGAGGTTAAAATAACATCCTCTGTGTGCTGTCTGCATCCAATTATAAAGCTTTGTACTCTCTGATAGTCAGGAAATGCATTTTTGCTGGTTGATGACCTTCCCTTTGACAACAAAACTCCGCTCTGGTCTTTGAGAGTTGTGGAAAGTGCTTATAAACTCATCATGGTGAATAACTAGGATGCTCTGAATGCATAAGGTAAGTGAGGAATAACTTTGGACCACTACAAACTAGTTCTGTTTTTCACGTTATAAAGAAATAGTAAAAAAATCAGATACAGCTTCTTAATTTCTTTGTATTATTCTAAAAAAAAAAATCAGGTTACATTTTGGAAAACCGTCAGAATTGTGATAAAACGTGTGTCAGTTGAGGTCCAGGTATCACACCATCACCTCTAGATGCATGTGTTCATCTGCAGACTTTTCTTAAGATTTTTCACTAGTTTTTATTTATTAAAGAAGACATATGACGCTACCAAATCCTACGAATATCACCAATTGGAGAAGGAAGTGCGTGCGTCACAGTGGGCGTGCACTGGTGGAGGTGAAAAAGGGGGCTGATATTGAAAACAGGAGAATAAAGATAAAGAAAGATAGATAAACATGAAGCACTCTAAATACAACTTCAGAGGGTCTTGAGAAGAAACAACTAGAACATGGTTAAAAGCTCTGAAAAGTCCAGTTTGCAGAATATGTCTCCTTTGAGTGAATATTTTAAAATAACACTACCCAATACTGTCTGTGTTTAAGCCTGGATTTCTAAAAGTCACTGGCTGAGCTGTTGAACAGCCCACATACAGTGAGCAGATTTGGTTAATTTCATTCAAAAATAATCAAATTTAGATAAATATTCTGATTTCAAGTAGATATGGATCTTTGCAATGAAAATCTAAACATATATTGTGGTGCCCATTTACAGTGTCAGTCAACTCAAGACGACAGATATATGTTTATATATAAAAAGTCAGGTTTCAGTCCTGTGGCAGTACACAAAAACTGACAGTGCATTGGTCCATAGAAAGATGGTTAGTCCCGGTTTAGTCCCGGTTTAGTCCCGGTTAGTCCTGCTTTAGTCCTGCTTTAGTCCTGCTTTGTCCTTTAGTCCCTTAAGCTGGTTTAGTCTGTTTTAGTCCTGTTTTAGTCCTGTTTTAGTCCTGCTTTAGTCCTGCTTAAGCTCTGGTTTAGTCCTACTTGAGTTTTCTTTTTTTTTGGGCGGATCCTTCAGTTTGTGTCTTGTGTAGACTCTCTCAAACAGAGCTCGGAAAATGTTGCCAGGGATCTGCTGGTGTTCATCTATTAAATCTTGCACTGCCTTCTGGACCTAAATAAGAACATGTGGCAGAATGGTTATCCTGTCTCCTGCCAGTGAGGAAGTTGTAGGTTTGATCTCTCTTTGTGGTAATACTCACTTTTTCTGCCAGTTGTGCAGAGTTGATGCTGGGGTCATATGGGATTGGATCCCCAAGGAAAGTTCGGAATTTTACAGGAAATCCACCGTAAACTGGAGCAGCAGGCAGCCGGAATCTCTCGTACAGCCAACGAAAAAAACCTGGGAGAGATTTTGGTTTTGTTACTAAACAAAAATGTGTGGAGTTTTTTTGATATGAAATGTTTTTGTTATACTTACGCAGTGTTCCCAGAGATCTGAATCCTTCTCGAACATTTTGTGTAAACATTGGAATTATTGGCTGAAAGCAACAAAGTGTGAAATCAAATGAGTTCATCAACCAAGACTAAAGCAGGACTAATGCAGGACTAATGCAAGACTAATGCAAGACTAAAGCAGGACTAAAGCAGGACTAAAGCAGGACTAATGCAGGACTAAAGTAGGACTAATGCAGGACTAATGCAGGACTAAAGTAGGACTAATGCAGGACTAAAGCAGGACTAAAGCAGGACTAATGCAGGACTAATGCAGGACTAAAGCAGGACTAAAGCAGGACTAAAGCAGGACTAATGCAGGACTAAAGCAGGACTAAAGCAGGACTAATGCAAGACTAATGCAAGACTAATGCAAGACTAAAGCAGGACTAAAGCAGGACTAAAGCAGGACTAATGCAGGACTAAAGCAGGACTAATGCAGGACTAAAGTAGGACTAATGCAGGACTAAAGCAGGACTAAAGCAGGACTAATGCAGGACTAAAGCAGGACTAATGCAGGACTAAAGTAGGACTAATGCAGGACTAATGCAGGACTAAAGCAGGACTAATGCAGGACTAATGCAGGACTAAAGTAGGACTAATGCAGGACTAATGCAGGACTAAAGTAGGACTAAAGCAGGACTAAAGCAGGACTAATGCAGCACTAATGCAGGACTAAAACAAGACTAATGCAGGACTAAAGCAGGACTAATGCAGGACTAATGCAGGACTAAAGTAGGACTAATGCAGGACTAAAGCAGGACTAAAGTAGGACTAAAGCAGGACTAAAGCAGGACTAAAGTAGGACTAATGCAGCACTAAAGCAGGACTAAAGCAGGACTAATGCAGCACTAATGCAGGACTAAAACAAGACTAATGCAGGACTAAAACAGGACTAATGCAGGACTAATGCAGGACTAAAACAGGACTACAGCAGGACTAAAGCAGGAATACCACAGGACTGAACCAGGACAAAGCCAGGACTAACCCAGGGCAGAATCAGGACTGAACCAGGAGTAAACCAGGTCTAAACAGATCTAAACCAGGTTTAAACCAGGTCTAAACCAGGTCTAAACCAGGTCTAACACAGGACTAAATTAGGTCTAAACCAGGACTAAACATGTGTTCTTACCACTTGTGCATCTATAGCGACCTGGGCAAAGCCCCTCCTCTTGCCCCAGTGCAGGGAGTAGGTCTCGTCACTGAAGAGCGCCTCTCGTACCCCTCCAGGAGAGATGCCCAGAAGGTGCCCGCTCCTCAGGGCTTTCACACACTCCTCCTGGGGCCCATGCATCACACTGAACACCTCCAGCAGCAGCTTAAAGCCTGGAGCATAATAACATCTATAATATATGTTTCAGCCATACTTTTTACCCTGTGTTTATTAAGCTGACAGAGCTAGCTGCTTTTCTACTCTGTTTTTTTTATATGTAAAACTATGTAAAATATTTTGCATCCTGCTATATATTTAGGTGGTAGTGAGCTCCTGCCCTCAGGCAGGAATCAATTCTTCCATTTAACGCCAGTGGCATCTCACCAAACAGGCTGTTTATGAGTTAAAATCTTCTAATGTCTTCTGAACTACTGCAGCCCCTTAGTGTCAGTATATGCTTAACAAATGTATAACAACAATAATAATCCATTGGATTTATATAGCACCTTTCCAGACACCCACAGCACAGTGTATTATTCATTCACTCAAATAGTCTGGATGAAGAAGTGGACTGTGAGTGTGATATCACCTGTAGTGTTTGGCACCAGCCAAATGAAGCTAAGGCTAGCAGTTATAAATAAGCTATAAATAAGCTAATTTAGAACAGAGTTTTATATTTGGAAATCCGAGCATGTGTATCATAGCAACCAAAGAGCCAATCAGGAGCCAGGCTGGAAGGTACATACCCCTTCTCACCCGCACCGGTTTAGCAGGGGGCCAGAGCTTAGCAATGCTGTCAATCAAACCAGTTGCTAATGCTTGGGGGACCAACCTCAGTCATAAAGGTTCATATCTTGATTTAGAGACAAAATAGAGAAATGACCCCCAGAATCATTTAGAGCAGGTTAAGACAACCTTTTTAAGACCACAATTATGAGTCTGACAGCAGCAGTTACAGAGAGAGGGACAACTCAACCAGAGTCGATCGAGCTGAATAGCGCCCCTGCTCACTTCCTGTTTGCAGCGAGGCGCCTAGCGGGTTGCCTATATCCATTTATATATACAGTCTATGTTCACTCCACACTCGGTGGTGATAAGTTTCTATTGTAGCCACAACTGCCCTGGAGCAGTAAAATGTACAGTTGAAACCAGAAGTTTACATACATATATAAAAAGACACATGCACTTTTTCTCTCACTGTCTGACATGTCAGACTAACCTTTTCTTGTTTTAGGTCAATCAGGATGACCAAAATAATTTCTATTTGCTAAATACCAGAATAATGAGAGAAGGATAAAGGATTTTTAATTATTTCTTTCAAAGTCAGAAGTTTACATGTATTTTATTAGTATTTGATATCTTCGCCTGTATGTTTAACCCAAGTCAACTGTATGACTTGGGTCAAACTTTTTGGATATCCTTCCACAAGCTTCTCACAATAGTTGGCAGGAATTTCTTATTCCTCCTAAGAGAACTGGAGTAACTGAGCCAGGTTTGTAGGCCGCTCGCACATGCCTTTTCCGGTCTGCCCATACATTTTCAATAGGACAGAGATCAGGTCTTTGTGATGGCCTAGGAACACCTTGGAGCCCACTGGAGGAGCTGGGGCGTGGGAAGTCTGAACATCCCTGCTTAGACTGCTTCCCCCCGTGACTTTGCCCTTAATAATGACACAGTCTTACCAGCTTCAGCAGCATCTTCACAAGGTGTTTTGCCTTTGTTCTTGGGTTGATATGCACATTTTGGACCAAAGCACAATCATCTCTTGGACACAGAACTTGTCTCCTTCATGAGAATGCTGGCTGGACATTCTCATGGTGTTTATATTTGCGTATAATTATTTGAACAGATGAACATGGCACCTTCAGGCATTTGAAAATTGCGCCCAAGGATGAACCAGACTTGTGCAAGTTCGCAGTTCTCTTCCTGATATCTTGGCTTTTTAGTTTCTCATGATGTTACACAAAGAAGCTGTTTGTTTCATGTATGCCCTCAAATACATCCACAGGGGTGTCTCCAATGAAATCGAATGTGTCAATAAATCAAACAGTAGCTTCCAAAGACATGACATCATCATCTTGGTTTTCTCAAATTGTTTAAATGCATAGTAATCTTCACTGTATGTAAACTTCTGACTTTGAAGAACGTAATGAAAAATTGTCTAAAAAAAACCCTTTATCGTTATTCTGGCATTTATCAAATTGAAATAATTTCAGTAATCCTAATTTATCTAAAACAGGAAAGGTTTAGTCTGATTTGATGTCAGACAGTGAGAAAAAATTATCTTTGTATATAGTGTATGTAAACTTCTGAGTCCAACTGTATGTGTGTAGAGTTGTACCTGGGATCTTGAAGAGGCCCGTGGTGGGACCTTCTCCATGCCATGGATCTCTACAGCCTACAACAGTCAGCGCCCTTTTGCAGTAATCACATCCATTGCCACTTGGTAAAAAACAATATATCCAATCGATGGGAATGGCTCCGTGATAGTAAACGATGAGAGCAGGCCCGTGGTCTGGGACCTTCTCCATGCCGTGGATCTCATAGCCTACAACAGTCAGGGCAGGGAGATATTAAATCAGTAATAACAAATAACACTCCATGTAAAACACTTCTAACTAGTAAAGAACAGTATAAAAGATCTCACCGTGCCAGATAGCCCCGTGTCCGTCCCAGAGAGTGGCCAGTGTTTTCCGGGCTCCGTCCCATAAGTTGTTGCAGTAGGCTTCTCTCAACTGGTTCTTCCTCTGTGAAGGAAATATGTAAATTGATTATTGAAATATTCTATAATTAAACCATAAGTTCATCTTCCTTGAAAATCTTCTAAAAATTGAAAATGATGTGTTTGCTAGAGGCTATATTTACCTTGTAGACGTGGAGAAAGAGGATGGAGAGGTAGAGGAGGATGACGATGAGAAAGGGCAGGATGAAGACCACGGCCAGAGGAGTGAAGACCCAGAGAATGTACTCCAGAACGGAGAGATAGTCCTCCAACTGCCCAAGACCAGCCCAGGCCTCGAATGTTTGGAACAAGCATAACTGACAGAGAGAGGGAGAGGGGAAGAGAGGAGGAGGGAGGATCAGGGGGAGAGAGGGAGAGAGAGAGAGGGGAGAGAGAAGAGGGGGGAGGTGAGGGGGGAGAGAGCAAGGAAGAAAATGGGGGGGGGGGGTGAGAGGGGAAAGAGAGGAAGAGGGAGAAGGGGGAGAGAGAGGAGAGGGGGGAGAAGAGGGGGAGAAGGGAGAGGGAAAGGGAGACAGGTAGAGAAGAAGGAGACAAAGAAAGAGAGAGGAGAAGAGGGGAGAGAGATAGAGTGGAAGGGACAGCATGAGAGAGAAAGATAGAGAGAAAGAGGACAGCGAAAGAGGGAAAGACAGCGAGAGAGGCAACGATATAATGTCATGTCAAAAATTAAATAAAGACTAACAACATACAAAAAAATCTCACATAAATTGGACCTTTCCTCAGTCATTTTAAAATTATTGAACTATATATCAGAACCAGCATAAGACTACATGATAATATTAAATAATTATTTCAAATATATTTGAGTTTGAAAAACTAGAATTACTTGAACCAATCATACAGTTATTTATACAGGTAAAAAGGTGTTTTGCTCAAGGACCCCAATGACGACGCAGATCAGTGACAGAGGCTCTTACCAGCAGAGAGAGTGTGTCCTCAGACTCCCAAACACACGACTGGTTCTGAGAGGAGGACATCTCAGCGACCCACAATGCATCAGGAACACCACCCACAATGCATCAGGGTGCGTGGGACTACATGAGCCTGAAGAAGAGACAACACATAACAAATAATAAAACATCAATGTCTAAAACACTACAGAATATCATCCTTATACTGTACGGCAACAAGCACAGAGACATGGTTTTGTATCAGTTAGGGCAATATTGATAAAAAAAAAAAAAAAAACAGGTTGCTATTAACTTATTCAGTTTGAGAATAGATTATACCAGGGGTCTGTGTAACTCTATGGCACATTTACTGTTCATCCACAAATGTTGAACCTTCTCATTACTTGTTTGGGATCAGCTCCACAAACTTGTCATATTAATCGTATGGCTTAGAGTCCTTCAGACAGCAATCTTTGGGGTTGAATAATGACTTCACTTTTATTTATGTTGACAAAAATTAACTCTCTCTGTTTAAATAAGCTAAAATAATGTCAATCCATCATAAATATGTTAAAATGTGCCTGTAAATGTGTTGGTCGAGGTTCAAGTATTGCATAATACGTTAATATACTGTAATAGTAACTGTAACATTTTACTTATGCCAGCAAGTTTCTGTAATTTTTATTTTCAAACTGCTCTTTTGACAGTGTTTGTATATAGTTTATAGGCCGACTGAGTGGTGAAATGTAACTACGTAAAAGTAGTAAAATACTGTACTTAAATATACATTTTAGATATCTGTACCTCACTTAGGTACATTTTAAAGTGGATACTTTTTACGTTTACTTCACTACATTTAAGAGCAGGTATCTGTACTTTCTACTCCAATACATTTTTTTACTGGACTGAAAAGTAAAAGTACTTTTTATTATTGTTGGAGACCTGCTGAAATGGCTGAGGGTTTATTTAACAAATTCATAGTCTGATCAAACAAATATATACAAATAAAAACAGCAAGGGAAAAAAAAAACAACAATCAATTCAATTGTTTTAGTAGAACAAAATTCAGCCCAAATTTTTTATCAAAATCACTGCATTTGAAGTTTCATGAAATCTCAAAATCTGTGCAAAATACTTTTATTTTTTAGTCTTTAAGTACATCTTTAAACAGGTACTTTACACTATTAGAAGATTTGTAATGCAATATCTTTACTTGAGTATTTTTTTTGCTCCGGTATCTGTACTTTTACTGGGCTTATTTGATAAATTCCACTTTCCATATATTGACATCCCACAGCTAAAGCACAAGCACACAGCCCTCCTGATCATAAATTAATCTATAATACTGGTTTCTGTCTGGGCAGGATTCCAATACATTTCAATGGATTTGCATTTGCGTTTTTTTCTTTTTTTTTCTTTACAGTTATCTAACAATATGTTTTCTTTTCACTTTGACACTTTACACTAAACAAAAAACAATAAGGTCCAAGAAAACTAAACAGGTGTGCAAAGTGATTCCTTGGTAAAATCACAAATCACAAATCAATTCATAAAGCTGCAATGACAAACAAGAGACACATATTTAATCTTAAAAAATATAAATCTAAAGAATGTCATGCTAAATTTCTTAATAATAACCAAAATATTACACAAATGAGACGCTACAAACCAGATTTTGCGCAGATATTCGCCTTTTCTTGAGGTAAACAACAAAACACCGGTTAGAGGACGAGGGTGGCTTCTCAAAATGTGGTCATATTATTGAGATTTGGAGATTATAAATATAGCACTTAAATCCGAATCTATTCATTATAAAGTGTAGAGAATTACAGAGTTTTTGTGCTAATTTAACAGACTAAAATTGGCCACTTATGAGCCAAATGTGTTATCGGTGGCGTCCTTCCGCGTTTGGATGTGGTCACGTGACAAGTTAAGTAAAAATAAATGTGTATGTATTAAAATTTTAATTTAAAAGATATAAATGCTTTTAATTACGTTATAAATTATTTAAACTCAAAAAAATGTATAATTGTAAAAAATATATATAAAAATAAAATTAAACGTTACCATTTTCGGGAGGGCGTTGTTTCTGGGGGGACGTCGAAAAGTGACGGACCGCCAGCGCGCCTGCTTCAAGACAGCACGAATGTATATCTTTCACGTTTTTATATTTAATTACGTATTTGGAGGTTTTATAAAAGCAGAAGAATTGTGAATAACTTAATTTTGGATTTAGCAAAATGTAAGTTTTTATTCATATATGATTTAATGTGTTTTATTACAAAAAACAACATTCATGCTAGCTGTCATCCAAGATGCTTCCCTCCTGTACAACGCAGAGAAGATGTTTAAGTACAATTCTTTAGTTTTACCATATCAGATTTTAAACAGTATAACATTAAACAAAATTTGAAAGTAGAGATTGTTTTAATGTGATGTGTCATAGAAACAATATGGTGTAAGGACTCACTAAATAAAATTATTTGGTTATGTTTGTTAATTATAAAGGGAGTGCCACCATCAAACTGATGATGTACATCACTTAATCTCAGATGGACCAAGAGGCACTGTTTGGTCTAATCTGGTATTTTTTATATTAATTTTTTTTATCAGAGATCTCCAAAGTCATATGTTTTCCTGATCATGTCTATTAGTGACAAACTCCATTCTTTCACTGTATTTATCCAACCACACCACCACATCTGCAGATTAACTAGAGACATTTGACCTTCCTCCCTCTCAGTCTAACACTACAGAGATATAGGTGGGTGGGAGGGCATCTGATACACAGGGATAGCAATATTGAGTATAATTATCATTTTATTTTGTTTTTCCTTTCAGTTCTTTGTTGACATGATGTTGGATCGAAGCAGGACCACAGTTCTGGCAGACATCTTGTTTTTCAGCAGTGAACTCTCCTCCAAAGACCAGAGCATCCACTGCCGCTGCTCCCGGGCTTTTGTCATGTAAGTATCTGCTTCAAACATGAAGACATTATCAGTGTCATTTATTATTTTATTTTGTTTATTTAAGCAACTTAGTCAAAAAAGATCACATTAGGGCTGCCACTAAGAATTATTTTTGTAGTGCCCGACTAGTCAGCGATTATTTCTCTTGTACACTGAGACTTTTTAAATACATCATCAGGCAAATAAAGTGACTGAACAATTTTATATATTTGGCCACATAGTTAAATTGTCACATTTTTATACAAATCTTTTCCTCCTTCAAGGCACTTAAAGAGCTTTGCATGAAGGAACCACTCACCAATTCACACACATTCATACACCAGTGCACACAGACACTGGGGACGAGGTGATTTAAGTGTCTTGCTCAAGGACACAACGACAGCATTGATCTGTGGGAGATGGAAACACTGCCAACCTGTGGGTACATGGATTTGACAATAACAAATAAGTGAAAATCCAAAATAGTTTACTCTTTTTTGACGTTTTGATTTAATAACACAGCTGTCTGAGTTATTAAAAAGTCTTTTCGCATATAGTTGACTAGTCACAAAGCACGATTAGTCAATTAATTGCTACAGCCCTACTAACAAATAATCATATAAACAAGTTTGATACTCAAAATGAGTCGGCAGAAGAATAAAGTATAAAGGCTTCCCCCTGTTTATATAACTGACTAGCTAAAAGTGATTATTATTTTATGTATACTTTTTATCCAGAGACCGCGAATTGTATCGTTCTGACAATCGACTTCTCAAGAATGAACCACAGCCAGGTAAGATGGTGCCACTGCAGTGTAGCACATTTACCTCACAGCAAGAGGGTCACATGTTTATTTCTCAACTATGCAATGTTTTCTGTGTGGAGTTTGCATGTTCTGCCATCAGTTGATACTTTGCAGCAGATAACATAAACATTCCCTGGGGCTATGAATAGATCTGTCATGTTAACACATTTTGAAGTGCAATATATTGCTGTAGTAAATATAGATGAGAAATGATAATACTGAAACCAAACTAATAAAGAGGAATTATCCCCCAAAATATATTCTAAATGTACAATATTGTTAAAAAATTATGAGCTGCCAAAATAGCTGAATGTAAGACTTAAAAAAATAGTTTGTATCTATAATGAGTCATGAGTACATCTCAGTGTCATACAGAAAAATAACAAAAAAAATTCCCAGTACTACAAAGAAAAGGTACACACAAATCACGATACATATTGACCCCCGAAATGTATTGTTCCATCTAACATATTGTAATGATCTGATATTTTGTGCTGTTTATGTGTTGTGGGTTGATTTGTGCCCTTAAAGTCTCTCACACATACAATTATAGTCATTAGCCCTGTTTTTCAGTAAGTCACTTTCACCTTTTTGTTGAGAATCAAACTCCTAAACAGGACTGTGAACGCTCGTATTGATCACAGGCTTCTGAAAATGTGTTTAAATACGTTTTTTGGATTTTTTTGAGCTTTCAAACAATCTTAAAGCTTTGACATTGTATTGTGTCATGGTAACTGCTGAACATTCTGGAGATACATGTAGAACACACCAAGCGTGATGCCACTCCATGGTATCAATACTTTAATCTTCTAGCTAGATGCTCCTAACCAGGATCCTGACTCAGACATGCAGAATGGTCCCCAGGTTTAACCCAGAGACACTGAAGGATGGGAAGAAAGAGTGGAAATTGAATGTATATTATTATGATTGTTATTTAATCTGTGTTTCACGTTGCCCAAGTGGTCTAAAACAAGCTGAGCAATACATAGGTGTTAAAATATGTACCTTTTATTTAGTATTATCATAAATAAATACAAGTCATTTTACTTAAACTTAATTTTTTTTATTACATAAGGCAAAAAAATTATACATTTACTTTATTTACTTACATTTACTTACAAATTATTCAAATAAGGATTGCCTGTGCCACCATAGTCTCAGTATAAAAGCAACAGGATTTTACATTTGAATAGATTTTAATACTAATTTACAGCAGAACATCTAAAAATATTTAATTGATTAATGTCTACTATTTTGGTTTATAGTTTGTTATTTTTTGTTCACAGCAGAGGATGAGGATGAGGAGGAAACAGAGGAACAAACTGCAGATGCTGAACTAAACTCAGAGGAAGACGATGTTTTGGACGAAGAGTCTGAGCTGATGTTAAAGATGGGACTTCCTCTGTCCTTCTCCAGCTCCTCAGAATACAAGAGAACCGTGAGTCTGGAGGGTGGGGCCGAAGTGCTGTTTAAAAGAAGAGGAAACTGTATTTACTTCTCTTCCAGGGGAAGAGGGTGAACAAGAACCCAGCTCCATTTTGGGCCATTGGACCAGATGAAGAGGATGATTCTGATGGTAATGTCTGAAAAGGCTAACCTGTATAATTAGAGTATTAATAATTACATTCAATTATTTAAAAAATGGTAATATGAACTTTTTGGCATATTGCCTGCTACTACTGTAAATTCAAACTTTATAACAGAACATTGTTATTACAGATGTAGAAGAAGATGAGCCTGAACATGTGGCCGAGCAAACAAAAGCCGACACAAAGGAGGAGGACTGGCACAAGTACTGGGGTAAGATTAGTTGTAGTATTTGGTCATGGCTGTACAAATATATGTGTTCATTCTGTTTTCAGTTTAAAACAAGAGAAACATGATGACAGTAGATTTTTGTGGTTGGATAAATACAGGGTTGATGACGTCTAAAATAATTTCTGTTGTTGCTATTCCTCCATATTACACTTTTATTATGTAAAGCAATGCAAAGTATAGACATGATTGGAAATGACACACACGCGGTTAATATTGTTGGAAAAATTATGAAAATCCGCCCTATATATTGGCCATTGACTGATCTTGATTCTAAAATATCTGTATCTGCATCGGCCATGAAAAGAAAAAGGTTGATCTTGAGGGAAAACATTTGTGGACTTTTCCATTTGACTGTGGTGGTCAGAAGGACCAATAGTGCAGATTGGCAGCCTCTCTTCTGTCAGTCTGACTCAGGGCAGCTGTGGCTACAGTATTGGCTTACCGCCACCAAGTATAGAGTAGATAAATAATGCATATTATTATGAAAATGCAGATAAAAATACTATATGGCACATTATACTGAAGTAAATGTTGTTTTTCTCGTTAAAACCCCAACTACCTTCACTGTATTACTTCTAGTTTGATCCACTTCTCTCTAGGCCTGTCACGATAATTATTATTGATACTTTGCAAATGATGTCATCAACATTCCCTGGGAGTGTGATGAAACTGTAAGCACTGCTCTGTCTGAATCTATTAGACTTTAGTCTGAGTTTTAACACAATCTGACCAGAAAGAGCTGATTTAGTTTGCACTACAACAGGTGAGATGATCTGTGCGGTTAAACAAGTCCCTCACACATAAAATTACAGGCACAAGCATTTATTTATTGCAGCTCAACAATACTGACCGATACTGTACATGTAGAATTCTGCTTTATGATTTAGTTTCAATATTATCGTTTATCATTAGATTAACTTCAGCAGTATATCGCACTTAAAAATGTGTTGTCATGACTGGCCAACTTCTCTCTTCCCTTCAGCCGAACAGGGGGAGTCTTTGCTCTGGACCCACTGGTTGGAGAAGAATCCAGACTTTGGATCTCAACCAGATCTGGACCCTCCCTGGACCAACCCGGACCTTAAGACTTCCTGGGATCTGCACTACCAGGAGACCTACTACGACTACCAAAACCAGTTCTACTATTGGACCGAGCAGGGCTGGACCGTGGACTGTCATTCAGAACATGGGACAGAGGAGCAGAAAGAAGGCGGAGACAGAGAAGGGGAGGAGACTGATCGACTGACTGAAGAATTGAAAAGTTTTTGTACCTTAAAAACACCAAGAGACGATCCTAACGTGGACATTAAAAATACATGTGTTAAAAATGACGGAGGAGAGGGAGCAGAGCCGAGTGATGGAGGAACTGATGATAAAAACCCCTCTGAATGTCGCCCAGTCAACTCAGAACAACAAACAGGTACAGTAAAAAAAAATAATAATATAGAAATGTATTGTATGTAATTGGAAGCCAAATCTTTAATATGGATAAACTTTTAAGGGTAGGAGCTAGGGTTGCAAATATCTCGCATTAATTCTATTACAGATGTTTTTGTTGCTAAGTTGTTAGAGCATTGTCCCCCAACCTGAAGGTCGGAGGGTCGACTCCCACTTGGACCAAGTTCTATCTTTGTTTCCTTAGGCAAGACACTTCACCCACATTGCCTAACATGAAAAAGCTGCCGATACGTACGTCCCCTCCAGCTCCTCCGACCACCACCAATCATTCACGCGAATGATTGGTGGTGGTCGGAGGGGCTGATGGCGCAGATTGGCAGCTGCGCTTCAGTCAGTCTGCCCCATGGCAGCTGTGGCTGCAATAGTAGCTTACCATCACCAGGTGTGGAAGTGAATGAATAATGACTGTGCACTTTGAGAGGCTTTGACAAGCCTGTAAAGCACATCACAAGTGTAAGGCACTGTCATTATATATATATTATTATTATTAATAATAATAATGACAGTATAGGCACTGTCATATATTATTATTATTATTATTCTGTGTAAACCCTCAGTCGTCCAGGTCTGATCCATAGCAAGACGAAGTTCAAATCTGTCAAGTGAATACAACGATTTGTCCAGTTGACAGATTTGAACTTCGTCTTGCTATTATTATTATTATTATTATTATTAAAGAAATACCTTGAAAAACATCCATTCTTACTATGAGTGAGGTCGCTGCTCCACAGATCTGACCCGTAACTTGGCCTGTTAGGATTGCCTGTTGTCTTCATGGAGACAGATGACAAGCAGGGGCCAGAATAGAACAGAATAGTGACCTCCTCTTTAAAAGATAAAGAGAGGTTTAAAGGTGCATTACATATCTTACAAAATTGACTTTTTTGAGCGTTCTCCCATGTTATAACATTGTTCTCTCAAAAACATGTCTAAAGTGGTTTTATGTCATCCATGCATGTTTGCATAATCTAGAAATCTCTGCTGGGGCCTGGGGCCCACAATCCTGGATAAGGCTCTGCCCACAAGCCTACGTCACCTATGCTATTATTGTAAAATAGTATAATATTTGACTTTAAACTAAGCTTTTGTGGTTTGTCCAGGGTCGGAGCAGACTGGTGGAGGAGTGAACAGCAGTGACTCCAGGAGGAAGATGTTGTCTGAGGAAGAGGAAGATGAGCCTCCAGAAAAGCCTCAGGTCAAACTCAAACGCAGGTCAGTGCAAATGCCCAGAACAATTAAAGCTGCACTATGTCACATCTCCGAGCTGCTTGTTTCCATGAAGATGTTATTGCTTTGCCTGGAATGTTCCAATAACTACTTGATTCATCTAAGCAAATAATTGATAGATTTCCTGGAATAATTTACAGTATGCCATTAAAGTATCTCCATGGAGAGGAGCAAAGAATTACTCAAAATAATCTATGTCTGGAGCCGGGAGTTGAACCATTTCAACATGCTTCCATTTTTCTCTCTCTTCTCTTCAGTCATGAGCTGGACCCAGAGGAGAGCCCACAGCCCATGTCTGAAGAATCCTGGAGAAAACTGGGACTTAAACGCAACCCAAACCCAGTGTAGGTTCATATAGACTGATATAGTAAGTGTAAAAGTAACAAAAGCATAAATAAAGGTCTGTCTTCTCCAGCTTCTCGAGTGTGCTCACCGCTAAAGGATTTCAGAAACAACAGAAAAAGAAAAAACAAAACCGTAAACCGAACAAACACATTCGGTTCTCAGACGACGACTCTCAGAGAAGCTCCACTCTCAGTAAGGTAAAAACAGGAGACTCTATTTGATGATTTTGTAGTATTTAAAAAAGGAATGTAGATTAAAGGTGCACTGTGTAACTTTTCTGACAGGACGGGTGCATCTCCAGGTTGTCCTCATGGAAATGTTATTGCATTGCCTGGAATATTTCACAATATTGCATTAAGCTGATGATTGAACTTGCATTTGTAAGAACATTCTTACTGTGAGCAGGCTTGCCACTCCACAGATCTGACCTGTAAGTTGGCTCGGTGATGTCACTTGCTTGTCTCTGTGGAAATATGTTTAATACCATGGCAGCAAGTAAATTTCACAATAATTTTTCGAATAGACTTTCCGTCAAAAAAAAAAAAAAAAAAAAGAAAAGGAAAAATTAAAAAATTAAGTTTGAAAGTTCAGAGCTATAATTCTATTTAAAATCTGTTTCTGAAACTTGATAAAGCGCAAACTTATTAAAGCATTTTACAGAATCTTCTGTTTTAAATCTGAACTTAAAACAACCGCATTATGGATATTAGTTAGCACGTAGCTGATTAGCCTCCACGATGCTTTCGAACTGTTAATATTTGAATTTTTCCAAGTCTATGGAAAAAACAAATGGGAAATTTACTTCTGTAACCGCTGGTCACTGTTGAGCTCCACAGAACATTAAAAACTGATTTTCTTTTTAGGTGAAGGATTTTCTTGGGAACATCCAAAAAAACACAGAAGTTTGTGAACAACCGGAAGCTACAACATCAGAGCCCAGTCCACAATGTGAACCAGGAAATATGGACATCGCAGAGGAGAGGAAAGAGGGATTAGAGAATGATGGAAGCATGGAGGAAGAGAAGAATGAGGAGGAGAGGACAGTCCCTCGTGGTTCAAACGGCAACAGTGTGTGGGCTCCTGGGGCAGAGGAGGGAGATGAGGGAGAGGAGCTAAACCGACCCCAGAACAAGAGACCTCTGCCCTGCTTAGGGACGCCAGACTTCCTCCTGCCCGAGCCCGCTGAAGGTAACCAAATGTGGAAATGGACTTTTAAAAATGATTTCATTTAAGCAACAATCCAGTGAAAGTCATTTAACCCCGAGAGGATCAAAATGTTCCACAAAAGAAGCAAAACCAGCCTAAATTCACAAACCCTGTATGTGATATCATATTTTATTGTCTTAATAATCCTGTAGGAATATCGCACACTTTCCTTTCTCCACGTTACAACATAAAGGTGCACTCTGTAACTTTTCGTGGTGGTCATTTCCATGGAGATACGGAGTTATTGCTTTGCCTGGAATTTTCCACTGTGTAGTATCAAGGTCTTCACAGATCTGACCTGTAACTTGGCCTGGAATAGACGTGTAGTAAAGTTGTATGTGTTTGTTGCAGGTGTGAGTGCAGACAGCGCCCCCTGGCCTCAGAGGAACAGAAGGGGTAAACCGAGGAGGACAGATCCGATGCCAGAGGAGGTTGCAGCTGAACCAGAGCTGGCCAAATACTGGGCCCAGAGACACAGACTGTTCTCACGCTTCGACCAGGGCATCCGGCTGGACAGAGGTCTGTTCCCATGGAAACATTTCCACAGGCAGGGTTTAGACCAGTTGTTCTCAAACATTTCACACCAAGTACCACCTAGGAAAATATTTGACTTTCCGAGTACCACTAGATCTAAACCAGGTCTAAAACAGGACTATTCCAAGTCAACTAGCTCTAAACTTGGTCTAAAATTTAACTACAACATTACTTTACTAGTTCTAAACAAGAAATAACTAAGAAGAGAAGAGAGAAGAACGATTCAATTCACTCTAAATTCAGCTAGAATGTAACTGCAGGTGATTCTATGAACCATCTGCCACATCGGCCTGGTTCTGTATAATGGGCTCTAAAAGTTGCGGACCTCCTTGCATTACAGATTGCTGGTTAGTGGGTGTAATAGTTGTGTACCTCTCTGTACTACAGATTGCTGGTTAGTGGGTGTAATAGTTGTGTACCTCCTTGTTTTACAGAGGGCTGGTTCTCTGTGACCCCAGAGAAAATCGCTGAGCATATCGCTGTTCGGGTTCAGAGCACTTTTCGTTCGGCTCAGCTCATTGTCGACGCCTTCTGTGGAGTCGGAGGGAACGCCATCCAGTTTGCCCTCAGTGGCAGCAGAGGTACATGTAGTACTACTTCTGCATCTACTGTTACTACTACTACTACCACCACCACAATTACATCCAGTATGCCTAAACCAAATTACTGTACTCCAACTATTACTTCTATTACTACTGCTACTATTACAACTGTTACGACTACAGTAACTTCCATTACATCTACGTACATCATACATTACTATTTTTTACTATTACTTCTTCAACTGCTACATCAAGGAGCTTAGAATCTGCCCCACAGTTCTGGCCTCGGTCTGTAGATGGCACTATAACTCTTCTCTTCAAATACAGTCACTTTGGCTGGATAATCGTCTTGAGAACCAAAACACCAACCTATACCTTTTATCCATTATCTGGGCTTGATTCTAACTAAATTGTTGGTAGTAAACTAAGTTCTACCACTACTAGTACTACTCCTCACTCCTCCCCGTGTCTCCTCTCTCTCCAGTCCTAGCGGTGGACATAGACCCTGTGCGCTTAGATCTGGCTCGTCACAACGCGGCGGTCTACGGCGTCGCTGACCGCATGGACTTCATTCAGGGAGACTTCCTGCAACTCGCCCCCCGTCTCCGTGGCGACGTAGTCTTCTTGGCTCCACCTTGGGGAGGCCCCACCTACCTCAACGCTGACGTCTTCAACATCCAGACCATGATGGAGCCTGACGGATATCCTTTAAATGTGCTGTGTGTCAGATGCCCTCCCATCCCCCTGTATCCCTGTGTGTCATTGTGTCTTTGGGCAAGGTACTTCCACATTACTCTCATAAGGTTGTGTTGGTAAGAGCATATGGCATAAAAGGGTTTCAAAGCATCACAAGTTATTAGTCTGGTACAAGATTTTTGAGGATTTAAGCTGCATAAATCTGCTGGTAGCATAAGTCGTTAGCAATCCAACAATTAAGATGGCGCATTATAACTACTGTACCTGTAAAATATTTTCCTTAACTCTTGGTCACATTTGAGATTTTCCAAAAGGCCAAACTAATTTCTGACAATATCGTGTATTTCCTGCCTCGGAACGCTGACATGGACCAGGTCTGTAGTTCAATTCTTAAAGGTGCTATATTACACAAAATAGATTGTTGTGAGCTTTTAGTCAAGTTATAATGCTTTTACCTCCTCAAAAACATACCTGGAGTTGTGTTTGATTTATTCACGCATGTTTGAGTAATCCTGGTTTATTAGTGTGTCTACATCTCCAAAGCTCAAAACGCTCTGTTCCACCTTGTGATGTCATGTAGTGGTAGTTTCTCAAGTTAACAGCTCCTTTTACCTTTAGTTCAGAAGAGATGGGCAATTCCTGGGCTGAATTCATCCAAATGATTCTAGTGAAGGTGTATGGAGTTTAAAAACACAGTGGAGCACTTCCTGTATCACCACATGATGACATCACAAGGTGGAACAGAGTGTTTTCCATTTCAGAGAAGAACTTATCCTAAATATACAGGGTTTGTGTGAATGAAACAAAACACAACTCCAGGTCTGTTTGTGATGAAGAAACAACATAACATAGATCAGAGAAGAGTGTAACATGGGCCCTTTAAATCGTACAATAAAACAAAGTAAATATTACTTTTGTCCTTGTACAGATCGCGTCGCTGGCTGGTCCCGGAGGTCGAGTGGAAGTGGAGCAGAACTTTCTCAATAACAAACTAAAAACCATTACTGCGTATTTCGGGGATTTAATAAAGTCCAGCGGCTCAGAGGAGGACTGTGTTTCCCACGATGCAACACAACAAGACTGAGTTTAACATCCTGGGACATTTTTATCTAGTTCAATCGTGTGACCAAACTTAAGTTTTTACTTTTTGTATATATATTTGCTAATTTTATTCATTTATAAAATAAATAGTTTTATGACAAATGTGTTAAATGTTGAATTATTATTAATTAATTCATTATAATATTAATGTCAACGTTCTATAGTAATTGGAATTGTTTAATGCTGTTGCTCTGTATAAATCAAAAGTATTTACAGATTGAAGCTTTATGAGGACGGTTCAGTATGAACAGGGTTTTCAGTGAAAATAAATGCAATTTCAAATGTTTGCCCATTATGCAAATTTTGTGTTTAAAAAAATGTCTAAGTTTTCACTAACTGCAACAGAAGTTGTGAGTTTAACTGTTATGGGAACAGCAGTGGCTCAGTTGGTAGAGCGCTCACCCTGTCATCCTCGGGCAAGACGCTTAACAGGCCTCGCCCCCAGAGTCTGTGCACGTGTGTGTGAGAATGTGTGTGTGAATGTGTGCGTACATGTGAATGTGTGTGAATCCCTGTGCGAATGTGTGTGTGTGTGTGTGTGTGTGTGTGTGTGTGTGTGTGTGTGTGTGAATGCGTGTGTGTGTGTGTGTGTGTGTGTGTGAATGCGTGTGTGTGTGTGTGTGTGTGTGTGTGTGTGAATAGGTGATTTTTTTTTCCTTGTGTAAAGCACTTTGAGCCTTGAAGGTGGAAAAGTGTTATATAAAAACCTGACCATTTACATTTATGCTTGATATTAAAGGGGCTCTGTGTAACTTTTCTGGTGGAGGGTCTGAAACCCTCCATTCTCCATTGAAATTGTGGCATATTATTGGTAATCTCCATGGAGACAAGCAGGTGACTCCAGAAAAAGTTACATGGTGCACTTAAAATGTATGAAGGATTATGAATCTGTTTGAGGATCAGGGGTTTTATTTTTATAAGTCCTTCTAAATGAAACTCTGACATGAATCAAAACGGTCGTATTTGTAAAAACTCCCGTGTTCACTGCGCTACATTTTTTTCCCTCTTTTTTTTCATCCCTCATTTCCCAAACCGTAACGAGCTCGTGCTGTAATTGCCTGCGTGATTAATAATTAGTTCCGTGGTTCATTCTAATATTATTCTAATATTATTCTAATGAGACAGCGCGAGCCCCAGACGCGCGCCTCTGTTTAATTAGTGCGTCATTTCAGCGCAAACCCCGCGCGCCCGCAGAGGAGGGACTCGAGGGAGGAGGCGAGGAGACAAGGGAGGATGCGAGGAGACGAGGGAGGAGACGAGGAGACGAGGGAGGAGGCGAGGAGACGAGGGAGGAGGCGAAGAGTCGAGGGAGGAGGCGAGGAGACGAGGGAGGAGACGAGGTGGGAGGGGACGATGAGACAAGGAGATAGGCGAAGAGGAGACAAAGTGAGAAGAGACGAGAGAAGAAATTTGGAGAGAGGAGACTAGGAAAGGGAAGAGGAAGTAGGACTCAAGGGAAAGGAGACTGAGATGAAAAGACAAGGAGAGAGGAAGGAGGAGAAAATGAGACAAGGAGGGAGGAGACAAAGAGAAGGAAACGAGGAGAGAGGGGGCAAGAAGCGGAGGTGATGAGACAGGAGATGAAAGGCAGGCAAGAAAGGGTGAGGAGGAAGAAGGAAAGAAGACAGGGGAGACGAGAAAACAAGAAATTGGGAGAGGAGGACAAGCAGAGGACTCAAGGGAGGAGACAAGAAGAGGAGTAGGGCTCAAGGGAGGAGACAAGGAGAGAAAGGGGAGACGAGGAGGAAAGAGAAGACAAGGAGAGAGGAAACATTTATCATTCCTCTCCTTGACTCAAAAGAGAAGAAACAAGGGGAGGAAAGGAAAACAAAGAGAGGAGAGGAGGTGAAGAGACAAGGAGAGAGGAGGGAAAGTGAGGAGGTAAAGAGAGAGGGAACAAGGAGAGAGGAGGGAAAGTGAGGAGGTAAAGGGAGAGGGAACAAGGAGAGAGGAGGGAAAGTGAGGAGGTAAAGGGAGAGGGAACAAGGAAAGAGGAGACAGGAAGAGTGGGAACATGGAGAGAGCAGACGAGAGGAGAGAAGGTGAGACAAGGAGAGAGGAGACAGGAGGGAGGGGCTGGGGTTAATTAGAAGACTCTTACACTCCGCGCGCTCCCGCTGTAATTAAACCGTTTCCCGCCAAACCTCCTCTGTCTGTGCGTCTGCGGAGGGCACGCGCGACGCAAATCAACAAGGATCCAAAGTTTAATCAAAGAACCGCCTTATTTGCATTTCTAATTGGGCTTAATTAGCGGCTGCCCACACGCGCGCGACAGAGGGCGCTTGTTTACGTAGATTACTCTATTCAATTAAAAATAACGTCATTATTAAACCAGTTAAGTCTCCACACACATAATTGACTCATGTTAAGGTGGACTGCTGTTAAGGTGGACTGCTGTTGAGGTGGACTGCTGTTAAGGTGGACTGCTGTTGAGGTGGAGAGCTTTTAAGGTGGATTGCTGTTGAGGTGGAATGTAAACTATACTTTTAAATAATCTACAGAAAAAGCAGACGTGGGTAGTTCGCACATTTACTGTTATATTTAGCCTACTGAGTAACTTTTTGAATACATTTTACTCCTAATCCTATTTTTATTGATGTAACAGTACTCTTACTTGAGTACTACTTTCCCCAAATATTTTTTTACTCTGACTTGAGTGATTTCATGGACCACTACTTTGTACTTCTACTTGAGTAATATTATTTTGAGTAACGTTACTCTTATTTAAGTCCATTTGTTGTTTGACCTTATGATTTGCAATCAGTAATAATTAGAAATATATGAAACTTTTCAAACTGCCTCACTGGGTATTAAGCACCATCAGGACTAAACCTGGTCTAAAATACAAGACATGACAATTCTCCAAAAGTATACAATAACATGATACAAAACTGTACACTACAACTTCACAAACCTGATGTGATGTGCCTAGTTTCATTAACAGGATGCAGCTGATTGTGTTGTGATAGTGCTCTAAAGGGGGAGCAACTTAGCATGGAGAGCAATGGGAGGGGGGACTCAGAACATCAAAGATTTAAGTGAAACTTATAAAACATGTTTTGTTGTTTCAACAAATATACCATTTTCAAACAATGAAAGGTACCATAATGATCTAAAATGTTATGTGTTACAGTGAAATAGAAGTGAAATACCCTCTTTACAACAACAGCATCTCCATTGCTAGTGGAATTCTGGTAAAGATTCACTGTATTTTAATCACAAGTTTGAAATGTTTCTAGTCTAATTGGTTCTCAATGGTTCTAGCTCAGATTAAGGCTGATAATTCCTGGTAGATTTGATTTAATTACGCGCTGGTGGGTGTGGGGTAGTTACTGGTGAAATTGGCTCTGACAGTTCGCCTGAGGGTTACAGAGGGAGGGGCTCCAGCGATTAGACAGGGCCCAAAACAAGGTCGTGTGCTACATACTGACGAGACAGAGCTTTAGGACCATTTAAAAGGGAAAGGTAGCAAGCTTTTCAAATGTGCTATTTTGGATCATTGAAAAATATTAGGGCTGAATTCACACTTACACAAACATTAAAAACCTAAGAACTAAAACGGGACAACTGGATAGATTCAAATAGATGCTGAAATTTGAATATCATGACAACACTACCATAACTAAACAGAAACGTAATAATGATTCTTTACACATATTGTAAGTATAAAACATGTATGTGATAATATGTTGTAAAATCAGGAGCCACAGTGGGGTGCCAGAGGCAAAAACTGTTGTGTCCTTAGGCAAGACACTTCACCCACATTGCCTGGTACGAATGTGGTGTGTGAATGTTGGTGGTGGGAGGAGCTGATGGCACAGCCTCGCTTCAGTCAGTGTCCCAGGGCAGATGTGACTACACCAGAGTGTGAAGTGAATGATTATTGCATGAAATTGTAAAGAGCGTTTGGAAAAAGCTCTACATGATCATAATGCATCATTAATAATAATGATGATGATGATGATAAAATAAACAGTCTCATTCACAAGCATATATACAATTTTATTTCCAAACTATTTACATTTTATTTTAGCAACAGCAAAAAGGTTAAAATCTTTCATAATTTAAACATTCATTTGACAAAAATAACCCCCAGGTATTTCTTTAACAAAGGCCTAGAAAAGCTCTATGCACAGGTCACATACAAACATACAAAAGGCTCTGCTCTGGTCGGAGGTCAGGGGTCACGCTCTTCATCAGGTGAATTTATACGTGAGACAGTCAAGGATAAAATTTGCTTCATTTTTCTCACCCTAAGCACTTTAAGTTACTACTACCAGGTGTTGTTCCCTTATGTGTTCTTTCCTCCAGATCTGAGATAGAGTTTTTATTATAACTTATGTGTGAACCAAAGGATATGAGTCGTAGTCGATCTTCTGTGTGAGGACTCCACTCAGAATGAACTCTGCATTGTGCACATCTGCAGACACAAAAACAGGTTTGAAAGAATCACTGTTCAGTTTTGTGTAAAATGAACACAACCAGCAGATAAAATAATGTATGTATCATTTTTACCAATGTTTTTGAGGAAGTAGTCTCTGAGAAGGTGTAGGTCGTTGTCACAGGAAATCAATATGATTTCTGGAAGATTCTGCAATAAAAAACAAAACAAACCAAGTTTATAAAAATAGTAAAATAGTAATAGTTAATAGACTCACTGTGTCACAGTCACTTTTATTAAATTTGGAAAATATAAAATAAACAACCTATTAAAATTCAAATAAAAAATAAAGACTACCCAATTATCCTTAAATGTAGAACAGTATGTACAATTTGTGGTGTCGCTTTAACATTTATTATACTTCAAAATTAGCGTTAGCATTAAGACATAAACACTGCGCTTCTGTGTTTAGAAAGAGACATGTTTAACATGCCAGTGACATCCACCTGCAGCTCCCTGTTACTGCCTCATCTTTAAATATTTATTCATTTTAGTGTGACTCTGCAAAATCCTCATAGGGATACAATAGGACATGAAGCAGTGATGTTAACAGCATTGTAATGGTGGTAAACAAAAGGAATCTACCCTGGCAGCCAGCAGAGGCCAAAGAGAACTGGATTACACAGGTGCACATGTTTTTACATTAGGTAATGATACAAGACAATAAGGCCAACGCTGCACTCTGCCACGGTCTCCCCCGAACATGTTTTAAACTGTACTAAGTGATAATCAGTGAAAATTCAATTCAATTAAACTCAGGTCCCTGAGGAAATCCAGTTGTTAAGTATCAAATTAAGTGTTTCAAAGTTAATGTCATCAGCCATTAACTGAAATGGAGAGCAAAAAAGAAAAAAAGAGGTGTGTGAAAAAAGAGGAGCAAAAAGTAGAAAAAGTTATTAGTTGATATTTCTTTTTTTTTTTTTTCCACAGGAAAAATGTTTAAAATTAAAAAGTATCACACTTCTGTGGGGTATTAAATAACACTTTACATAGTTAGATCCCCATGTTTCCTTTTATCGTTTTGAAAATGCTATAATCATGTAAAACATCTTTACACATTGTTGTCAAAGTTTCACTTGTATTTTAATAATAATAAATAATGCCTTACACTTGTAATGCGCTACACTGAAGTCATTATTCATTCACTCCACACTTGGTGATGGTAAACTACTATTGTAGCCACAGCTGCCCTGGGGCTGACTGACGGAAGCGAGGCTGCCAGTTTGCGCCATCGGCCCCTCCGACCACCACCGATCATTCGCGCACACACACACACCACATTCATACTAGGCATTTTCTGACACTCTTCTCCCTTTGTTCCCCATCCTAAGTCACTCCCCCTTCAGAGCAACACAATCAGTGGGCATCCAACTGATGAAACTACTGCGCATCGCATCAGGTTTGTGAAGTTGTAGTGCAGTTTAGCATCATGTTTTGGTATATTTGGAGAATTGTCGTGTGGGCGGAGCATTTAACAGAATCTTACAGGTAACCGAAAGGAGGGTTCAAAGAAGGCCTGGGAGAGATTGCTAGATCACACAAAGAAGAAAAGGAAGCAGGTGGAGATTGAAGAGAATTGGTCCCTCTGCTGACCTTGTTCTGGCGGTGCTCCAGGACCTTCTTGGACGAGGGCAGTTTGGGCAGTAGTTTGCCCCCTGCACTCTCCAGGATGGCCTTCATGGTGCTGAGGCTGGGGCACATTCCAGGGGTCAGGTAGAAATATTTACCCTGAACAAAGGAGAAAGAAAGTATTAAATATGAGAGAAAGGAAAATATAACAGAAGACTGGTGAATACAGATGAGGACTAAAGACTGAACCAAGAAGCACGCTTTGTGACAAAACATCTGCAAAAAGGGCTATATTAAAGCCACAGTATGCAACTTTTAAGACTAAAATAAGTTTATTTTTTCATTTTGGTTGTGTTTATTGCACTGTAAAACAGAAAAACATGTGTCTCTGCTCTTCTGCTTGTTCGAATGAAAATTTATTGGCTATAATATTCCAGTATGACATAAAACCTATGACCATGGAGAATGTTCCAGAGCATCGTTTTAACTTTTTATTTCCATGGAATTATAGAGATGACGTGGCCACTTCCACAAAGTTGTATGTTTCAAGTGTACTTACTTCTCTAGTACTCTTCTGTTATATGGGGAATGCGTAATTTGGGTGTTTTGAGCTACTTTATGTGACCTTAGCATTGGTGTTTCACATATTCTAGCTTAATATATTGTGTGTTTATGATAAACAGTGATTTCTGAGCAAAGCAGTTCCCTGGCCGCACTTGAGTAAAGCCAGTCAGTGTGTTGTAGATGGACTTTAAAAACACTGAGGTGCTGTGGCGTTCACCTTAAACAGCTGCGAGCTTTGGGCCCGTTTCAGAGACTCCTCCAAACTGAAGCTGAACAGAACCTCAGCCTCTGCGTCTCTCAGGGTGAAGCTCTGTTCGTCTGCAGCACAACAGAGGGACAGTTCAGAGCAGAGGTTTTACAACTACCAACTAGTTTAATATTTCCAAGTACCACCAGATCTAAACCTGGCCTTTATCAGGCCTCAGTTAGAATGAAACAAACCAAAAATGAGGATAAAGCATAGACAAGGCAGGTCTAAATAATTAGGGCAAAAACATGAATAGATTGGTCCGTGTACATAGTTGGAATATTCATTTTATTTAGGGAGCAAAGTCTGAGAAACACTGGTTTAGAGCAGTGGTACCCAACCAACCCATATTTCATCGATATGGCGGCCCCCACATCATTCTCCTACCTGACAAGTTGTGGTCTTATAAAGTAAAGATAATATGATCATTTTCCAGTAAACAGTGTTGATCAAATACTTAACAGAGGCAATTAAAGTGTCACCTCTTGATTAAAATTCACACAGTTTAGTCTGGACCTCTTTTCTAGGAACCCCTGAAGACCCATTGAGAATCTTTGGGGACCTAAATTTGGGTTAGAAAATGTAAAAGAAATGCAGTGGACAGTCAAGACACATTCAGCAAACTGCCAGATCTGGGACTGTGTGGGTTTAAATTGTAGACAAGAGCTCTCAATGTTAACCCAATCATTTAATATACATAAAACATCATATATGCTATTCAAATTGTAGAATTACTGTCCCAAGGGAAATACTCCATCGCACAGGCATTTAAACTGTGTTACATCTACTTTAACTTCACAGTGGCCTGAGTCTTACCCACAAACTTCTGGCTCCTCCAGCTCTCCTCTAACCACTCGGGCCTCACGATGTGTTTGACCACAGACATGGCGGTAAGAAACTTCACTGTCCGTGACACCTTAGACGCCAAAAGGTGAGTGACCCTGTGTCCAGAGTCTGCCACCTCTCCCCCCAACGCGTGCACCCACTGAGGGAGGGGGAAGGGGGGGGGGGGGGCACAGAGGAGAGAGAGTGGGAGAGAGAGAGGGTAGAGAGAGAGAAAATGCAGTTATTATCATCTGCAGTACTAATGCAGTACATTTACTCAAGTACAATTTTATTAAAAACTACTTCTCAGAGCCCTTTCTGGCAGCATACTTTTACTCCTACTTGAGTGATATGTTTATTGAAGTAACAGTACTCTTACTTGAGTAAAAGCTGTGGTTACTTTTCCCACTGTGAGCAAGTCACAATATGAAATGATTTGGATATTTGTGTTTCTTGCAGCGTTCCTTCAGATATGACTTAGTTTGTCTAATTTTTGTGCCTATCCTTTGAAAATTAGACCAAGCTAATAAACAGAAACTGTAATCAAATCAGTAGTTAGCCCCTCCTTCAGATAGATTTAAGGCAGTGTCCACCAGCAATCTGACCAGAACTGAAGAAGCCACTTAATTCTTTCAACAGGACAAAAGTTTTTGTGTGAAGATGTTGAATTTTCTTTTGCTGTCCTTTGACATGTTTTGTGCATTATTTAATGTTGAGTTGTTCCAGTTAAATGAAACTATAAATCAGATGTCCAGCCAGTTACAATTACATAAGTTTAACTTCCTTGAGTCATTTCTTAGAACAAAACTTGCTGCCTATTTCTGTTTGTGTATTTGTAAAAGTGTGGGTGCAGACCTTGGTGTACTGTTGGACCAGAGCAGGTTCAAACCCAGTGAACATGACCAGAGGAGTGGACTCAGGAGGCAGCTTCTGACCAGGGGACTGCACCTCATCCAACCTAAAACAACACAACAGTTAAATCTAAAAGTGCAGTAGCTGTGTTTCAGATGACATCACAATATTGTATAGGGCAATATTTAATACAGATGTGGGATGCTAAAATTAATATTGTTAAAATGCATTTTTTTTTCTTGCAGCTCTTGGGTCTAGTGACTAATAGAAATGATCAGGTTCTACATTTGTGCATTTACCTTTTGGATATTTTATGGCAAAGTAAAACGTAATTAATAGGTAAACTGTCTCTTGCCCCAAGCAAAAACCTCAGAGATAAAACTGGACAGGAAGTAGTGACGCTAACAGTAACAGGTTGTCGGGCGCTGTTGTGCACAGAGCCTATTCTGCCCTTCTGCTAAAACTATATCCTCTCCCCCAAACTCTAAAACCAAGATGGTACAAAAGCATCTCATCAAATCTGCATCTACACATACGATCACATATAAAGTGCCCCCCTCAGAGCCCACAGACCTGGCCTTCTTATTGGCTGGTTCACTGTTGGAGTTCAGCTTCTGTTTCTGCAGCTGTAGGTTCTAAAACACAAACCAAAGACGTTAGGTTTATTTACAAAGTATACAGTGCAGAAATGTGTTTATATTTAGAAATGTACACTACCAAACGTTTGAATAGACCTTCTATTTCAATTTTTTTTTCTTTACTGCTTCTACATACATTGTGTGTGTGTGTGTGTGTGTGTGTGTATATATGTGGTATGTATGTATATATATGTGTGGTGTGTGTGTATGTGTATGTGTATGTATGTGTATATATATATGTATATGTATATATATATATATATATGTATGTATGTATATATATATATATATATATATATGTATGTATATATATATATATATATATATATATGTATGTATATATATATATATATATATATATATATATATATATGTATATATATATATATATGTATGTATATATATATATATATATATATATATATATATGTATGATATATGTGTATGTGTGTGTGTGTGTGTGTGTGTATGCATATATATACATATATATACATATGTATATATATATATATACACACACACATATATATATATACACACATATATATACACATATATATATACACACACACACCACACACACATATATATATACACATACATATATATTACATATATATATAATAATATAATATAATAATATATTTACATACACATACACACACATACACACACAAACAGAAGACATCAAATATATGAGCATCCTCAAAGGGTCCACTCTTTGCTTTGTTGACAGCGCCCAGTCCCTTGGCCTTCTATCAGTGAGCTTCATAATGAAGTCTCCTGAAATAGTTTTCACTTCACAGCTGCACCACGTCAGGGTCAAGACATGCAAAGATTGCAAAGCAGTGATCAAAGCAAAGGGTGGCTATTTTTGAGTTATTTTGTGTATATTTTTATTCACTACATTCCACATGTGTCATTCATTGGAGCCTTCAATGAGAATGTAAATAATTGTGGAAATAAAGAAGAAACATATGACTGGTAGTGTACTTTAAGACAAACTGGCGTATGTGAATGAGCAGAGGCTGGACTCACCGCTAAGGCCTCTGGAGTCACTTTGATTGGAGCTCTCCACGCACCTGCGAAAGACATCAGACTTTTATCATTTGACAGGCTTAAGGTTACGTTTGGTCTGGTCTAATCTGCTTTTTGGAAATAACGTATATAGTCTAACACAGGGGTGTCAAACTCATTTTCACCGAGGGCCACATCAGCAAAAATTGGGGTTGCCCTCAAAGAGCCAGATGTAACTGTACGGCAGTAAAATGTAACTAAATGTAAAGAATTTTTAACTAGTTAAATAACTGTTCTGTATTTATTACATATTTTTACACCTCTGCAAATGCTTCTGTAACTGCGTATCTCCGGATAAACTGACATTTTTAAAAGTCTGTATCTGGTCGGGGCCACCTGCTCAGACCTTCAGCACCGCCTCAAAAACACACTCTCTGAAAAAGACTCAGCCACAATAAAGCTGTTTTCACTGCACCTGTTTTTTGGCTTTTGTAAACACAATTCTTGGACAATTAGTTTTTCTTGAAGGCAAATTTTTGCATACTTAGTTCTTAATCAACCAAATAATCTTGTTGACATTGAACAACATGGAAACTAAAACAGTATCAAGATCTGCCTGTTGTGATCTGAAACCCAGCAGCACTTCAAACATGAATGGTTAACGCCTGGTCGTACTCTCTCCTCCCCCGGTGCACGTACCCAGCAGGTTGATGACGAGCTGGGGGTTGGGGGCCAGAGGTTCTGGGTGGTTATAGTTCTGGTATCTGCTGTGCTGGATTTGCCTCAAAGCCTCAAAGTTCCCCAGTAACACATCACACAGCCACTGGGCGTTCACACAGGGAATCTTCCACTCTTTGGCCTTCTCATACTTCAGTCCGCTCGGCCTGAGAGGAGAGAGGAGGGTACAGTGTTAAAGCAGACCTATTATGCAAAAATTGACTTTTCAGAGTTTTTGACCATGTTATAGTTGTTTCGTTCTCATTTACCCTGTGAAATTGTATTTGGAGTGAATCATGCATGTTTAAGCAATCTTGAATCACTTATTTTCCAGACGCCACATCGTCCATCAATCCCCAGTTTCGCCTCCACCGGTACATGCCCACTGCTCTGTGCTTCGTTCTCCAATTTTACTTTCTTAATCGAAAGGATTCGGCAAAGTCTTGTAGTCATTTTGGTACAAAGGGAATAAAATTTGCTGCCCGGTAGTAGTGTTTAGTATCGGTGATGTGCAGCTATCTACAGGAGGGGCAGACCGCATACGGCGCTTTACTGTCATGACATTTATGGTGACGTCAGCTCTCACTGGGCACCGCAGAGACTTGTTTCTTTTATTAAGCTGTTTGAGATGAGTATAGCATTTTCAAATGTCCAAATTCTAACATATTTTACACAGGTTTCATATATTATAACTGTAGAACAGGCTCAAGCACAATATGTCCACACCAGATTTATTCAAGTAATAAAGTAATATGCATTTGCCCCAGTACAGATTGTAAATTTCCCTGTGGTGTGTGCGCTAGTCTTATATCCGTTTAACTGTGTTCTTACTCTTTACAGATGAGAACAGTGTTGCTGCGGCAGAGGTATCCTGTGTACCGCGCTCCTGCCAAATATGCCATCAACTTTAGGTCGTCCCGATCAGAGTCCACGAAGCCCGTCACCGAGATGATCTGAGGAGATGTAATAAATGTTAGAATTAGGAAAATGTCATTAGGATGTGAATTGCTGTCTGATCTTGTTTGTCTGCTCTAGTAGTCCGTACATGTTGTGAGCAGGGCTTGGCTCCAGGGGGAAAGGCGAAGGGCAGGTGCAGTGTCCGACTCGGAGGAACCATCTTTTTTCTCTTCAGAACCGTGTTGAGCCAGTGAGCAGTGACACACCTCTTTCCCTCTCGCAGAGCCTACAACACCAAGGTAGCAATTCATACACTGGAATAGCTGCACAAGGTAATAATAATAAGTTAATCTTATACAGCGCTTTTCCAGACACTTGGCTTGTTTCAATCTGCCCACCCCTAATGTAGAACATAAAGAGTATATATGTTTGTAGATGTGGGGAGTTTTCAGTGGGCCTTACCTGAACATACATGTTGCTGACTTGACTCTCACAGAGTAAATGAGTGCAGCGACTGGTCAGAGTGTTATCAGCTACGCCCCCACACGCCTGAATCACCTGCAGCAGAACATACAACACATTTAGTCAGAACTTTAAATACAAGCAGAAGTAAAGACCAAAGCTAACAGAGGAACTGTGTCTGACCCGTTTCCATGTGGCCAGAAGCTGTTTATCGGCCATTTGTTCTGGATAATCAGCAATTGCAAAAACACAGCCCACCAGGAACCCATCCGGAGGAACTACAAGAGAAGAGAGCGAAAATATCTTAAAATGTAATAAAGGCAGGACTTGGGGTACAATATCCAAGACTGTGCTACAACAGATAAAACAAGTCTCCATAGAAATTCTCAGGGCTTGCACCCAAAGTTTTTCCCATGTCTTGGCCCAGCACAGATATCAATCCAAGAGTCAATACAAGTCCATTTTGTACTACTCTGAATCAAATTAGAAAGCTACTTATTGTCCGAGAATCAGGAAGTGTGCATTAGCACGCTAGTTGTTGTTAGTATTATCGTCACTGCAAAACTCAAAAAAAGAATATATTATAAACTCATAGTGGTGAATATTCAGAATGCATAAGGTAAGTGAGGAATAACTTTGGAGTAGTTCTGTTTTTGATGTTTTAAAGTAAAAATAAGGTACAGCACCTTTAAGATTGAAAAATACTTCTGCTGAGCCCTATGCTGATATCGGTGCGTAATCTTTACCGTTACCCACCGATATCAGCATTCGTTTAGCCTGTCTTTGTCATGTGGTACTGACCCTCTTGGCCTGGCTCGTGCCCGTAAAGCTGTGTGCTCAGTGGCGCCCCCTGTGGCTGCTGGAGGACCTGCAGACTCTGGTGCTGATTGTGCAGGTGCTGGGTTTGGTGGAGGAAGTGGCTCTGCTGAAGGTGGTGTGGGTGGAGGTGAGTCTGGCCCGGCTGCTGCTGCTGCTGCTGCTGCTGCGGGTGCGGGTGCGGTTGTGGGTGATGGGTTGGTGTTTGTTGTTGGTTTTGTTGTTGGTTTTGTAAATGTGTTTGTTGGTTTTGTAAATGTTGTTGCTGCAGCATGTGCATTCTCTGCTGCTGCTGGAGCTGATGGAGTGGGTGCTGAGGGCGTAGCTGAGGGTGTTGCATGAACCGCTGCTGCGATAGGGGGAGCTGTGGAGCCTGAGGAGACAGAGATATGGTAGAGATGTGCTTATGGCCAATAGGTTGCATTCATGTTCCACAATTTGACTCAACAATTTCAGATGGAGGACGGGACCTATACAACTACGTGAGATTCATCGTTTTTGAATGAAATATCCAAACTTTTCTAAACCACAAATGTTGAACCTTCTCATTATTTGTTTGGGACTGGCTACACAAACTTGTCATAATTTTATGGTTTGAAGTCTTTTCAATCTACAACAATTACGCAACTTTTGTTTATTTACACTGACAAGACATTGAAGTTTGTGCCAGTTTTTGTTTCATGTGAATAGGCGCAGTAATTAGAGATATTAACCATAAACCAGGCCAACAAATCTACAATCTGACAGTTACACAGCGCAAACTCCACAGCAGTTTGCGCTGTTGTGTCAGACATGTCCTTCAGTTTGCTTTTATATCATGTAAAAAGTCATCTTTACCTGGAATGTTGCAATACTGTGCAACATTCCAGGCAAAGCAATAACATCTCCCTGAAGACACCATCAGAGTGCACCTTAAAGATCCCCATACCTGAGCCATTTGGTGGGGGTGCTGCTGTGACATTGGGCGCTGCTGTTGGGACATGGGATGAGGGAAGCCCTGCCCCCCCTGAACCTGCACCTGGACTGGACCTGGGACCTGGACTGGGCCCTGGACTTGGACTTGACCCGCGACTGCTGCTGCTGTTGCTGCTGCTGCTGCTGCTGCTGCTGCTGCTGCTGCTGTAGTTGCTGCTGCTGTTGTAGTTGCTGTTGTTGTTGGTGGTGATGGAGCTGCATCATGTGGTGCTGGTTCTGGAGGTGGAGGGGCAGGTGCTGTGGGTGTGTGCCCTGAGGAGTGAACTGCTGCTGGGGCACAGGTGGGTGAGGTTGGGGGTGGTCTCCAGGGAGGGGCTGACCTGACAGTTTGGGCTGAAGGGGGAAAAACACATTTAATTGTTTTGTGCTATTTTCTGTGGCTGCAATTAGATGTACAGATTTAAAAATTAAATCATAAACCACAATAATTATCAGAATTTTTTTTTTTAAACAGGCTCAGCAGTAGTTTAAATTTAAATCTCATGTCTCACATGAACCATGGGCCCTGGTCTCTCTGAGCTGTTGGTGATGTTCCTTAGAGTCCGAGCAGCAGGACTCCAGCCGGGCATTGCTTCTGGACCTCCAGGAATCGCTCCTGAACAGAACCAATCAAAAAAGAAATTATCACACCAGTTCTCAAAGTGGCAACTCTAAGCTAAATGGGAGAAAATAAAACCCTAATTTTATCACCGCATGTCCGCAAACTAAAGCAAATCTTGAATAAATAAAAGTGAAACCAAACCAGGACTGAACCAGGACTGAACCGGGACTGAACCGGGACTGAACCGGGACTGAACCGGGACTGAACCGGGACTCAACCGGGACTCAACCGGGACTCAAACGGGACGGGACTCAATCGGGACTCAACCAGGACTCAACCAGGACTCAACCAGGACTCAACCAGGACTCAACCAGGACTCAACCAGGACTCAACCAGGACTCAACCAGGACTCAACCAGGACTCAACCAGGACTCAACCAGGAGCTGTTATTTTGCAGGGAGCATATTGGGAGTAGAGAGGTCATACTGCTTACAACTCTTAAACAATTCCTACAGCCTTCTTTAGTTGATCAGTTGAACCCTAAACTTGAGGAAGATAAATGATAAGGCCAGAAAACCCCGTTTTAAAAAATAAACTGGGATGCAGGAGCCATGTTGGTAAAGTAGTACCCCTCTTACCTGGAGGTGGAGCCTGGTTCATGGGTGTAGCAGCAGGGCGTCCCTCAGGCACTGCTCCAGCTCCAGGTGCGTGGACTGGGACAGAGGCGCAGAGGTTGATCATCCCACTAGCCCCTGCCCCTCCTCCTCCTGCTGCTGCCGCTGTGGAGGTCGGCTCTCTGGTGCCTGGGGGCCCCGCTCTCCTCCGTGCTGTCCCCAGGCCAGGAGTCACCTCGGCTGGGGTCCAGTTCAGATTTGGTCCTTCCTTCTCGTTGGGGGAGTCGTCATCGGAGTCGTCAAACATGCGCTAAAGGACGAATATAAAAACAAAACGTTAATTTAAAACAATAGAAAACAAGACCAGCAGACAGTTTCTAAAAAGCATTTAGTGATGTTTTATTGTTAATATGGGTCATTACTGTAATTACCTCTCCACATCTAAAGTTCAATACAAGCACAAATAAACTTGGATAGGTGAAATGTCACAAAAAGTATATTACAAGTTTATGTAGCTAAATATAAATAAATTTAAAAATCCAGTTCAAAATGAGATATGTAAATTATTAAGTCTGGGCGATATGGTAAAAGTATGTGCACTTTATTCCTAATATTGTCTGATAACGTCACTCCACTTAGAGCTTTTTTATTACTGTGCAGTGCAGTATAATACATCAGTTTTATATAGAGCTTTTCATAGCAGCTCAAAGACAATTTACACAGTTTGCTTGGCTTGTGTGATGAGCCATGGACAGAATCTCACAGCTAATCGTAAGGAGGGTTTGAATAGGGTTGAGATCTCTTAAATACTCAAACATGTATGGATGACATCTAAAACCTCTTCAGGCACATTTTTGATAAGGGAACAATGATATAACATTGTAGAAAGCGAAAAAAAAGGTAAATAAAAAAAATATATGGATTTTTCTTAATACCCCATATGGTTTTGTAGATGCTGCGATTATGTGATTAAAAATGTCCTGGAAAATGAATAAAAGCAAAGTATGTGAACCCTGAAAAAGCGTGTCTGACCTCCAGGCGTCGCTCTGGCTTTCGGGGTGGTGGGGACACAGAGTTGAACTTTTTGGGGCCAGGACGTCTGCGTGGGCTGGACTCAGACGAGCTGGACCCTGGGGACCTCCTGGAGCTCAGGTCCGACTCCTCCTCGCTTTGCTCCTCTGGCTCTATGTAGGTGAGCCGTGGGTGATACAGAGACTCCTCCTTACGACTCTTATCTGGGAATACAACAGTAAACTTAGGAGAGGACAGTATAGCCACGCTTCCACTGGTTCACTTTGGAGAGGATCGATACTGGTTGCAAGTGTCTGCAGTGTCTGAAATGAACCATACAGCCCCGTTTGAGGGTCTGACTCTGTAGGGGACAAGCTCCCAGCGGGGTCTGGGCCTGGTACAGCTCTAGGTACGGTTAATGACCAAATGAGATGATTGGACTAGAGAGAGCACAGTCAGGATACAACAAGACGGCAAAAAGCAGATAAGCAAATAAAAGCACATACAATAATAACCTCTTACCAAACACTGACTTGATCTTGTGATAAACCAGGGTATTTCCAGTTATGCCAACTTAAATGTTGAGCCAACATGCTCTGTAAAACAAAGCTAGCACAAATGCAACTTTCCTGTTTAATGATGCACAGCACTCAGCTATAAAAAAAAAAAAAAAAAACTATTATATTTCCAGTGCAGAATGCTTCTAACATTAGCCAAACCCAATGCATTACATGAAGAGAGGTTAAAACACAGTGTAGAGGTATAAAGAAAAGAAATAAATGCAGAAATAGCTGATGATAAATTCGCTTTGTCTTTACATTAGCTGGGATTACCCATAGAGTTACAAGTATAATTCAGATATGATTTAGATTTTATTTAAGAAAACATGAGTTATGTTTGGGTGACATCAGTATCTCACAAAGCAGAGCCCAACCCCTGGCCCCAGAGCCATACTCAGACCTACTCCAAGACGGCCCCAAGCAAACTGTGCCAGTGGAAAAGAGGCTATTTTAGTAACCTTATTTGGCTCCGCCCACTTTTGCCTCTAAATACTCCTAAACTGCGCTCTTTGCAGTGACATTTCTAGTTCCGGGGATTCCCATTCCTTTCGACAGAGAATGTGCGGAAAAAAATCTGATATAAAGTAGGTTGACTTGTGTAAAATGTTCTATGTTCATGTGACCAACAAGTCAACACTGCACTGATTCTCTAGGAGTCTTTAAAATGGCCCTGTAGTCCCTGTAGAACTTATTTACTGTGAGATCGGCAGCCCCATGCAAAATAATATAACCCGAGTGTCGATGGTGGTGCCCAGGATATTAAAAGGCCTGAACTGGATTGTGAACCATGAGTAAGGAACATGTTTTAGTTTGAGCCTTTAGCCCCACCCACTTAGTCCTTTCTGCCATGTCTGTCTGCGTCTTGTTTGGTGGTTTCCTTATAGTTCTCCGATCTCTGCTCACTATTAAGATTTCAGAGATTTTGGAGATTTCACTCTTGAAAATGCAAGATTACACTATGCAACCTGGGAGCAGTACAAGATGGATTCTCATTAGTTTCACAGATATCTCAGGGATTTATCATGTTGTGCAATAACTGCAGCCCAACTATCTTAAATGTATTAAATCCTAGGCTTGGAACTTGTATTACAATTCCACTACAAAACGACTCAAGTACCTTTGACAGAGTCTGTGATCCAGTCTGGAGTGACAATCCTGATGCTGGGGTGTTTCAGAGCACATTCATACTTTGCCTGAAAATAAGACACAAAAAACTGCTCAAGCGACTACTATAAGCCAATCAATATTGTTCAATTAGTCCTATTAAAATAAAACACAAATTAAATAAAAAAAAGATCCCTTACCCCTTTGGGTTCTTTCACAACTAAATGTGTGACCTTCCTGTTGAGGTTGAGTTGACAGCTGCCTCCATAGAACGTGACGTAGGCCCAGAGAGTGTTCAGGTCCTCGGGAATCTGGTCACAAAGCAACACAGAGACACAGTTCAAGTACAATTGATGTGTACTTCTAAGTCACTCCCTCTTCAGAGCACTATCACAACATAATCAGCGTGCATCCCGCTAATGAAACTATTGCACATTGCTTCAGGTTTGTCAAGTTGTTTTGTACAGTTTTGTAATCATGTTTCTGTATATTTATGGGGAACTGTTGTGTGGGATGGCATGGAGGCTTGTGGGCTGAACACTGCACTAATAAGGCCTGGGAAGGATCGTTAAAATACTCAAACATGCATGGATGACATCTAAAACTACTTCCTGCATGTTTGTAATAATAGAAATAACATTATAACATGGTAGGAAAGTCCAAAAAGTGAATTTGCACAATAGCCCCTCTATAAATGAATAATATTGATTGTGGTATTTATACAATCAGCATATTATTCAGTTGTACATTTAATAGAACAATTGTCAATTTGTGACTTTACTGCAGAAGCAAGTTCTGACATTTAAAAGTCCACCTACCCGAGGGAGACACGCGTTGACCCCAAAGAAGATCTGTCCTGATTCTGGAGAAAACCCCGTCACACTGTTGTTGTGGTCAAGAAACACGTGCAGCAAAGAAATCTACTTTTAACACTGAGCAGATTCATGTAAAACCAAAATCAGATAATGCCAAGTTTAAAGGATACGGTAGAAGGTCTCCACAGCGAACAGAGAGGATCACCCAAGAAGGCTGAAACATAAATCAATACTCATTAAAAATAAATTTGTGGCTTAAACTGAAGAGTGAATAAATAATTGCTCTTCTATTTCCATTTGTACTCTTAGTAATCACATAAACATTAACTGGCCGATACACAGAGTACAAAACATGCTATAAGCTGAGAGAAGATGCCTTAGGACTTTGTTTTTGATTAGCTGGACCAGCATGTCCTCAAGTAGGTTCACTTCAGATTAATCTGTGCACAATTTTTAAAAAATGTCATATTCATGGACCTTTTACATTTTAACCAATTAATCGATTCATTGAAAGAAATAATCCCTAGATTAATCAATTAGCAACATAATAGTTGCAGGTCTGTTCCAAAAGACAAATCTGCACTGAGGACAAACTGGAAAAACCTGCCAATACTAGCACCAATATTAGGGCTGCAACGATTAACTGACTAATCATAAGTTGTCGACTATAAAAAATAATTGCAGTTGTATTTTGATAATTGTAATCGTTATTGGCACTATACAGACTCTAAAACACATAGCAAAAAAATAGCATAAATAATACAGACAGTGGCATTGTTAAATAAATTTTTCAAAATCTATTGTTAATTTTCACCAATACACTACTACTGTATATTTGTAAATATTCTCTTCAGAAGTCTTCAATCACCATAATGTAACCTTTATTTGGCAGAAATTTAAAATGTCTTGATGTAGAACAGAAATAATTAGGGATGCAACAATCCAGCTTTTTCAGTTCCAATATCGATACTTTGACTTCAAGTATCTCCTGATACCCGATACCAGTGTAGGGATGGCATTTTTACAGTATTGTTAGCCAACGTGTAAAAATTCATTCATAACTGTCTCGTGGTTACCTTGACGACAGGCAGATCAAAGACCTCCCTGGACTCGCTGACCTCTGGGTTGTCTCCATCCTCTGCAATGATGTGAGTGGCCAGAGCATTGTATGAAACCTCTTTCCCTTTGCCCGCTTTCAACAGCTGCACCACCTACAACACCAGACCAGAAAACAACACATTTAGGACAAAACAGGGATGTGCAAAAAAAAAAAAGAAATAAGAACCAACTTATAGAACTACAAAAATATAATGCTGAGTAAACATCATCACAAGGATTCGTGAAGTTGTCAGCACCTCCTATGGACAGCTGCAGTTCACACTAGTGGTAGCGTTTTTTACCCCATAACTACCAAAATAAAAACTAAAAGCTGCCAAATCCTACAGGTACAGAACATTCCCCACAGAGATAGATGCTTTGCATGCCATACGATTATAGCTGAAGAAACAACATGCTCATGAAGACAAGCAGGAGGAGACCCTCCAACAGGTCAAATAAAAGTCAGGGTTGTGGAGATGCAAGTCCACTCACTCACTAAGAACTCATGTTTTATACACATTACAGTGCAATAAAAACAGCCAAAATGAAAAAGCATGTGTTTATTTTTGTCTATTATTTGAAAAGCTGGCCACATAGAGAGGAATGTTGATCTATTAGACAATGTGAATGAAAGTGAATTACTCATGTTTAGTCATGGGGTCAAATGCATCTTCTTATAGTTATCATAACACTAAAATCAGCATGACAGATTCTCCCCCATAAAAACAACCAGGAATATACACTGGCACCCAAATCCACACTCTGTTGCCCACTGTATAAAACATAAACATGTAAACAAGTAACTATACTGGAAAAAAGAGGCTGTATAATCAAATGCATGTGTCAAAAAGCAACATTTACACTCAATTAATTATGAAATGATTATAGTTATTTGTGTCACCACAGTCTCACTGGAATCTATGGGAAACACTGCTATCACTCACTAGATTTAGGTGAGGCATGACAAGAGTTGTCAAAAGTATCGAAAATCAGATACTAATTGATACTTAAACTTGATACTAACTTGAGCATGTATCGATACTAAAAAACTCAGATTAACAGAACAGAAATTAACCTTTCCTGAATAGCTTTGGAACGATCTTGAGCTGTATCAAAACAAGTATAAGACACATAAACTAGTATACGCCTATAGACCATTATGGAACCTACCTGGACACTGAGGAATTAGATATAAGGTCATATGGGAATAGAAAAGAAAGTACTACCATTTAATGTGGAAAATCACAGTATACTGTCTAAATGAAGAGTGATTTCTATTATCCTCGTGATATCAGAGTCAATATCGAATATGTAAATCAGGTTAGAAATTTCATTACCTTGACAACACTAGACATGACTATTTATTTACAATAATTTATATGACACGTTAAACCCAGGTTCGGGCAACAGCAAGACAGATACTAGAATTTTTTTTTTTAAGTTGACACTAGAACCGACTTAATACTGTTCTTTAAAAGTAGGCAATGTGTTCTGAGCATGGATCTACAATGATTATAGTGTAAACATGTAAAGGACAAACAGGAGGCGTTTGGCACAGAACATGGACGCGTGCCACAGGTCTCTACGCTCTCGGACAAATAAAGACTTTACATAAACTTTGACCAATTGTGTTCATATGCAGTGGGAATTATCTTGTCTCAGTGGCTCAATTACATGACAGAACATTTCAGCCAACAGGGTATTACAATGTATCCGGAAGAATATGTATAGAGTTAGTTATGTGCGCAACAAGGGTTATGCACTTTGACATTACGTTAATCCGTATTCCAGCCATGTCAGATCAGACCAACTGGGAATTTGTACATATTTATTAACATCCGAATAATTAAATTACGTGCTTTTAATATTATTTATACCGCCCAAACATTAATCTCACATGTCACAAGCCCAGAAATCCAAGCTAGCATCAGGCTAAAGGTAAACTATATTGTGCTAATCTAAAATATAGTGTTTGTAGCGATCTAAAGTAAAATGCAATTAACCTATGTCTGCAGATAAGTCGCAATAAATAAACTGTTTTCATATGACAACAGTACAACAACTAAGTTAAGTATTTCCCACCAAAGTTTAGCCCGCTAATCTCTCGACTAGCATGTTTAGCCTATTTCTCATTCAGTTCTAATGGAAAATGCTAAAGCTAAAAACTTAGCATCCGTGTTAGCTAACCTGCCAAAACCTCACCTTCTGGTCAATGTCTCCCACTACGTAGAATTTCACGTCTTTGAAAAGCTCTTCGGACACTTTATTCTCCTCGTCGGACATGGTGGTCCATAAAAAGCGCGGGTTTGAGTTATTAAAAACAAAAATAAGCAGCTAAAGTCTGAAAATGTGAGGGAAGAGCGCTGTAGCCGCGAGTCCAGCGCCAAACTGCGAAGCACGCCCTCGACTGTACCAGCGCATGACACGGGGGGGACAGATCTGCACAAATATGACTTTTGTTAAGATTCTGTCATTTTTGTGGCTAATGGCGTGATTTAGACTGTTATTATTCATGCTATTAGACAAATTCTGTGTCAAATGCGAGCGTAAAGGTGAAAATAATATCCATTTTATACATGAGACTAGACTGATCCCCCTTGAAATAGTAAAGTCTACAAACGCTCCAGACAGTGATTTGAGGACGTCTCTTCTTATGTCACCATGGCCGTACTGTCAATTTTGCCATTTTTTTTTAATTTTATAATAAATCTGAGTATTTTATAAGAAAACTGAGTTTACCATTTTTCTTTTAATGATTTATATCGTTTTGTGCAGTATTGGTACAGCACTGACACCGGTCTTCGTGTCACCCGAATTCTCTCTTTCTTAAGAATAATTAACAAGTGACCGATTATTCACTAAAACCTACTTCTAGTAAATGTTCTACCAAGCTGCGTTGTAGTTTTCTATTTCTTCTATTGAAAGATGAGATGACATTAAAGCCACAGTATGTAACATTTTAGCCAAAAAATTACATGAAATTAAAGCTTGTTTTTTTCATATTGGTTTATCGCCTTGTTTCCATAGAAATGCTATGCCTTTGTTTAGAATATTCCGCTTTATGGCATTAAAAGGTATGTCCATGGAGAAGGTTATGACTTTCTATGTCCATGGAATTTTTCCACCTCCAGAAAATTACATATTGTACCTTTAACACAGTTCCTACACACCATATGGAATTATATAAAAACATGTGGATGTGACTGTGAAATATTGTATGTACTGTATATACCTGCACCTTAATATTATATTTCATACACGCATATTAAACTTTGAGCTTATTTTACTCGGGGCGTTGAATTAACGGTGCCAGGGCCACTGAGTCTGTTTGTTCATTTCCTGTAGGGGGCAGCAATGCAACACCCACCTACAAGGGCCAGGCTCCCTCCTGAGAACTGTCCAAAAAGGCTCCCATTATAGTCATGTATTTTTGCTCAGTTGTGTGATTAAATATCATTTGAAGAATTATCAAACAAATTTTTATCATTTGGTCAAAAAGCCTATCTTTTTAAATGAACATGTAGTCATTCATTGCACTGTGTCTTGCTAAACTGTGATGCCATGGAGACAAGGTGGTGGACTCTTCAATAGAAAAGTTACATAGTGCATCTTTGTCTTTATCTTCATGGTCATATTAAAACATCTCACCTGTCTTTACCTTTGACCCCTCTCATCAGGGTGTTTTGACTGACATCTGCATTAAATCTCACTCGAGGAAACACCGGCCTGAACACAGACATCACAATGACGACGCAGAGTTTGATTAAACCTGTTCTTTGTCTGACAGACCTGTGTCTCTATCAGAGCTGTGACCTCACGCTTTATGGGTTTAATACAGATGAGGGAACTGAGCCAGGCCTAAACCAGAACTGAACCAGGACTCAACCAGAACAGAGCCAGGACTAAACCAGAACTGAACCAGGACTCAACCAGAACTGAGCCAGGACTAAACCAGAACTGAACCAGGACTCAACCAGAACTGAGCCAGGACTAAACCAGAACTGAGCCAGCACTAAACCAGAGAGCCAGGACTAAACCAGAACTGAGCCAGCACTAAACCAGAGAGCCAGGACTAAACCAGAACTGAGCCAGGACTAAACCAGAATTTAACCAGACTAAATCAGAACTGAGCCAGGACTAAACCAGAACTGAACCAGGACTAAACCAGAAATGAGCCAGGACTAAACCAGAACTGAACCAGGACTAAACCAGAACTGAGCCAAGACTAAACTAGAACTGAACCCGGACTAAACCAGAATTGAGCCAGGACTAAACCAGAATTGAACCAGGACTAAACCAGAACTGAACCAGGACTCAACCAGAATTCCTCTCCCCTTTTCACCTGGAAACCCTGACAAAGTCTAACAAACATTTGCCCCAAAATGATCCTACGTCTCTAATTTCTGACTATTTCCAGTGTCTGAAAACAAAACATTCGGTGTGTCTGATGCCCCACCTCTCAAAGGCTGGGGCCTCAGAACTTGTCCAAATTTTTCACACAAGTCTCATGGTCTCTGTGCAAATGGGAATCATTTGATTGCAAGATTAAAACATTCCAAAATTCAGCACAATTTTTGTGGCTTTGCAGCACAAACTCCCATTTCAGTAGAATTTAAATCAGCTCCAATAGGCAGCCACACTTCCGTACGTCCTTGCCCCGAGGCAGCTGTGGCCACAGGAGTAGATTACAACAGTCCTGAGTGTGGGGAGTGAATAAATAAAGTAGACTGGAGTGGACAGTGCTTGTGCTTGAGGCTGAAGTGTATTTTATCCCATAGAGTTATAATGGTAGTCAATAAGTTATAATGTGACTGTGCCGTGTTCAAACCCAGGGGAACATTTCTATTATAAATGAGCTGACGAGGCTTTAGAGGTCGTTTCATTTTCAATTAACACAATTATATTAAAATATTCACAATCTAAACCTATCCCCTTTTCTCGTTTAAAACACACGCAGACCACACATTCATTTTTTTTATTAATTAATCATTGGTTTAGTCTTACCCAAAACTAAACCAAGTCTAAACCAAGACTAAACCAGATCTAAACAGGACAAAGCCAACACCAAACCAGATTTAAACCAGGACTAAAATAGGGCTAAACCAGGACTAAACCAGGACTAAACCAGGACTAAACCAGGACTAAACCAGGACTAAACCAGGACTAAACCAGGACTAAACCAGGACTAAACCAGGATTAAACCAGGACTAAACCAGGACTAAACCAGGACTAAACCAGGACTAAACCAGGTCTAAACCAGGACTAGACTAGGACTAAACCAGGACTAAACCAGGTCTAAACCAGGACTAGACTAGGACTAAACCAGGACTAAACCAGGACTAAATCAGGTCTAAACCAGGCTTAAACCAGGCTTAAACCAAGACTAAACCAGGCCTAAACCAGGACTAAACCAAGTCTTAACCAGGACTAAACCAGGACTAAACCAGGTCTAAACCAGGACTAAACCAGGACTAGACTAGGACTAAACCAGGACTAAACCAGGTCTAAACCAGGACTAGACTAGGACTAAACCAGGACTAAACCAGGACTAAATCAGGTCTAAACCAGGACTAGACTAGGACTAAACCAGGACTAAACCAGGACTAAATCAGGTCTAAACCAGGCTTAAACCAGGACTAAACCAGGACTAAACCAGGTCTAAACCAGGTCTACACTAGGACTACACCAGGTCTGTATCAGTGTGTGGTGTCTATGAGGAGGTGTGGAGGATTAGAAAGACAGGAGCTCAGTGAAGGTGTTAGAGACGCTGCAGTGACACTTTTATATGCACAAAATACACAAACTACACACACATACATGAGGCTAACCACTCTGCCACAGTAACACTGGGAGATCAAGAGTCGAACCCACAACCTTCTGATGAGAAGAGACAGACTAAACACTCTGCCGCTCTAACACAGGGAGGACTTGTACACTCCACTCAGAGAGATCAGGAGTCTAACCCACAACCTCCTGACTTTAAATGAACATGATGTATGCTGAGGATAATCCCTTAGACCAACAGTGGTGCAGAGGACGGGGTTACTGCGCAGATAACGAGGGAGCAGTTTAAACAAGAGCATTTTAAAAACACTTTATGCAAATGAAGAAAAGCAGCTGCCAGAGTCACAGCAATGTTTGGTCTTTAAGCATTTTCATAATTAGATTTTTATTTGTACTTTCTAATGTTAAGGATTCTGCTCCTCCGCTCCTCTGACCCTTTGTTCTGCTCCTGTGACCCTCTCCTCCTCAGATCCTCTCCTCCTCAGACCCTCTTCTCCTCTGAGCCTCTCCTCCTCAGACCCTCTCCTCCTCAGATTCTCTCCTCCTCAGACCCTCTCCTCCTCAGATCCTCTCCTCCTCTGAGCCTCTCCTCCTCAGATCCTCTCCTCCTCAGACAATCTTCTCCACAGATTCTCTCCTCCTCTGAGCCTCTCCTCCTCAGATCCTCTCCTCTACAGATCCTCTCCTCCTCAGACCCTCTCCTCCTCAGACCCTCTCCTCCTCAGACCCTCTCCTCCTCAGATCCTCTCCTCCTCAGATCCTCTCCTCCTCAGACCCTGTCGTCCTCAGACCCTCTCCTCCTCAGACCCTCTCCTCCTCAGACCCTCTCCTCCTCAGACCCTCTCCTCCTCAGACCCTCTCCTCCACAGACCCTCTCCTCATCAGACCCTCTCCTCCTCACCCTGTCCTCCTCAGATCCTCTCCTCTTCTGACCCTCTATCTCTGGTACTTGGTTTTGTGCGTATTTCGGTGCTCAGACATGGCACAGGTCCAACCTTCATGTCAGGTAGAATTATCTCGTCTCTGTGAAGCACCAAATGAATGTTGACGTTGTGAAATGAGCCTCCTGCTCACGTGTCGCCTCTGTCACAGCTGATGGACTCATTCAAAACACCTCACCGTTCACATTTTATCTGAAACATAAAGGCCAAAAATGTATGACAAACATTTCAGCGTTTTAATAAAAATCCTTGGACTGGTTTTAACCCTATGTAACTTTATCTTCACCTGCTTGTCTCCATGGGACTATTACTGCTTTCCCAGGAATGTTAAACAGCATGGCATTAAATTATCTACCTAGCACATTTTCAATTATAAGGTAAAACATGCATTATTAGTATTATAAAGTGGAATATTCCATGGACAACTATAACATTTCCATGGAGACAAGCAGGTGGCGGACCCCCCACCACAGTTATAAATAGCACCTTTAACTATCAGATTAACATGTCAGACCTGGTTTATGGTTCATATTTAAACACTTAAGAGGAATTATATGTAGTCTGTGCTCGTAACTGTGAGTACAGAGACTGAAACCGGCAGATACAGACACAAACAAGTGTGTCTCATTCTCAGTTTATGGACAGGCCTCATGTGAAAGAACCTCCAGACTTCACTCACTGAGCTGCACAGGCTGCACTAGCACTGAGGTATGATTGTCTGCAGGTGCTGGGGTTTAGGCAGTGACCGTTCAGATCAGACAGAGGCTTTTTAGGTTTAAACCAACTGGATTTCAGCTCTGAAACTGGCCACTCAAAAGAGAGAGTCACATGAAGCTCATTCTGCTTTCTGATTGGATAAAAAAAACATAACACCAAATTATAACATGTGTGACCAGTGTTTTTCTCATTAAAAATAAATCAGCATTAGAATGGTTATCAGTAAAAGCTTTATTATCTTGTATCTGGGAACATGTTTCTGGAATTTTAAATCTCATATACAGTTCTTTAACGTGGTCTGGGAGCTGGCTTATTTGCAGGTTATTAGCTGTATTTGTACTCGAGGAGGACGCGGCCGTGGATCTGGTAGTCCAGAGAACTCCAGCTGAGGACGCTGCCGTGGATAAAGTGGGTCGACAGGTCCAAATTCTGCATTGGGGGTGGAATCAGTTCATCGTCCCAAAGGTGAAGATCCGAAATCATCCCAACAAAAGAAGAATCCGGAAAGGAGTGCGAGCTCTATGCAGAGGAGAGACCAAGTAAGAACCAGGACCAGGACTGAATCAGGACTGAACCAGAGCTGAACCAGGACTATCACTACATTCAATTTATCCTCAGAGGTTGAAGCTCGGACCTGCGCAAATTTACAAGTTGGAACTTGGAAAATCTGAAGACAACTGGAATGGAGCATAAACTGGGACTAAGCCGGGACTAAACCAGGACTAGACCAAGACTAAAGCAGGACTAAACCAAGACTGAACCAGGATTAAATTAGGACTAAACCAGGACTAAACCAAGATTGAACCAAGATTAAATCAGGACTAAACCAGGACTCCTGTGCCTACCTTTCCAATGATAACGGCCATTGGACCCTCCATGACGGACTGACTGAAGAACTTAGTGCTGGAATGTTTCCCATCGACCCAGATCCGGACCACTCCAGTGACCGCTGCCCAGGACACGCACACAGACTGCCATGTGTTGACCTTATAGTCCTTCATGTAAAAGTGCACTCTGGACCTGTTATAACTCACAAAATACTGGGGATAACCAGCATTATTGTAGATGACAAAGGTGTGGTCAGGGTTGTAGGAGGAGTTTGTGGTCAGCTGGAAGATGTTGTGAAGTCGCATGAGGTCCGTGAAAATCCTGCCAACAAAATAAACACTTAAAGGTCCTATATTACACAAAATTGACTGGCGTGAGCTTTAAACCATGCTAAAATTATGTTACCTCCTCAAATACACACCTGGAGTTGTGTTTTGTTTCATTCACACCTGTTTGAGTAACACTTTATTATTAGTCTATCTACATCTCCAAAGCTCAAAATGCTCTGTTCCACTTTGTGATGTCATGATGTGATAGCTTTAAGGTAACAGAGCTGTTTTACATTTTGTTTAGAAGAACAAAATCAAACGAGCATCAAATCAATAACATCTGCAGCTTTTTACCATCTACAAAACATTGCAAAAAAGGTATACTGTCAAAACCAGACTTGGAGAGACTTATCCTGCGTTTGTCTCCAGTAGGTTAGACTACTGTAACGTCCTGCTCACTGGCCTCTCCAAACGAGCTTTAAGACAGCTGCAGTACATCCAGAACACTGCTGCTCGGGTCCTGACTAGAACCAGGAAGTACAAGCACATGTCCTGTGCTCAGGTCTCTGCACTGGCTCCTGTGGCTCAGAGAATAGATTTTAAAGCAGCTCTGCTTGTGAACAAGTCTCTCCATGGACCAGCACCAAAGAACATCTCCCACATGTTAGTGCCACATGAACCATCTCACACTCTGAGGACTTCAGAGACCGGCCTCCTGCTGGTCCCAGAGTCAGGACTAAACATGGGGAATCAGTGTTTGAGTTTTATGTGACTAAAACCTGGAACATTCTTCCTGAAGATGTGAGACAGACCTTGACTTTGACAATGTTTAAATCCAGGTTCAAAACGGTTCTGTTTATCTGTGCATATGACTGAAAGGTTTTTATTATACACTCTTCTGTTTTAATATTAATTTTATGATGATTATTTGTGATTATTTCTGTGTTTTTCATTTGTTGTTTTGTGATTTTAATGTATTTCTTATTCTATAAAGCACTTTGAATTACGTTGTATACGAATTGTGCTGTAGAAATAAACTTGCCTTGCTGATAAATTGAAATTTTATGGCTGAAATGATCCAAGTGACTCTAATGAAACTGTATGGACTTTAAAAACACAGTGGATCACTTCCTATTTTATCACATGACATCACACGGTGAAACAGAGTGTTTTCAGTTTGAGAGAAGAGCTCAGCGTAAATATGCAGGGTTTGCGAGTTTAACATGTGTGAATGAGACAAAACACAACTCCAGGTCTGTTTGTGATGAGGAAACTACATTAGAATCAAGGTCAGAAAACAGAGTCCTATGGGCCCTTTAAATGAGTTAGAGCCAGTCATCGCGCAGACACAGGGTAAGGGCTAACCACTCTGCCGCAGTGCTGCCATACTTGACCTCTGACCTCATGCAGACAGTGAGTGACCTCAGCTCTTTCCGGTCCAAATCCACTCTCACAGAACCTGAGTCATTGTCCTCAGGGAATGTGAACATTTTACCCCTCAGATCTGGGAAAAACAAACAAGTTTTAAAACTTTTTCAATTCTCTTTTCTTGTGTAAAAGTCATATTATGCATTATTCTGAATCAGACATTCTTTAATTTACACTAGGGCTGTCAAAAAGTCAAAGACACTAATCGATATGAAAACTAGTATCAAAACTAGAACTCATTTGAGCGGAAATCAATACTAAAAAGTCCCATTCACAGGACAGAAATGAATCTTTCCTGAATATCTTTCAAATGATCTTGAGCTGTATCTGAACAAGTATAAGACACATAGACTAGTAGTTACCCATGGACCACTATGGAACCTACTAGACACTGAGGGATTACACAGATATAAGGTCATATGGGAATAGAAAAGAAAGTACTACCATTTAAAGTGGAAAATCACATTCTGTTGTCTAAATAAAGAATCTTTTTTACTATCATCATCGTGGTATCTGAATCAGCATCAAGTCTATTCCTTAGTATCAAAATCAAGTTTGAAATCTTAGTATTGTTATAACACATTTTAAAGACATGCCTTGCTGACCCGAGATAAGGCACTGACCAGTATTCTGTATCCACTACTGTCAAAACTATATAAAACAACAAAACTGAAGGAAAAGTGTAAATTGTGATCATGCTTGTCCAATGGGAGCTGACGTCACCGTAAACGTCATCAGAGAGTGTGACGACACCCACAGCGTTCGGCTCCAGTCAAATGAAGCTCATCAAGGTTAGCGTAGAGTTCCATATTAGGAATTCTGACCACGAGTATCATAGCAACCAAAGAGCAAATCCCACCTGCAAGCACTTAACAACGCTGTCAATCTAACCTGTTGCTAATGTTAGTGGGAACAACCTCAGGGAAAGATGGCCCGTGATTTGTCTATCATTAATGTTAATATCTTAATTTACAAGCACAGTGATGAAATTAAAAAGGCAGGATCGTGTAGAGCGAGTTAATACGAACATTTTAAGACCAAAATGATGAGTCTGACAACAGCAGTTACAGAGAGAGGGGCCACAGTTTTTTAATAGAAAGTGAGTTGTAGCCAAAGTCAGTGGATCCGTTCTCATTTCCTATTTGGAACGCAGCAGCTAGCGTGTTAGCTATGCTCATTTATACTGTATATACAGCCTATGGGTTTAAAGCAAAACTTAATTCTTTTAACACCTATTAGGGTATTTTTGAGCCATAAAACACCTGTAGGTGAATAAATGCAAAAGATTAATGCTGTACTGTGGAACATTCCAAGCACAGCAATGACATTTCCATTGAGATGAGCAGGAGATCCACCCCTCACCAGAAAAGCTACATGGTGTAGCATTAAAATGATGGATGATGCATTTGTAAGAAGAATTTAAACTCCACACTCTCAGGGTCCAGTGGTGGTGTTACCTTGTGGGGCGGCGCTGCACGTTCCCAGCACCAAGAACAGAATCACACAAGCAAACTCCATCTGAACTAAAGTCAAACTGGTGCCTCTGGTTTTTCCTGTGGTCTCTGAACACCGCTCAGGTCCTCACGGTGCGTTTGAGAACTGCCAAACTGTTCACATTCTTTTGTATTCTAACCTTTGTTCAGAGCAAATACAACACTGAAAGGTAAATATATCTGTAATGCATGGTCACTCAGCTGTTAATTATCAAACAAGCTACAGGGAATAAACCAGATCTAAACCTAAATTCTACTCCAGGCCTAGACCAGGTCTGCACCAGGTCTAAACCAGGTCCAAACCAGGACTAAACCAGGTCCAAACCAGGAGTAAACCAGGGCTAAATCAGGTCTACACCAGGTCTAAACCAGGACTACACCAGGTCTGCACAAACTCCCCACAGTTTAGAAACCCGGACCTTCTTGTGGTGAGGCGAGGAGCTCGGGTTCAACATTTGTGGATTTTCTGTTTGGAGGTTTTTAGTGCTGCACTCGGCAAAAGTCATTCTCAGAGCAGCCTTGTGGTTTGGGTGGAGGCGCCAAAACAAACACAAACAAACTCAAACAAACACGGTGACAGCAACATATGTACACGGTAAAAGATTACTGTATTTTTTCCCTCTTTTTTCCTTAAAAACTGTAGATTATCGTATACTGTATTACCCAAGATAACGTCTGGGAAGGCTGCATTTGAATGGACAGGACAGTACCATATTGATCCTGTTGGAGCGCATGTGTTTGGCCAGGTCTTTGTCTCATGTCAGAGGAGTCTGTGTTCAGCTCTAATTCACCAGCGCTACACCAGCTTCTTCACTGGAATTATGTTGAGAAGAACAAGGAACTGAAGCTCTCTCAGTTGTCAAACATACTCATGGCTCTGGCTTTGTCTCTCCGTGTGTAAAAAAGTGAGTGTGATCTTTTACATCAGAGGCAGATGTTTTCTTTTTAGTTTGAGATGGCTTTGTAACAGTATTAGTGGCAGGCTGGTAAAACTATAGCTAATGATGTACCTTGCGGATGTGCTTCTGTGGCCTGAAGTGCAGTGGTCAGATGAACTTTACTCTCCCGTCCACTCCTCCCTGAGACTTTCTGGAGATACCTTAAAACGTGACTGCATTTCTATGGATGTTGGGGGTATTTGTCATTGTATTCTGCTTCAAAAAGACAAACTCCACAGACACACTTCCTCTTTATCCTCTTTAGTAATGTCCTGGATTGCCTCTACTGAACTAAAGGTAAAAGGAGCTGTTAGCTTGAAAACTACCACTTCATTTCCTACAAATGCATGACACAGATGAGTCACCTTGGAAACACTAACCTTTATCTGCAGCCTTCAGTAAATACCACTTATGTGTCTGTGCCATTCTAAAGGTCAATAACAGAATCTGCACCTGCACTGAAGAAGTCTGATCCATGTGTAAAAGCAGCACTGTTTAAAGTGAGACTGAAGCCAAATGTTTCCATGATGCTGTGGCCCTCTCACATGGAGCACAGGCAGGATTCGATATCACTCTGAAATTTACAAAAGTCAAATCCACAAATGTTTCCCTCATCATTTCCGTCAGTGACAAGCTCCATTCTCCCGCAGTATTTAACCAACCACACCACGACATCTGGGAGGGCATCTGACACACCACAACATCTGCAGATTAACCATCCCCCATCTCAGTCTAACCTTACAGGGATACAGGAGGATGAGGGGGCATCTATGTGGTTTACACGTTCAAAAAAGCCTCTCAAAGTGTCATACTGTAGTGATAATTCAACACTTACTTACATACTGTTAAACTCTATAGCCACATCTGCCCTGGGAGCAGAGGAAGAGGCTGCCAATCAGTGCCCTGGGCCCCTCTCATCAGCACCAGCACTCAAACACCACTTTCAGACTAGACATTGTGGGTGAATGTGGGTCTTATAAATATGCTCTTTATTTGGAGACAGTGGAGACAAGGTGGCTTGTCAATAGAGCAGGGATCCAACCGCTGACCCTGAACACAAAACCTCTACTAACTACTGCCACATTTAATCAAGCATTTTCTTCAAATAGATATTACTCTACTTAGTAACATTTATGTGCGCGTGGGTTCGTGTGGACTGAGGTGATGGGACGTGTCTTTGGGACATTACCTCAGCGCTTAACAGAAACAAAGTGTCCAAAGTTTGTGTTTTGTTCCGTGTTTGAATAACCTTATCCAAACCCGGAAGTGCCCTGACCTCTCCCCTCGCATTTCCTCTGCGCTTTTGTGGTCCGTTTGGAGAGGCCGGAGCGCGCTGACCTCTGCTTTGTCCCCGCGCTCATCTTCCATCTGCCGCCGCCCTAACGTGTCCTCCGCGGGGCAGAGGACAGGCGGCGTCCGAGTCCCGGAGCCCCGGACAGCCCCAGAGCAACGGACAGCCGCGGAGTCCCGGAGCCCGCGGCGCAGGAAACCACTGGTGCGTCCTGGACAATAAATACGTTACAAAAACATCAGCGCGCGAGAGACGAGAGAAGAGAAGAGTTTAAAGGTGCCGTGAAAGTCAAATGAAAGTGATGCTTCAAACTTTTCAAATGTATTAAAACAAGACACAAACTGAATCAACCAAATTCACGTTTGGTTTATTCCGTTTGTGTGAGAACTATAGCACCACATCATATAAAACAACACGGGGTTAAAACGGGATCTAAAATTAAAGATGCACTGCGTAACTTTTCTAGAGGAGAGTATCCCACCCGTTTGTCTCCATGGAGATGTTATAGCATTATTTCTATCATGCTTTTTTTCAATTAGACTGTAATTTATTGATGAAAATACATTAAAACATCCTATATTACACAAAACTGGCTCTTGTGAACTTTAAGTCATGTTATAATTTGATTAAAAAAAACACAGACCTGGAGTTGTGTTTTATTTCATTTGCACATATTTGGGTGATGCTTTATTATTAGTCTGTACATCTCCAAAGCTCAAAATGTTCTGTTCCACCTTGTGATGTCGTGAAGTGGTAATTTTCAAGTTAACAGCTCCTTTTACCTTTAGTTCAACAGAGATTGGCAATTCTAGGTTTGAAATCATCCAAATGATTCTAGTGAAAGTGTGTGGAGTATAAAAACACAGTGGAGCACTTCCTGTTTTACCACATGACATCACAAGGTGGAACTGAGTGTTTTCTGTCTGAGAGAAGAACTTAAGAACCTAAAAACCTAAATATGCAGGGTTTGTGTGTGTAAAATGTGTGTGAATGAAACAAAACACAACTCCAGGTCTGTTTGTGAGGAGGAAACAACATTATAACAGAGATCAGAAAATATTGTAATATGGGCCCTTTAAAACGTACATTCTTACTCTCCTCACCACAGATCTGACCTATAACTTGGCCTGGAGATAAGCAGATGGCGGACCCTCTCCACAAAAGTTACGGTGCATCTTAAACTAAAATTTAATTCAAGAAGAAACCAGTGTAAAGTCTAACTGTAGACAAAATAGCATGTCCCTTCTCTGTGACCAGTTTTGTTATTATTTTTAGAGACGAGTGTCCAAAAGTGGTGCGTAAAACAGTTTGCGTAATGACGTTGGATGTGAACTAAACACCAAAAACAATCTATCTATCCACACTGACCTGTTTGCTCCGCCCAGCTTTGGAGGTGCTGCTTTATCCTGTGAAAAAATAATTCATTTTAGATCCATTTTCACATATTCAATAGTCGGTCAAAACCCCCATTATGGTTGCCCATCCCTTGGTCGAATTGTTATTTCGAATAGATCAATTTCAACCTGGTGATAAAGGATAACTAATGTGCTCATATAACCACAACACATCTCCAGTGAGTTTGACTTTGGCCGCTGACGTGAGGATCCGGGTCGTGCGTAAAAGGCACCGACGCGCAGTGAATCAAAACATTGGAGTTTCATTCACCTCTAGAGAAATCTTCCGCTCTTCACGTGACCTTGGCCCCCGGTCCCCATTGGCTCTCGGCACGTGTCTTAAAAAAAACGAGAGTACACGTCACGGCCGCGCCTTCAGCCAATGAGAAATGAGAAACAAAAGCCGTAGTAAAAGTATTTGAGCGGCGCCTTTGGGAGACGCTTCAGTGGCCACGGCTCCGGGATCCAAAACACACCGGACTTTTTACTCCTTTCTGTTTGTAAATGTTATATATGTGTTTTATTTCTTTAAATTAATTAGACCAAAGGGGCCGTGGATGCACAATGGAGAGGATCTGACGCAAATTCCATGCGTAAATATTTTAAAATTATAAATACCTCATAAAATATTAAAATCCCTGCCTTTGTTACACTGAATCAGTTGGGTGGATTTTTGGACATATTTTGGGAGGGTCCGCTGTGGAGACGGGGGACAGGAATATCCAAAACTGGAACCAGGATTAGACCCGAAGACCTCTCCATTATGGAACACAAAGGCCAGAGCGCACGGGACTCTAGCGCCGAGTCGAACCGAGAGCTGGTCGCGGCGCACGAGCCTCCGCAGTGCAACCACCGCGTCACCAACTTCTACATCGACAACATCCTCCGCGCGGACTTCGGGCGGAGGAAAGATAAGAGGCCGGGGTCTGAGCGAGGTGTGGCGGGGCTGGACTTGTCAGGCCCCGGGGAGAAGCAGGAGGTGACGAAGGAGAAGGACCGTGAGGCGGAGGGCAAAGACTCTGGAGACGAGACGAGCAGAAGCGAAGCTGACTCGAGCGCAGGGCCCGCGGCGAAACCGATGCTGTGGCCCGCGTGGGTTTACTGCACGCGCTACTCGGACCGGCCCTCTGCAGGTGCGTCAGTACACACGAAAAGTCAGGTGCAAACTTGAACAAAACGAGGAGTAGAAAGAGTCACTCCGTACAAACTCAGAGGTATTATAAAACAAGCTTACCAAAACAGGAGGAGGAGGAGGAGGTTTTAATACGTTTGAATAACTTTATAGTAATTATACACTGGTTAGTTTTATCCAATACGATAAACTATTTGTGCGTAATCGCTAAAAACTACGCTGCAAATACAAGACCAAATTATTAACACGCTTTGTTTAGGTTTGCAAACGTAACATCCAAAGTATCAATTAATCAGTATTTTCGATAATAGTGTTCGTAAAAGTCGGTATTAAGATAAAAAATAAAAATGTGCAGAAAAGTGAACGTGTAGTGCATCCGTGTAGTGCTCGTATTTACGCGACTTATCAATATGTATCACTATGAACACAATTACGCGCTATTTAAGACTATTGTGCAAAGGGAGCCACGGTTTGCACATTGCATTCCAAACTGTGATACACTGGTATGATTTATATAGGCCATGATTATGATTACACTGCACTTTTGAGTAACTTAATAACAAAACAACATTATAAAACGTTTGTGCGTAAATGTGTTGACGTGAGTGGCCTTCTGAAACCTGACTCACTTTTTTCTATAAACGAGAACAAAAACTGCACAAATTACGAGGCTGTACCACTCTAGACTAAAATACATTATACTTTTTAATAAGTGCAGATGGTTCGGTGGATTTTTCATGGCTACAATGGGACATAACGCGCTTAGAGAGGACGCTGCCTGGCACAGGAGCTGACGCACCCCCACCTTCGTTTCATTCATAACATTCAACAAAAGAAAAACTGGATATCAAACTTGTTCCTGCTCTGCACCTCATCCAAACGCGCTGTGTGTATTTACTGAACGAAATCTTGTGCAGTTTACGCGTAAAACTCGTGCGTACTGGTAACTACTTTTGAATGATTATTGGGCCAATGTTTAGGTCAGAAATTTGGGTAAAACGCGAGAAAAAAACGTCATACTGGTTAGAAATGTTCACTAAGGTGTTATTTAAAGTTTATATACACGATAAAAACGAATAAAAGTGTCGAAAATCGATAATTTTTGTGTCAAACCAAGTTTAACGCCATTGTTCCCGGATCCTCTTTGTTAATATTTCATTTGCATATTTTTGACAATGGCTCCATCCCAAAATCTGGGGTTGGGCAGAGAGTGGAGGCTTCACTTCGGATGAATATGAGGATTTTTCGGTTCAATTTAAACCAAAACGTTTCATATTTATCATTCTATTCTGTTTTCAAAAGTGTCTTAAAAGTTGCAGAAGTGGGTTGGGGTTTTAGTTTGATTTGATTGGTCGGTTTGGTGATCCAGAGCCCTTTGTGCGTCAGTCGCGGTGCGTAATTGTTCTGATCGTCTTTACTTTTGAGTCCTGACGATAGTAAAGTAGTGAATATAGAGTTTAGTAGAAAAGTTTTCAAATTTAATTATAGAATTTGTCTCTTGTACACATTTTGTGGTAGTTTTTACAAAGTGGAGAAAGTTTTTTGGCCCAGAGGGGCAGCTACGTTTGGCACAAAGGGCGCAGGCCTTTCAGTTTGGCGACTGCTCAAATGAAACGCATCAACCATTTTTTTCACAAATGTGTGTATTCTTTAATTAATAATAATAATATATTTTATTTAAATTGTTCCTGTTTACTGTTATTAGAAGTCAATGCAAAACATATCTATAACTTAAACTCGACTTTGGAAACAGTTCTACTTCAAAACGAATTTAAATCTCGTGCAGCAGTTTGTAAAAGTCACGTGAAATCCGAATATTGTCTTATTATTTGTTTAATTTTAGAATTAGTTCTGAGTAGAATTTCGCTATAGCAGGGCAAAGTGAAGGATCGTTAGGACAAAAAAAAAAAGAAAAAAAAAAAAAAAGTGGGGACTGAAGTCTTAAATTGGATTGCGGGACCAAAATCAGATCACTCTGGTTACTCAGCAAATGAGTCTGAACGTTTAGCTTTCCCTCCGGTTCGCGGCTTTTGTTTGGGCAGAACACTTTTGTTGCTTTGAGCGCGGGTTCTTTGAGGAGAGAGGATGGGATCAGAGATGGAAAGAGGTGTCCATCATACTCCACCCCCAAACCCCGCGCCCCCTCCCCGTCTCCAAGCGCCAAGCTCCGCCGTGACGCACCGGAGCCGCCGCTTCCCATAATAAGCTCATATTTAATTCAACAGGGAAACTTATGACGCGCCGAGTCAAGTGGGCTGAGGGCAAAGCTCACAGTGACATCTTACTCTACTCAACGAACAAAAATAAACTTCACAAAATATCCCATCGTGCAATGCGATGGTGCAATACACCAATATAGTGACTTAGCCCGGTCAGTTTGACCCTAAATATTCACACTAGTCTTGCTCTTAAATGTCATGAAGTATGACTCGGACAACGCGCTGTTCTCCAGATGTTTAGTAATCAGCCCAAAGACTGGCATCTTTACGCACAGGCTTCTTTACAGTCTTCTTTCTACTTAGTTCAAGCCTTTTTAGTTCTTTTGGGAGGACATGCTCAAATATCTGTCCATGTTTCATTTATGCTTTTTTAATTACAACCAACAACTGTGTTTTTTTATTTGTTTTTTTCAGTCGGCTCAAATCGAAAACTACATTTTTATTTTTGTATAAACAGCTTAAGTTCAAATTCAATAACCCCTGTGCTGTTTGTCTCCACAGGCCCCAGGTCCCGTAAACAAAAGAAGTCGGCGGAGCCCGCTAAAGACGACAAGCGGCCGCGCACGGCCTTCAGCGCGGAGCAGCTGCAGAGACTCAAGACCGAGTTCCAGACGAACCGGTACCTGACGGAGCAGCGGCGCCAGAGCCTCGCGCAGGAGCTGGGTCTGAACGAGTCCCAGATCAAGATCTGGTTCCAGAACAAACGTGCCAAGATCAAGAAGGCGTCCGGAAACAACAACAACTCTCTGGCGCTGCACCTGATGGCGCAGGGCCTGTACAACCACTCCACCAGCAAGGACCGCTCCGACAGTGAGTGACACGGAGCTGAGACGGACCGCAGCGGAGCTGAGACGGACTGGTGACGGAGTGGTGGACGCGGGCCAAGAGGCGGGCCGGGGACTGAGGGGGCCCCACGAGCCCGGGCTGGAGGTCACAAGGCGAATAAATAGAAAGAGGGGGTTTGGAGATAGTTTCACGGCTAAATGCAGCCGCAGTCTTATCTAGGCCAGAGCAGATATCGGCAAAGAGAAGAGAATAAAACAATGATTCAGCTTTGCGCTCTGTACCAGCGCCTGGATCACAGTGCTCTCCTCCGCTCCTGCAGCCCGGGCTTGGGCCCTCTCAGTCCCACAAACTGTTTATGCTCCAGACAGTCAGACTCCAGCGTGAGTTACGTGCCTCTGATGAAACTGCGTCTCTTTGTTCTTCCTCTTGATCCATATTCAGAATCGCGACCGAACCTGGCCATTACGCTCAGCAACAGCAAATACATGACTAGGCCCAGGGAACAGACCCTAAGTCAGCGTCGATGAGGCTACTCCAGTTGTGTTATAAGAAAAGTAACATAGTGCTTAAATGCACTGCACCAAAATTGCATAATAATGGAATAAGATTGTTCCACGTAAAGCTAATCGTGGACAGACAGACGGGCTGCGGTCTGTTTAAATGTGGATCAGCAGAAAGTTCAGGAGACGTGCGTAAAAGCCGTGCGTAAGAGTCGTGCGCAAAGTTCAACTATGCTAAAGCCAAAGACGTACACGTATTACCGTTTTATTATGTATTTGGAAACATTATTCACTTTCTCTGGGACACTCTGGAGACACTGTGGATGGAAGCCCCGAATGGCGCCCTCGTTTACGGCCTGGAGCTCTGGGTTTTGCCGCTAAAGGCCCGGATCGGAACGAGACGCACCAGAGCCCGCTTTTCCGGAGCATTTCATTTTAAAGGCTCATGTTTTTAGATTTCCCAGGCCAAATGAACCCAGATGAAATTGAAGTAATTAAACTTCTAAATATGTCGTGCGTGCAATGCCACGCGAGCGACCCAAACCGTGCCAAAACCCACCCCGAGCGTGTTCGAGTAAATAATAGGCCTAGTTATGAGTGTAAAACTGTTGGCAAAACGTTTTCAAATTTTGAGGGTAAATTTTTATTTGAAAATACCTATATTTTTCCTATTTTTTTCTTCAATATTTTTGTAGCTGTACTGTCTCGTAAATAGCTTGACAAAAAACAGAGTCGAGTTGTTTTGGCCCCAACCTCCGCGTATGATGCACTCTGATAGTAAAGTACCATTTATTTTTTGTTATTTTTGTCGAGCTGGAAACGTGCCCTGCTCGTGCACGCCTCAGGGTCCTGGGTGATGTTAAAGGGCTGTTCCCCTCCACGTGGCGCTTGGACCTACGTTTCTCTATTTAAGCTGATTCTTAAGCCATGTACGGGGCTGTGTTTACATAACTTATTTTACTGCAATAAGATGTTTGTTTCAGTGTTTGGGAAGCCAGTCTCTGCCCTGAATGAACGAAGCGGACGACACGTGGTCCGTTTGGAGAAGGCGCAGAGCCGGGCGCTGTAACTCGGACTCTGCGCACAGCCAGACACGCACTTAGGATCAAAGTAAAAGTATATATATTCAAAAAGAAGGCAGGTATTTTGGTGAAATATTTAAGAACTCCAAACTGCCAAACAGTACCACATTTCCTCAACATTATATTGTATCGTCATCAGTGACTTCATGGGTTTACTCACAGTGAGAAGACTGTGAGCAAAAGTAAAGTATTAAAAAACTACACACGTGACCACATATGGGTAGAGTAGCCAAAAATGTACTCAAGTAGGAGTAATGTTACTTCAAAATAATATTACGGTACTGAAATAGATGTACAAAGTAACGGTCCAAGAAATTGCTCAAGTAAGAGTAAAAATGTATTTGGGAAAAGTACTGCTCAAATAAGAGTAACTTAAACTGTCTGCACAAAACAGGTGTTTTATAATTTAATTTAATTGGAAAAACACATTAATAATGTACAAAATCTGGTATTTTCAAAGTATAAAAACTAATATCTGAAGAAGCGCTGCACGAAACACAAATGTTTAAATCATTTCATATAAGAGTACTGTTACTGTTACTTCAATACAAATATTACTCAAGTAGGATAAACATATGCAGCTAAAAAAGTACAATTTCTTTAAAAGGTTACTGAAGTAAATGTAACTACCCACCTGCATGTGAGTTTTGCAGTCTGAACTACTAGCCTACTACCTCACAATGTGCAAATAAAGTCAAATGTTGTGAGTGTTTTTCCTGTGGCAGAGCCTGGCTTCCTCACAGAGGTCTTAAGTGTGAGTGAACCATGGATCTATAGTAACATCTTATTACACGTCCATGGAATGAACCGTTGAAATGAAACCTCTTCAGCCTTAACCTGTAAATACTGCTACGACGGTGCCATCGGATACTTTTATATGCCTCATGTACAGAACACATATCTTATTCTCACATATTCATAATAAAAACATGTAAACAAACGTGTGCAAGAGTATTTCTTGCAGGTGCCGACTTCTTCTGTTTTTAAAGAGGGTTTTTTTTGGAGCTTTGTACTATGTTATAATATTGTTCCCTCATCAAAAACAAGCCTGAAAAGGTTTCAGATTTTATCCATGCATGTTTGAGTAATCTCACGCCTGGGGCCTATTTTAAGAGCCCAAGGATTCTGTACACGGCTCCGCCCACTCACCCATGCTCCCATACAACAGTTCTCTATAAATATAAAAAAACATAATAAAACTGTACACAGCAACTCCACAAACCTGTGTGATGTGCAGGAGTTTCATTAGTGTGATGCAGGCTGATGTGTTGCGATAGTGCTCTGAAGGGGGAGTGACTTAGCACACAAAGCAAGTGGAGGGGGAACTCACTGCATCAAAAATAAAAATAAAACTTTTACATGTTAATATGTATTTTTTATGAATATAGCATTTTATAAACATGTTACGTGTTAACAGTCAGTACTCCATAGAAGTAAAATACCCCTCTTTAAGTTTTTGCCATGTTATAATGTTTCCTCACCAAAAACACTTTAAGTGGTGTTTAAGTGGTGTACCTGCTTGTCTCCATGGATTGGTTATTGCTTTGCCTGGAGTGTTCCACAGTATGGCTTTGAACTGATCCATCTCCATGGAGACAAACACCAAGAAACCAAGTTACAGATCAGATCTATGGAGACTAGGTGACTTTGCTTGCAGTAAGAATGTGTGTTATTCAAGGTATAGATTTTTGAGCAATAACAACACTTGAAATTTAAGTTACTGTGGAAAATCCTGTAAAAGTTCCACAGTGCACCTTTAAAGTCCATACACGCTGGCTCTAAGTAGTTTATTTAGAAGCTACTGTTTTTAACCTTATTTACACTGCATCACTTTTTGGGATGTAATCTGAATTATATATTTTTCTACAAACTGTAAAAGAACAAAACCAAAAATAATGATCAGATTTTCAGAAGTAGTTGAGAAAACAGAGGATATGGCTGAGTGAGCTCCAATGGGAAGCCCTGATTAGAATCACAAAGACGGAGCTGCAGATGTTCCAGGAAGATTTAAGTCCAAAAAATGTGACTTTTTAAAGGGCCCATATTACACTGTTTTCTGATGTATGTTCTAATGTTATTTCCTCATCACAAACAGACCTGGAGTTGTCTTTTGTTTTATTCACACGTTCAACTTACAAACTCTGTAGAAAACACTCTGTCCCACCTTGTGATGTCACTTGGTAATACAGGAAGTGCTCCACTGCATTTTTAAACACAGTGGAGCCAATCTCTACGGAACAAAATGCAAAAGGTGGCTGTTAACTGGAAAAGTACCACTTCAGGATATCAAGTGGACAAGTGGAACAGAGCATTTTGAGCTTTGGAGAAGTAGAAAGACTAATAATAAAGGGTTACTCAAACATGTGTGAATGAAACAGAGCTCAACAACAAATATATTTAATCTTATTAGCAGACCAGGTAATGGCACAGCCCCAGTTTAGTCCTGGTCCAACCCTGATTCAGCTGTGATTTAGTCCTGGTTTATTCTTGGTCTAGTTCTGGTGTAACCCTGGGCGAGTTTTAGTTAGTCCTGGTTTAGCCCTGGCTCGATCTTGATCTAGTCCTGGTTTAGTCCTGGTCTAGTCCTGGTTTAGCCCTGGTCTAGTCCTAGTTTAGTCCTGGTTTATCCCCTTCCCCCTCTTTACCCTGCGTCTAAAATGGCAGCTTGTGTTTGGAGTTTCCATCAGTCTGATTTCACAGTGCGCTGGCGACGTGCGGCTCTCCTCAAAGCATCCGCCCAAAGACACTAGAACACAGCAGACTTAAGCAGCGCACTAATCTCAACAACAAATATATTTAATCTTGTTAGCAGACAAGGTAACGGCACCGTTAAGGCCCATCAGCGCGGTTTGTATTAGGACGGCCATTTTCCTGACAAACATTGTGATTGTAATTACATTTTTGTTTTAATAATGGGATTCTGCTTAAAGATCACAGTTTAAGCATGTCTAGAAGAACATGAAATCTGAACTGATAAACCTATACAAGAATCACTTTTCAGAACATATTTGTGGAGGTTTAAACTACAGGGTTTTACACATAAGACCCCATGAAGACACAGGGAGGGCATCCGACACAGAGGGACATTTAGGTCTCAGATTCTTTAGATTCCCCTAAGAGTCCCTAGACATTTCTGGTGTTCATAAATTTACTTCCTGGTTGGACACGGCAGCAGATATGACATATGTAGAAGTAATTCCATGTTGTTACCTAGCAACCATAATGTAAACAAGGGGCGAAGCTCATCTAATTACCCAAGAGTCATTAGTTAACAATAATCTATAACACCTTTACACTGTTTACACTGTTAAATATTTTGCTTGTTAGCAGGGAGGATTTTCATCTCTGCAATGATTTTGGATGACCCTCTTCACAAACTGCCACTAAACTGATGTAAAAAAGGTTCTATCCCACCAAACCATCTGCACTCATGTCTCACTCATGTCTCACTCATGTCTCACTCATGTCTCACTCATGTCTCACTCATGTCTCACTCATGTCTCTAAACTTCAGTACTCACCAAGGTCTGTCCACATTATCCATGAGTCCATAGTCCCTCCAGAGGAGCTCTTCGATGTTACTATCTAGATGATAAGTTCTTACAAATGACTACATCCTCTGAAAACAAAATAAAAACTCGTGCCAAATGCATTACATGTGTTTTGTTCATTTATTAAAACAATTGTTGTTCTATAAAATGTTTCTAAGGCCACAGTTCTGTTCTTCAGATTGAAAATGTCCAAAATTAGAGCTCCTCGTTTGCATGGCCGCTGTCTCTGCAGTAATCTGAAAGGGACAATAAACATCCGTATAGTTAATTTATGGTGCTACGATGGTGTGATGATGTCATTAGGTGGAACAGAGTGTTTCGGTACCTGAGATGTTGCTGCAGAGTTCCTGTTGGACTCTGCCTGAGTCTTTCTGCAGCAAAGCGATGATGTCATCCTCCAGCTCCTCTCGGATTGTCTCACACTGAAAACAACAAAGACGAGTAAAGGTAAGACTATTGGAAATAAATATTTGAGACTAAAGACTAGACTAAAACTAAACCAGGATTGAACCAAGACTGAAACAGGTCTAACCAAGGTCTTGGACCCAGGACAAAAGATGGATTAAACTGGGCCAGCCAAAACTACAGGCTTTTTCTATAATATACAAAACATGTTTAGCACCAAGAAAACTAACGTTGTGGATTTGTACAGAATGAGTAACTCACTAAACTGTGTTAATCTGAAAGAAGTTTTTCAAAATTATAAATAAGTCATAACACATACCATCGAAAATCACACATTTTGATTACTGTCAATCCAATCCAAATCTGGATTATATCAGGCCCATGTTAGAACTAAACCAGGTCTAAAACAAGAACTGTGGATCAGGTCGTTCTGAATGATGATCCCAAAAGAGAACTAAAACATGAACACAACTGTCCATAAATAAACCAAATACTCAAATAGCAGAGACAGAAAAACGTACCACAGTTTGAGAAACACTGTTCTAAATGAATGATCACCAATGAGCTCCTCATTTCCTATCTGTCACTGACATCAACAAATCTGATTGGACGGCCAAAGATCATGCCGGGATCATGCAGAATGGGTCAAAATGAACATTTGAAAACCAAAATGAGAAGCAATTACAGAGAGAGGGGCCACCATTTCTCAATAGATGTCAACTGAAACCAGACCTTGTCCATGGATGGAACATGGGGGTAGCAGGTTACCTAAGTCCATCTATATAGAGCTTAGTTCATTCTCTGCAGAGGACAGCATCCCCAGTATTACTCACAGCGAACTTGAGCGCGTTGGCCTCTGGTCCTTCAAACTTGAAGTTCTTGAAGTCGGGCAGGTTGCTCATGTCCTGGTCTGCTCTGGGGGCAAAGCGTCGATATTGTTTCTCCTGTGTCTCTGGATCTTCATAAAGAGCGTAGTCGTTCATTCTGTCACAAACTCCATCCAACAGCTCAGACAGGTGGACTTCCGAGCGCGCCAGAGGGACCTGAGGGGGAGAGAGATGGAGGGAAGACCAATAATGCATATGACATCAGCTCACTGTAGAATCCCTCTAGTTTAATCTGAGATGGAGACAGAATCCTCAGGTGGAGTTCGCTGTGTAACTGTCAGATATAAAGATGTGTTGACCTGGTTTATGGTTAATATCTATCTTGTAATTACTGGACCTGAATCCACATGAAAAAAAAATGGCACAAAGTTCAGCATCTTCTCTGTCAGTTTAAATAAACAAAAGTCAAATGATTTTTTCATAATAGCCTCAGACAGTGGTGCCATTATTTAACCCCAGAGATGTTATTGTTGTCAGTGGAAACGGCTGAAGATGGACTAAACCAGGATCTAGAAAGCCACAAAACATGATGTACTAATGTCTGAATGGGACTAAACCAGAACTGAACCAAGACTGAACTAGGTTTAACCAAGGAATGAACTCAGACTGAATGAGGACTAAAACAGGATCAACTCAGGTCAGAGCCAGGACCAGGAAAGAACCAAGACTGAACCAGGATCAAACCAGGACTAAACCAGGTCAAAACTGGCAGTGAAACAGGACTAAACTAGGACTGCACGAGGACTAAACCAGAATAAACCAGGGACTAAACCAAGCCTGAACCAGGTTTAACCAAGGTCCAACCCAGGACTAAAGATGGACTAAAGTTGGATCCAGCACTGCTATAATGAACGACCACACCACAAGACGTCTATAACACAAAGGATCATCGCTTATTTCCGTGGACTAACTTCCACCTCTCACTCCTCTCTCCACAGAAACAAAACTGTGCTGATGTCTAGACAGGTACTGCCCCCTCGTACCCCCTGGAGGACACCCGCCCCGGAAGCCTGTGGGTCTAGGGGGGTCACGGGGGGTTTGTGAGGGGCAGCGACACAAGGCCAGGGGCTGAATGAGAGCGGAAGGGCCAGATGACAGTCCCTTTTCTGGAGGTGAATTTTAAGACGCGATGCAGAAGGAGCTACTCGCAACGACAAAGATACCACGACCTGAGAGCTGACCCAAGACGCAGACTGAACAAAAGAGGAAAAAAACTCGTCTAAAGAGCGGGTGGGTTATCCAAATATACTTTTAAGACCTGTACTCAAGAAACTGCATAAGGAAAGTAATTCTAATACTGCTACTGCTACCATTTACTATTGTCACTACAACCAATAGTACATTTACTACAACAACTAGCACAGGACCAGAACAGCGACCTGAGGAGTGACTCAAGATGCAACAAAACAAAAGAGGAGCAAAACTAATCATCAAAATGTACCCAAAAATCTATACTCAAGAAAACAAATAAGCAAAGCACTTCTACTGCAATCACTAATAGTACTTGTACTTGTACAATTACTATTAGTGATTGCAACGACCAGCAGAGTGACCCAAGACACAGTTTAAACAAAGGAGGGGGTGGATCAAGTGAATGTATAAGCCAGGGGTGTGCAAATGTTTTTCATGTAGGGCTGCACATTGAAACATAAACCACTATGAAATAGTAGTAAAAAAGTACTTCACAGAATAATGTGGGACAATTTATCAGAAGGCCAGAGGGTCAAAAGTTTGGGCACCCCTGATATAAGCAAAGACGTGTTTCTACTTCTAGTACCACTTCGACTAGTACAACCATTTACTGCTGTCTCCACTACAACTTACTTACAAATGGTACTTGTACTACTACTGCTACTACAACCAAAGGAACTGTACAGTGACCTGCGGAGTCACCCAAACATAAAACACAAGACGAGCAAAACTGTGAGGGTGGGGCTGACAATACAAATGTACCCAAAATATTCACTCTACAATACAGCTACTCTAGTACTGCATTAAATGTACTATAGAGTAAAAGTACTGATGCCACCAGCAGAACTTCACTGAGAGTGTCTGGGCCAAGAGGCATTTTAAGTCACCATTTTCACTCTTCAAACAACAGTGAAGCCTTTGGACAAATCATGATTGATACATGCTCATACATTGTCCTGTAAAACTTAATACAACCAAGTACAAACATGAAACATTCAGAACATGGACACTGTTCTTCACACATGGAGCACTTTCTCAAAGGACTGTCATGATAATCATTATTTCAAATTATCGTTCAGTAGATGGAACAATACGTTTTGGGCTCAATATTTATCCTGTGTACAATTTCTTTGCAGTAGTGGGGACATTTTTGGCATTTTTATGTAAGGTTTGAGCTGAGAACTTAATTTTTTTTTAAATGTACTGGTACTGGGATTATCCTGCTTTGTATCAGTGGCATCAAGTATTTTCAATATTATCGTTTATTGCAGTATTTCTCTGTAATGATATATCGTGCTTCAAACTTTGTGATTGTGACAGGCCTCGTTTGTTTTAGTTTGTTTGGCCTCATTTCAGTTTGCAGTTCATTGGACGATGAAGGTGAAGCAAAATGGAAGCTGAGTTGTGAGTGGAGCAGACAGGATGTGGTCCTGGGTACACAGGACTCACTCAGATCATATCTTCAGTGTGCAGTAGTGTTGAGTATTTCTCTCGAAGAAATGTGAAAACACAACATTTACAGGTAGGACTATGTAGGCCATGATGACACATTTTGAAGAACGATACATCACTGAAGAAAATATAGATGATAAATGATATTGAAACTAATTTATGCCACTGACAAAAGCCTAGAAAAGTACAAGTATTCTCCCAAAATAATCTAAATGTGTGATTTCGGTTAAAAAAAAACATGAACTACAATAAATAAATATCAGAATGAAACACTTAGGGCTGAGCTTGTTGCTATACTGGGCCAATTAAGTTTTTTATTCAGCTTCTACAACTCAAATCTCATCATAGAACAGAAAAATAACAAAAAATTCCCCAGTAGTACATAGAAAAAGTATCATCATAAATATTGACCCCATAAAAAGTATTCTTCCATCTTCACATACTGAACCATAACTTGAAATAATAAAGACCACGACAGGCCTCGGACTGTATCTACTTATTGTTCACTACCTGGTCCATAGAACTATATTTTGTCAGACTCAATAATACCACGTGTACCTTATCTTTGCAGTAGGGCCTTGTTCTTACAGTATTAGGCCTGTGTGATCACAGTTTGCTCACATTTTAGCTGCAGCTGATTGAATAATAACACCAATGACACAGTACTAGGCACGGGATGATATTGAAATTTGGTGTCACGATTATTATGGCCAAAATAACTGCGATTAACGATTATATCATGATAATCATTCAAAATGCAGACGGTTTAAACATGTTCTGGATATAAATAATTATCATTTTAATACAGGCTCCTGCATTACTGTTACTGTGACAGTGGTATGAAGTAGTTTCAATATTACTGTTTATCGCAGTCTGTAGCGATATATCTATAGCTTCAAAATCTGTTATCATGACAGGCCTTTTAGTATTATGAATAGGTTCAATATTTAAACTGTTATAGTATTGTACTTTTTATCCGTGAAAACAAGTACAATCTAGAAGAAAACATCATGAAGAAAAAGCTCAAAATGTACAGCACAGGTCTATTTACAGGCATGTTTTAGCACATTTGGGATAAATTACCAAAAACAGGATCTGATATTTAAATGAACTATATAATTTTTTGTTAATATGCCAAATTCCTGTTGTGCAGTATTCTGGGATGTCCCGAGCGGAGCCAAGTGCAGTGTTGGGTATAGCTTTGTGACCCCTGTGTCGCGGTGCATTCTCTGCTCCACTCTCCAGCGATCAAAGAGGAAGTGTCCGCTCTGAAAGGCCTGATCCTGAGCAGGCGCGCGAGGGGGGTCCAGGGGGGCTCTGGAGGGGGCTACAGCGCATGGATTTTCTCAACAATGTAGATTTATTCCCCGAGCGTCCATTGTCTCCTTTGGTGTCGCTTCCGGGCCAAGCTCCCAAACACAAAACGCACTGAGCAATCCGCCATCTGCCTCTGCACTGGGGAACCACAAGCTAATTAATATGCGTTTAGTAATTACAGAACAATTACCAAAACACAACTAGCGACGCAGTCAATATTTTACTGTTAGGTGCAATATTCTCCTAAGCTAAACTTTGGAGGTTTTAACGAGCACATATTGTAAAGTAAACTTGTAGCAAGCTTTTGACCAGGCTACTCAGTAGTTCATTTTCAGTTGTATTTTCAGTGGTTCATGCATGTTTGAGTAATCCTGTCCAGCATCTGAGGTAGTGTTGTCACAATACTAACATTTCAAACTGGATTCCGATACTAAGGAATAGACTTGATACCAATTCTGATGCTACAATGATAAAAAAAAAAACAAAAAAAAAAACTCTTTTCTTCACATTTCTGGCCTGCGAATGTGACCTTTTTAGTATCGATATCAGCTCAAATGAGTATCTAGTTTCAATCCCAGTTTTGGTATTGATTAGTATCTGATTTTGGTTTGAGTGTAAAAAAAAAAAAAAAAAAAAACAAATCAGTTTTCACCCACTGCTTTAACACACTGGCAGATACCAGGTTAAAAATGTTAGGCAGCATTTTCCAACAGAATAAAAATCAGGAGCTCGTTCTGGTGAAATGCTACAGTGAGTACATGTGGCATTTCATTTCTGCAGTTTTGAACAGGAAGTAAGTGGACCCATTCATTTAACTGACATTTAGATTAATAGATTAATATTGCTGTTTGGACTAACACTGAGTGTGTTATAAATTCCAGACTAAATACCTGAAAACACAGGTCTTTAACCGTGCTCTAGTTTTCTCCTCAAAAACATACCTGCCGATCTGTTTTGTTTCATTTACATGTTTGAGTTATTCTGCACATTGAGCTCCTCGCTGGTACATTTCTCCCAGTTACAATCCACAAGAGCTCCTCTGTGTTTTTAAAGTGCAGACTCTGATCGTGACAGTGCTCAAACTGCTCCAGAGAACACTGATTTTGTTTTGATTGTGACAGAAACTTGAGTCATCATTGCACCAGCCGACACAGGGTGTGGAAAACTCCAGTCCAAACGCTGTCGATCTGTAGTTCTTACACAAACATTAAAGTAACAACTATTTTTATGCCTGATGTGAGGTGGTCACATCACCTGCATAACTCCATGGAAATAGAAAGTTAAAGCCATACTTTGGAACATTCTCCATGGACACAGTTAAGATTTATGCCATACTGTAGAAGAATATAGCCAAAGGAACAACATTTCCATGGAAACAAGTAGGAGGAGTCAGGTTTGTGGAGATGCAAGCCCACTCACAGTAACATAAGCATATTTTTCAGTGCAATAAACACAACCAAAATGAAAAGGCATACTTTTATTGGATTCTATTTTCGTCTGAAAAGTTACACACTGTACTTTAATGTTCAGTCCAGAAATGAGCTCCGAGTTACTTTTAATCACATGATTCTAAACTGTAAACACGACCAACCAAGGCTCAGCTGTTCAAAAACCCAAACTCTTGTTCCAAAATGAAAAAGGTATTAAATACACAGTATTGGAGGGGCAGTGGTGGTCGTTGTGTCTCTGGGCAAGGCACTTCACCACTATTATGCATTCCATTCACATTAGTGTGGCTGGACAAGACAAAAAGGGCATCTGACGTAAAAATCTGCCAAAATCACCAATCTGATCTCTCCAAATGAAACAGGGAGTAAACACCAAGACTAAAGCAGGACTAGACTCTACCAGGTCTATACCAGAACCAACCCAGGACGACTTAAAGACGGACCAACACCAACTCTAACCTTAAATATGTCTTTTAATCATTTGTACGGTAAAATTTGATCTTATTTTTGTGAAGTTCTTTGTAATTTCACCTTTTTTGTATATTGGGTAAGAATAAATGGTTTTAGAAGTGATTTTGTGTAATTGAGCAAGATGTAAAGCATCTTGCTCAATGACATATATATATATATATATATATATATATAGATAGATAGATAGATAGATAGATAGATAGATAGATATATTACAGTAAGATTAATGACACAGTGGCAACCCTGAAAAAGAAGAAATCAGTCAAAATATGAAAAAAGCGTTTAAACCAGTTTAAAATGACTTCTTCTAATCTCACATTATTTTAAATGTCATATTTTAATAGATTTAATTTTACAATTAAAGCACTTTTATTTTCCCCACGGATTTGAGCAGAATTAGTCTTGCCCCAGTACAGACATATTTTATCAGCAGCTCTTGAGGACAAAATGAGTGTGCTGTGTGCTCTCTGCTTCTAATAACCCGTTTTATTGTCCAATAATCAGGAAGTCCATGTTAGCATGCTAGTTGTTTTTAGCTTTACCATCAAGTGAACGATCCGCTCTGGTCTCTGAAAGATGTGAAAAGCACTCATTATAGTGAATAATTAGGATGCTTTGAGTGCATTAGGTAAGTGAGGAATAACTTTGGACCAAACTGATTAAAATGTACTTACTTCTTACTTACTAGTTCTGTTTTTCAAGTAAATGTATTTACTGTAAAAACAACATTTACATTTAAAAATAAACCCAAAACTTGAACAAAAACAAGGTTATTTAATAAAAAGAATCATGACTATAATCTTTATTAAAATATTGATCTATATATTAGATTATATATCTATATTGATATTTTTAATAAAATTCCAATATGGAACACCTTATAGAACAGTGTAAGACACTGTGCACCATCATAAGCATAAAAAGGTCATATTTAAATCCCGCCCACTTCATTAAATCTAATTAATAACTGATAATAGTGTGAATGTAAAGGAGTGGATGCGTTTGACAGCGGCGGATACTCATGACAAAAGCAGGAGGAGGCTCAGTCATTATCAGGCCCAAATTAAAGGGACGGGCTGGCAGAGCAGGGGCCTGAATGGAACCTGTCAATCAAACAGGGGGGTGGAGAATGGAAAGGGGGGTGGGGGGTACAGAGGAGGAGAGAGAGGGGGAGAGTGGATCCACTATAGGCTTGAGTAACTCTCCATAGGACAAACAGCCACTATAGGAGCTAGCGTTGTCACAATACTAAATTTTAATTCTAAAAAACTCAATTTCGATACTAAGGAACAGACTCGATACTTGATACGATTCTGTTACAGCGACGATAATAAATGTGAGAATGTGACATTACATAATAGTACTTTCTTTTCTAGTCCTGTGTGTCCTTATATCTGTAACTGTAACTGTAACTGTAACTGTAAGCCTCAGTGGAGCAGGTAGGTTCCATAGTGGTCCATGTGTGTATACTAGTCTATGTGTCTTATACCTGTGACAGATACAGCTCAACATCATTTTAAAGCTATTCAGGAAAGGTTTATTTCTGTCCTGTAAATGTGATTTTTTTAGTATTGATACATGCTCAAATGAGTATCTAGTTTTGATACTAGTTTTAGTATCGATTAGTATCTGATTTTCATACTAAGCACTAACCCTAAGCAGTGCTGTGGACAGAGGGGAGGGCGGAGGGGGGACAGGGGGGACCGGGGTCCACTATAGGCTTGAGTAACTCCCCACAGGACAAACAGTCTTTATAGCAGCGGCTGTGGACAGGGCCTTTCACTCAGGCCTATTGTGCAGAAGATACCAAATCATGACAGGCCATAATAAGACGAATATTGATCAGAATTTACAATTTTATACTCATTTAACACAAATATTCATACAAAAAAAAATTGCTTTGACATAAACAGTGTCTCCAGGTTAAATGCAAAAGGTCCAAATAATAATAGAAGAACTTTTGAATTAATAAACGTGTTAAAAAAAAATAAAACATTTTTTTATATATGTATATATATATATATATATATATATATATATATATATATATATATATATATATATATATATATATATATATACATACATCTATATATATATATATATATATATATACACATATATATACATATATATATACACATATATATACATACATATATACATACATATACATATATACACACACATATATATATACATATATATATATATACATATATATACATACATATATATATATATATATATATATATATATATATATATATATATATATATATGCAAATTATTATCTTTTTTCAATGAAGACATGAGTAGTAAAATTAAAAAAAATACATGTACTAAAACAAAACAACAATTATTACAAAAGAAATAAGTCAGAGACCACTCTACCTTTTTAATACAGTTCTCTTTAAACTGCACAGGCAAATACATTTGACTAAAACTGAAACATTACTCTGTATTTCAGAAAAAGTCATCTAAATAACTCATCTAAATTCCTGATTACTTCACGATCTGAAAAAATATTTTTTTAATAAGTTTGACAAAATGTGCATGTGTGTGTGTGAGAGAGTGTGAGAGTGTGTGTGTCTACGTGTGTGAGTGTGTGAGAGAGTGAGAGTGTGAGAGAGTGTGTGTGTGTGAGAGAGAGTGTGTGTGAGTGAGTGTGTGTGTGTGAGAGAGTGTGTGTGAGAGAGTGTGTGTGTGTGTGTGTGTGTGTGTGTGTGTGTGTGTGTGTGTGTGTGTGTGTGTGTGTGTGTGTGTGTGTGTGTGTGTGTGTGTGTGAGAATGTGTGTGTCTATGTGTGTGTGGTTTGAATGAACAAGCTAAAAGATCATTTAAAAGTCAAATGTCAACAAAATATTATAAGGAAAAAAGCAACAGATTTTTTTCATCTGAAAACAAGGCATTTTAGTCATGAAGATAATGTATTTCCAGGATAAGGGATAACATTTTTTATTTCAGTGAAATATCAGTAACAACAGTTTAAACAAGGGGGGTCCTGGGTAAAGTATTTACAATAAACTATATATGACTGAAAATTATCTGTAAATATAATAATCCATGACTTCACTTTAAAAATCCCTGTGTAAATCCTCCATAATAATGTGAGGTAAAATACTGGGACAGCCAAAACTCTAAAAGGACATCTGTGTCGAGCAGGAAAAGCTCATTTTGAAGTGACTATTTTACAGCTATAAAAAAGGGGTAAAAGTTGATTCAGTGAAATGCTGGAAAAGTATTAAAATTCTACTATAATTAACAAGAATTCTGTGCAAAAAATCCCATGAACAAAAATGCACTCCTAACTTCTACTACGCCAAGTGGATTGCTTTACCTTGTTTCAATAATAAAATTATAAAAAACATGCCCCCGAAATGGCATCGGCGCTGACACTGTGAGGATTTGCATGCTGGCGTCGCTCAGAGAAACACCAAAGTATTTGAGTTGGAGAAATGTGTGCATCTCACGTGATAGAAGCCGTCATCCTGTCACTGCCCCTTTATCGTCCTCTCATTCTCAATGCATGACTTCCCTCCGGTCGCTACGAGATCAGCACTCCTTCTAAGTTCAATGTCTTTAAAGCTCCACTGTGGGGCTTTGTCAGGACGCGTACAGGTTTAAGAAACTTTTGTGTCCTTTTTGGATCTGCCCCCGGGAAGTCTGACAGCCCAGAGGGCAAAGAGCAGCGTCTTAAAACCGGCAAATCCCGCAAGGAGATGTGGAGTTAGCGGTGACATCGCGGGCTAAGCTAAAGAACCAGGGTCAGAAGTGAAGAAAGGAGCAGAGCACAGGGCCAAGGGATCAAGGTTTGAGCTTCCTCTGGGACTAAACCAGGACTGAACCAGGACTGAACCAGGACTGAACCAGGACTAAACCAGGACTAAACCAGGACTGAACCAGGACTCAACCAGGACTCAACCAGGACTGATCCAGGACTGATCCAGGACTGAACCAGGATTAAACCAGGACTGAAGCAGGACTGAAGCAGGACTGAAGCAGGACTGAAGCAGGACTGAAGCAGGACTGAACCAGGACTGAACCAGGACTGAACCAGGATTAAACCAGGACTGGAGCAGGATTCAACCAGGACTAAAGCAGGATTCAACCAGGACTGAACCAGGACTGAACCAGGACTGAACCAGGACTGAACCAGGACTGAACCAGGACTAAACCAGGACTGAACCAGGACTGAACCAGGACTGACCAGGACTCAGCCAGGACTCAGCCAGGACTCAGCCAGGACTCAGCCAGGACTCAGCCAGGACTCAGCCAGGACTCAGCCAGGGCTGAACCAGAACTAAACCAAGGCAGAAGAAGGACTGGACCAGGACTAAACCAGGACTGAACCAGGACTAAAGTAGGACTGAACCAGGACTTAGCCAGGACTGAATCAGGATTAAACCAAGACTAAACCAGGACTGAACCAGGACTAAAGCGCAGCTAAACTACATACATTTGTACATTTGTACTCTTAAAGATTTGAAGAAAGAGACAGTGGAGGATGGGAGGTGAGCCCACTACACCACCTTTAAGAGCTCACATCATTTATTTTCTAAGTGGGAATATTTTCCTGTCATCATATTATCCATTCTTCCATGACACAGGGATACTTGGGACTATGGGCCAAATCTGAGCCAGGATCCTGGTCAGGGCCAGGCTGGAATCTCATCTTTTGTTACATGGATTTGTTTTATTGCTACTGGTACTTGTTAGCTCAGTGATATTGCTGTGGGGGCAGTTTATACATCATGAAACAGCCAGATGGGTGTGGTTAATGCTAGCTAGGTTGTGACTGTAATGTAATTTGAGAAGGACTTGTTCAACAGCCCAAATCAGCTCACCCATTGAAGTTCCAACTAAATCAGATCTTTTTGGTCAGATTGTGTTAAAATATAGCTCAGAGAAAAGTCTATCTTAAGTAACAGAGCTTCAGACAGAGAAGTGCCTCTAGTTAGCTTCACCCCCTCAGAGAATGTTGATGGCATCAGCTCAAAGGTTTCCGTAGTTACCTTCTTGTCCTTTATGGTGCCGTCGGGGCTGAGTCTGAAGCTGCCCACATTGACAGTTTTCTTTGGGTCGATCTGACTGATGGAGAAACTCATCTCATCCACGATCGCTCTGCACGCTGCCAACCACAAGAGTCAAGTTATTAAAACAAGAAGAACAAGAAGCAAGGGGGGGCTGGGGGGTCTGGAGGACTAAAGGGGAGAGTGAGGGTGGAGGAGGGGTGGGGTCTGGAGGTATAAGCAGCCTTGTGATTGGTTTAACAGGTATCATGGTAACAGGTAACAGGTAACATCTCAAAGCAAAAAAGTGGCTTTAGTGTTTAGTTTCACGTTAAATTAATTATTTTATCACTACTGATAACGTCAGGACATCTGTAAAAATTCTACTAAAAAAATATGAAAGAAACCCAAACTTGTCTTCTATAAATCTCCATCTGGTTATATTACAGACAGACATGTATTGCCTTCCATGTTATAAAGTACACTTACCTGAAGTTGTGTTTAATTTGAAAAGCCTTTAATATCCGACACTGACTCTATGAACATTGTATTATTCATTCATAACTTCCTGTCAATGGGTAAAATTTTGAGGACATATCATTCATTACTTCATTACTTTGGAATCAATAGATGCCCTCAAACTGTTTACCAAAAATATATTTTACATTTTATTGTGGATCCATACAATACAGGACTAGGGCAGGACTAGACAATGACTAGGGCAGGACTAGACAAGGACTAGGGCAGGACTAGGGCAGGACTAGGGCAGGACTAGGGCAGGACTAGGGCAGGACTAGGGCAGGACTAGGGCAGGACTAGACCGGGACTAGACCAGGACTAGACCCGGACTAGACCAGGACTAGACCAGGACTAGACCAGGACTAGATCAGGACTAGAGCAGGACTAGAGCAGGACTAGAGCAGGACTAGAGCAGGACTAGAGCAGGACTAGAGCAGGACTAGACCAGGACTAGACCAGGACTAGACCAGGACTAGACCAGGACTAGACCAGGACCAAACCAGGCTTGAATGGGATATGAAAAAAGGATAATACTGGAAGAAATGTACCACTGTGAGGCTGACAGGTTCTGGCTTATTTTTAAACTATAGCCTTATGTTGAATCTTTATTATTCGTGATAATAGCTCTACAGCACAATCTACCTCAACAATAGCTGCGCTGAATGGTGCACACAGGGAACTCTTTTCTCTATGTCTTTGTTTGGGAGGGTTTATTTTAACGCGACACCTGACACTACACAACACTGCGCTCAGTTAACAATACAAAAAAGTGCTTGTTTTATTGTTCTGCACAGTCAAGCTCAAATTGCATTGGTAACACAACTTTTTGCTTCTTGTATTTTGTAACTATTGCCTTATAAACTGAGCTGGAGACAGGTCAGAAGTCTATAGTGGAGTTTGCTGTGTAACTGTCAGAACCAGATGTGTTGACCTGGTTTAATGAGACAACATCTTCTGTCAGTGTAAATGAACTAAAAGAATTTTGCACAATCGCTTCAGAAAACGGGGACCATTTTTATTCAACAGTGGGATCTGGACGTACCGGAGCAGTAAACCACAGTGTTTCTTTTGGCTTTGCAGCTGCTGAGGAGGACGGACAGAAGCACCACGCAGACACGGAACATCCAGGACGCCATCTTTGAGACCTCAGGTTTCAGAGAGGGAGGGAGAGAGAGAGAGGGAGAAAAGTGAGAGGCCAAAGAAAACAAATGACAAAAACAGACATTATTTTGGGAAATATAAAGCCCCCTTTGAGAACTAAATGTCTCCATGGACTTTTGTATTTATTTAACAGTTCATATTTAACTCTTTTCTCAGATAAAATAACTTGTTGCATGACTGTGTATAGCCATTATTTTAGCCTAATTGGTATTTTCCCTTTTACTAATTTGTGTCTTAGGTCAAACTGGGAATGACACACAGACACACACAGACTGGGGCAGAGCAGAAAAAATATCAAAAGTAGTTACAGTAGTACAAGTAGTTAGTTAGTAATCAGTATCGGAACTGAAAAAGCTGGATCGGTGCATCTTTAACATGATACAATTTTTAGAACAAATAAACCGCTCAGTTCTAAAAGAAAGAATCCTGTACCAACCCCAACTGGGACCTTTTTGCTGTAAAACTTGACATAATCTTTCGCTCACACCTGCCTTCACATGATGTCAACAGGTGGACTGGGACTCAGCTTTCCCACTACACTGCTACTACTAGCACCTTGTGCATAAGGATTAAACAGGAGTAGTTTTCAATCAAACTATTACTCAAAAACGTTCAACCCTTTTACAAAGTACAGCTTTAGTATCATACTTATTTTGTCCTTATTAAGGACACACTGACTGAACAAGAACACGCTAAGAATTCCCCACATAGTTTAATTACTGTGTTATGTCATATTAACTAAATGTGTTAAAATATTTCAACCATAAAGATAATGTAAGCATGTAATAATGTAAACATGTAGTAATGTAAGCATGTAGTAAAGTAAGCATGTAGTAAAATAAGCATGTCGTCCATTCAGAGATAATGTGAGTAATTCATCCAAATCAACAGTGTTGTCAGTCACACACTCATTAGCAAAATCTCACCTGTAGAGCTAACTACTTAAAACTACTACTACATAAAGCATTATTATTATAACAAAGCGCTATAGTTTTTGTTTTTTTTCCAATTATTTGCATAATCTCCAGGTGCTGACAGGCGCATTTCCCCGTAGTTTCCCTCAGATCCGTGTTACCTGTCACACTCCACAGCAGCAGCAGAGGCAGGTGTGGAAGCTAAAGCTAAAGCAGCGAGCTAACAGCGGGCTAAGCTAACTCTTTCACGGCCAAGACGAACCAATAAACGGAGATAAAACGGCACGAAATAAAGAAGTGTCATTTAACACTTTAGTTTGAGTAGGACACGACTTTTCCCCCACTCAGATTACACCAGGAACAGACGCGACAAACGCGAAAGGTAAACAATGGAGTTTCCGATGGGATTTTCACAATAAAATGATGCTTTTTATTCACACGGTAGAGTCACTTATACATGATACATTCAAAACCTACCATTGTTCTTAGAATAATAATAGTAAGTGAATAATTAAAAATATAGTAACTTTCTGGGGGAGAAAAGTCAACTGCATTGGAAATATAAAGTTAAAACCATAATTCGGAACATTCTCCATGGAGATAGATACGTTTTATGCCATATTTTGGAATATCTTTTTTTTTTTTTTTTCATGTTACATACTGGGGCTTTGAAAGCAATGAAAATAATATATGAATTATGTAAGAATAGAAAAAGTGGCGTTTTATAGTGTCAATAAATCATTTACAAATTAACAGCAAACAAGCTGAACTGTGCGTTGCAAAGCTGGAATTTCCTCATTGTGGAACAAATAAAGGTTCTCTTATCTTATAGCATAAATGAACTACATACACAATATACAGTAAATTCTAGAGATATGGGATTAGAAAATATAGTACAATAATATAAAGTTTAATTTCTACATATCCAGGAAAGAATGTCCAAGAAGCACCATATGCTTATGGATTAGGCCTAACAATCAAATTTGTAATGCATTATACTACCTGTAAAATGAAATTCTAATAACTAAAATATATACTGCTAATTATATATCTTTTTAAAAACAAACCTATTTTACGTTGTTATCAGGTTCTTTTAAATTGAAGAATTTAATCGATTTACAAAAAGACGTGCCTCACGTTGGATCAGTTGGAACTTAACGCAACCTCACGGACCAATCACAGCGCGGCCTGGAGCGCATGGACCAATCACAGTGCGGCCCGGAGCGCACGGACCAATCACAGCGCGGCCCGGAGCGCACGGACCAATCAGCTTCGTCCGCATGGCTCAGCTGAGGCGGACCAGGTACAATGTCCTCCACAAATATGACTCTGTACTCTGATAAACATCTGTGAAATCTGTGAGAAGTGCAACTTTCAGGCTTCAAATAAACAAAAAGCGTAACATCTGATTTATAATTTGAAGCGATTATAACGTGAAGGACAAAACATTAAAAATGAACAAAATGTGGTGCTTTCAAACAGACACAAAAATGAGCCAGACTAAATCACATCTGAAGGAGCTGCAAGAAACACAAATGTTCAAATCATTTCATATTGTAACATAAAACTCACTTTAGACTCACTCACAGAGAGAAGAGGAACCACAACTTTTACTCAAGTAAGAGTACTGTTACACTGTACTATATATTAAAGTTCCATGTATGGTGTAAATTATGTACAATTTGTGAATTGAAGATGACACAATATTTGATCTCTTCCTCCCTCTAGTGGAAACAGATAATATCACTTTTTTTGCTTTGACAGATGTTTAAAAAGTAATTATAGGCTAATAGTCACGGGCATAACCCCATTTACACAGAATAAAGTACATACATAATGAAGCTGTAGTTTTATTTCAAAACAGTCAAGTCCAGAAGCTGTGTGGGACTTCACAGTCGGAGGCTCCGTGGTGCTGAGTCCTCTGGTTTGAAGGACATTACAAGAACACAGCAGTCCCAGAACATACTCCTCCCCTCTCATCCCTCAACTCTTTCTCCTCCTCCTCTCTTTCTCCTCTCTCTTCCTTATCTCTCCTCCTTCCGACTCCTCTCTCCATCTCTCCTCTTCCCCCTCTCTCCTCCTGCCCCCCCAATCCTCCTCTTTTTCCATTGCCCATCCCTGTCTAACCCTCTGCCTCCCCTCTTTCTTCTCTCCTTTCCTCTCCTCTCTCACACCTCCTCTCCCTCCCCCTCCTTGCCTCTGTTCCCTCTCTCCTCTCCTTTCTACCCATCTCTGTCCCAGTAACAGATGGCGGGACGTCCTGAGCTCAGCAGTCTCTCAAACAAAAAAGCGCCTCACTTTACAGAGAGGAAACTGCTATTTTATATTAAATACTTCAAATAACCAAGTACACGTAAATGAGTCTTAGAAAAACAGGAGCAACAGTATAACTCATAATGAACAAAGGCTTATAACTTAATATCCTAACCTCCTAACCTCCTAACTCCTAACCCCTGAATTAAGGTAAAAGCCTGACATGAAAACATTTGCTCATATGAATTAAGTCTTTGATCATGTTTTTATTGCTAATTAAGGTCTAGTTATTACAGGATACTACCGTATAAGGCAGACAAGGTAAAATTAAAACAGATAAGTTGATAAACAAAGGTTTTTTCTGAAAAAACAAGCAGACACACACACACAAACACATGCACACACATCATGAATTAGGTCTTTGTTCATGCTTTATTAAGGCTAATTAAAGTGTAGTTAATATAATGTGGTACTGATTTTTTAAATTAATAATGTGTGTGTGTTAATTTAACACAAAAAATAGTAAATTTTCTTCCTCCATAGGGGAAAACATCACTGTAATAATTTGTCAGTAAACAGAGTAAAGTGCACATAAGCTAAAGATAAGTCTATACAGCCGTCTGTGTTTCTGGTGAAACTCAGACCCACACACAGCTCCATCGGCTGAAGCAGCAGTGGGGGTCCATCTGGTTTAGGTCAGCTGAAGGACTGGCCCTGTGCCCGACTGTGAGGCTCCGTCCCTGGGTCAGAGGCTCCGCGTGGCCCCTCCTGAGCAGAGGAACCAGAGGAGAGGAGTTAACACGGGCCAAGGGGAGGATGGTTCACCTTTTAACAAGGAAACAGACACATGAGTTTGATGTAGTAGCACCGCAGTATAAAGTCATTTTCTTTTTTACTCTTTAATGAAATTGCAATTTTAACAATACGTATACATTGAAAGTAAACTATCCATACTTTTTACAGCTATAAACACAGTTTTGACTTGTTAATTCTTCTGTCAAACCATACTGTGTATTTTGTATTTAGAGTCTATTTTTATTTTAAATCAGCCCTATTCTGCAAAATGGAATTTTGAGAGATTTTTTACCATGTTATAGTTGTTTTCCCTCACTATTTAGTCACTCGTAGTTGTATTTGGAGAGATTCATATGTAAGTAAACTTTAATCGCTTATTTGCAAGACGCCATTCTACCAATCAACCCTTTTTCACCTCTGCTGGTACATGCCCACTGTGGCGCACGCACTTCGTTCTCCAATTTTATTTTCTTAATCTGTGATAAGTGTATGATCTACAGTTATCCATAGGGGGCGCCGACAGCATGCAGCGCTTTGTTGTGATGATGTTTATGGCAGCGTCAGCTCCCATTGGACACCACAATTTTCTAACGCAGAAGTCAGATGACTTGTTTCTTTTATTAAGTAATTTTAGATGTATATTGCAATTTAAAATGTCCAAATTATAACATAATGATCCACGAGTGTCATAGATTATAACCACAGAGCAGACACAAGCACACAATATGCAGTGACTCTGCAAAGTTTGTGTATTTTGTTCACTTACAATAACAACAAACTTTTTTTTCCTGTATTCATTACATTATGTGTGAGTGACGCAGGAGGTACCTTTAAGAGTGAAGATGAGCAGAGGACAGGCAGGTCTAGTCCAGTTTAGAGCCTGGTCTCAGATCTGAACAGTATTCAAGAGGGACATCGAGACCAACCAGAGGAGCAACCACACTCAACCATGTCAGCACATAGTTCACCACTCTGAAAGAAACATGAACACACTGAATCCTCTGCTCCATCTGACCCTCTCCTCTGCATCTTCTACTCTTCTGACCCTCTTCTTTGCATCCTCTGCCCATCTTATACCTTACATGTATTTACCTGTTTTCCTGTTGAGCGGTTTGTAGAACAGGTCTCATGAAGTCTTGTGTTTTACAGGGATGTAACATGAAGAAGGCTTGTCCCAGAAGAGGATGCTCCTGATAAAGAATGGGAATAATTCATAATTATGTGTTAATCACATTAACACTGTTCTCTGTTAATGTGATTTTTTCTGTTAAAATCTGTGGTGATGTGGGTAAATTTGTGTTGTAGTTTTGGAGACTGTCTGACCCCAAGATTTACGAAGACTGTGCAGTTAACTGGACAAAACCAGAACTGAACCTGGTCTGAACTGGGACTAAGCCAGAAGTAAATACGGGACTAAACCAGGGTGGAGATGGACCAAGTCTGAACCAGCTCGAAATTGTGATTAAACTAGAACTGAACCAGGTCTACATCAATTATAGGTGTGGTACTAAACCAGGTCTATAATTGATTTCTATAGACCTTTGGGCCATGAGAATCCTGGGACATAGACATAAGTATTCCAGGCTAATTTGCTGTTTCCTGTTCCAACATTTCAATTTATTTTATCTGCTCATATTTGCTAATATTACTGAACATTGTACTGATGGGAGGTACCTGTTGTGTAACTGTGTTGAGGAGAGCGTCTTGTGATGTCAGCCTGAGTTTAGGTCGAATGAAGCTCCACACATCCTCCAATGACAAACTCTTTCCCTCTGAAAGAAAATACATAACTTATACTATGTGATACTAAATGGGGCGAGGTGGGTTAAGTGTCTTGCCCAAGGACACAACAATAGTATTCATCTGTGGGAGCTTTAATCATATCGCCGACCGATGGCTCAGTGCATCAGACCACTCTAAAAATAATGTTCATGCAAAGAGCGAGACTCGAACTGCAATCCTTTGGGTCAGTGGATGAAAAAATAAAAAAAATAGTATTATCAATATGCATTTGTGGCAAGACATCCCAAATGTCCATAGAGCATTAGCACAAATAAACAAAAGTAAACAATAGAGCTATGGAAACCTGATAAGATGCTAGGTTGCTACTGGTAAATACATTTATATCATATATGTCAAAATGAATGCTATGTTTAGTGTTTAGCATCTTCAAATCTCCATTTGTTTAACATTAGCCTCACTGAACATCTATGAGCAATCCAGAGCTCTATCTCTAGGAAAGAGAGGTACGGGATTATAATTTCATCAATGTCTGCAGGAGTCTGACCCACCCAGACTGAAGGCCCTGAAATAGAGCACTGGAGTCCTGTAGCTGCTCGAGAAAACCACATGAAACTCAAACTGGAAACAAAGCTGGCTGCCACCTTCAGCCTCAGGGCAGTTTATCTCAACAGCTCCTTCATCTTCATCACTATCATCATCGTCTGCTTCTTCAGGAGTGGCCACTGAACTCTGCTGTGAGAAAGAGTGAGTAAAACTACCAACATCTGTGAGCTCAAATATGACATGAAATATGACATTTTGCCTAAACTTAGGAATCATATTGTAGTAATCATTTTCCAGTATAATTTAAAGTGCAAATGACAGGTTAGACGCCTCATCTCTCTAAAACATAGTTAACATCATTATATTTAAGATCCGACAAAAAATCTTGCCTAGGTTTTTCTGAGTTTTAGCTGCTAAAGTTAGAATCTAGTATCAACATATTTGTTCTTGAGAATCATGAACCACTGTCTTAACAATCATCAAAAACATGCAAGTTGAGTAATATGAAATTTTATAGCATAGTTTTGACCTGTTCAAACTCGTGGTCGATCTCCTGATTCCTTTTGGAGCCAGTAACAATAGAGCATAGAACGGTTTTCCTCAGATAACCCTCCTGTGTTCCCTGAGGGCCAAAAAGGCACATTATTATATAGGCACAGATACTCATGTCACTGTAAATGTGTAGGTTTTTAGGTAATTGTATTTTTCGTGGCGCATTTTTCAACCTGTAGCGATGTGATTGTAATTAACTGCATTTAAAATAATAGGAGTAACTATACCCACACCCATAACAGCACTACATGGACTGTTCTGATCAGTTTATATGCAGACAACATATTTCCTCTTTTAATTGTGTTTTCAAATAAATACTGCTGTAAATGCCAGTAAAATTCTGTATAAATGTAACTACTTTGAGCAAAATCTTTCATGTGTTTGTCTTTATACTTTTGCTTGAATTGTTCAGCTGTACTTGAGTATATTTTTAGCCATGTAACTGCATTTTTATGGCTTCCACCCATTATTTACTGCCCTGACATGCATGTGAACATTTGCATTGCATTTTTAGTCTCACCTGTACTGTCTCCCAGCTCCAGCCGTCTCTTAGCTCCTCAGATTTCTTTAACAGATGTTGACAGCACTCAAAGAAACTGTCCTCATCCAAGTTTAAACAACTCATCTCTGCAAGAAATGTATCAAGACAAAGCTTTATTGAATATCTTTAAAAATGGCCCATATTGCGCTGTTTTCTGATCTACTGTATGTTATAATGTAGTTTCCTCATCACAAACAGACCTGGAGATGTGTTTTGTTTCATTCACTCATGTTTGACACACAAACTTCTGTCTTCTCTCAAATGGAAAACACTCTGTTCCACCTCGTGATGTCATTAAGTGGTAATAAAGTAAGTGCTCCACTGTGCTTTTAAATTCCATGTATCTTCAGTAGTATCATTTTGATTATTTCTGCCGTAGAATTAGCCATTTCTACTAAACAAAATGTAAAAGGTAGTTGTTAACTTGACAACTGCGGCTTCATGACATCACAAGGTGGAGAATTTTCAGCTTTGGAGATGTAGACAGACTAATAATAAAGTGTTAGTCAAACATGTGTGAATGAATTAAAACACAACACCAGGTATGTTTTTGAGGAGGGATTATAACATGGATAAATTATCACAGGAGACAATTTTGTGTAATAATGTTACAAATAGAAATATGATGCCTAATTCAACCAAAACCTGCATTCTTACAGTGAACAGATCACCTCTCCACAGATCTGACTATGACCTGTACCTCAGCCAGGCTGCAGCACCTGTTTGTCTCCTAAATGTCATATTCCAGGCACAGCAAAGAAATCTCCACGGATAGAAGAAAATGGCTGACTCTCCTTCAGTAAAAGTTACATAGCGTTTGTCTTGTATAGATTGTTTTGGAGATTTTTTTAACATTCGTATCTCAAATTTCACAATAATTAACAAAAAAACACCTTATCTATCAATTAAACATCGTCCGGTTTCTGTACTTACTGCTTTAGCGCTAAAACCATGAAGAAATCGGGTATATTTCAGTTTAAATCCACAAACATTCTGACGCCTCTCACGCGGGCGCCGCCATGTTGGATCCTGTTTGTTTATCTTCCGGGTTTTGTCTTCGTCTGATCACGTGGTACAACAGCGCCGACTTCTGGACTAAGACGGCATTAGAGATCCATCCATTTTCCACTTATCCGGGGCCGGGTTGCGGGGCCAGCAGTCTAAGCTAGGACTCCCAGACTTCCCTCACCCCAGACACTTCCTGCAGCTCCTTCAGTAGGCTCCCAAGGCATTTCCAGGCCAGCCCCTCCAGCACGTCCTGGCAAGTTTATTTGTGTAGCAATATCACAATTCGTACACAAATTCATTCAAAGTGCTTTACAAAATAAGAAATACATTATTAAAATAAATGGAATTGAATAGGCCTATAAATATAAAGTAAAATACACACAGGCCTCACTAGAAGCCTGTTTATAAAGTTGGTCAGGTTATAAACAGAATTATTTAGCTTGTCAATGTCAGTTTGTCCCCCGAGTTTTAAATAGGGCCTGTGTCTTTTGTTTGGAAAGAACTGGGTAGCGCATTGGATAAAAATACAAATTCAATAACGTTCTGATTGCATAATACCACATGCTGTAATCGTATAGAATGCCTTACACACTGGTCCACTCTTGTTCTATGCATTTGTTATGTCATTTTTCACACAATGGCTCCCGCGTGTTTGCCTTCAGTCACAAGTTACATTCCACAGTGCTTAAGTCACTGCTGAATTACATGTAACTTAACTGTTTATAACACTTTCTTATGATACTGCTTGGAATTTTTTTCTCTGAACTTTGGCAAATGTCCATAGAAGGAAACAAAAGTATATTATGAACTATGTCAGATTAGAAATTTTAATAGAAAGAAGATACCATGACCAGTGATCAGTGTAGAAACTCTAGGGTTAGCCATTGGTTTTGAATTGAATTATTATTTGCTATTGTACAATACTGAAGGTACAGTATGTAACTTTCTGGAGGTGATATGTCACATCCACGTTAAAACTAAAGTTAAATCCATACTTTGGAACATTCTCCAAGGAGGCAGATACATTTTATGCCATACTGTTGGATATTATAGCCAGAGGAGCAATATTCCCATGGAAACAAGCCTCTCCTCTAGGCCCATTATATGTCAGGTTTGTGAAAATGTAAGTTCACTCACAGTAAAGACACAGAAGTTGTGTTTTGTTTCATTCACACATGTTTGAGTAACCCTGTATTATTATTACTGTCTACATCTCCAAAGCTCAAAATGCTCTGTTGCACCTTGTGATGTCGTGAAATGGTAGTTTTCAAGTTAACAGCTCCTTTTACCTTTAGTTCAGTAGAGATTGGAAATTCCAGGCCTGAAATTATCCAAATGATTCCTGTGAAGGTGTGGAGCACTTCCTGTATTACCACATGACATCACACGGTGGAACAGAGCGTTTTCAGTTTGAGAGAACTCGGCCTAAATACGCAGGGTTTATGTGTTAAACATGTGTGAATGAAACAAAACACAGCTCCAGGTCTGTTTGTGATGAGGAAACAACATTATAACATAAACTAGTGTAATATGGGCACTTTAAGGAAGATTTCAACTTTATCCTTGGAATTGGAATGAAACACTATATCTACTTTTTTGCTACTAAACTGTGTATATGTTTCAGTGGCGGGCCGTGCATTTCACACCTAGGCCTTCAGTAGTGCTCCGTCTGAATCAGTCCAACCCTAAATAACTTTAACAATTTAAAACAATAACAATTTTATGGCTATAAAACTTTTACTGCAGCTACAACTGCGACACACAAAAAGCATCAATAATAACCTCATAAAATTGCAATATTATTTAGGAATATAACCACATTTTACTTACCAATAATCCGTTTTATTTGTACACAAAATCCATCCTCCTTTCTTTCCTCAAGAATATTTCAATTACTCTGTCGTACAGATTATCCGTGCGTTTCAGTTCCATCAAGAAGTCCTTTTCTATCGCCATCGAAGCTAATGCTGAAAGTCGAGCCCTGTCTGTCTGTCCGCGAGGATCTTGGTTGACCTCTTCGTGCGCTCGGAGCCCGCATCGTGTTCAGTGGCCTCGTAGATTTCCTCGTATCGGCTCCTCTCCCGTTCAGCTGTGTCACAAAACTCCTTTACCCTTGCCAGACAAAACTGTACATCCAGTTTTTGTCCTGTAGTATTGAAAAGAGCACGTCTGAATGCTCAAAAATGCCATTAAATGTGTGAAGCAAAAAACAAAACACAAAATCATCCAGACGTGATGCAGATGCCCCGTGGCCCAATTCGCCACATGCACGGTTCAATGTGCTGTTCGAGGTGCAGGTCGAAGTATCCCCCCGACTTAAATACGAATTGAGACACGGCCGCAGTTTGCTCGCTCTGGCTAGTTCACTCTCACTGTCCAATCATAGGCTGTGAAAACGCTGACGTTTCCGTGCGCCTGCTAGAAGGCCTCGGTGTCGCCAACTCTAAATCTGATTGGTTAAAGCAACAGTTTTACCGACACTCATTTTGTGCTACGGGGCCCGCAGAACTGATTATGAAGGCCTCCAGGTAGATTTCGGACCCTGGCAACAAATAACGGCTGAAATGGTGATGGTTAAATGCTTAAATATGAAAACACACATCTGGAAGCAGCGCAACCAGGGGAAAAGCAGTGAAAGGAAGCTGACAGACAATTTCGAATGATTTAATAAGTATTTCATGGACAAAATATAATTAACATCAGTCTGTGATTCAAATATTTTTTTAGGCCAGCAGAGAAGGCCTTGCAGGCCCTGACGGTCCACCACTGATATGTTTTAAGAATTTAAGTACAAACTAGGTAAATCTGCAGCTTTGTTAAAAAAAAAAAGTCAAAAACTGAGTGTGCACTGCCTCCAGTGGCCTCTGCAATTTCAAGTACTACATGACATCACACAGGACTGCCCTGATTACAGCCAGGTGTATTTGATGACAAACACCGAGGTGCAGGAATGGAACATAAGTGTGGATATCTGTTCCTATTGCTACTCTATTCCTTATACCTCCAGACCCCGCCCCTCCTCCCTCCTGACTTTCCCCTTTAGTCCTCGAAGACCCCGCCCCTCCTCTCCAGCCCCTCTCCTCTTTAGTCCTCCAGATACTGCCCTGTTTAGCAGCTCTATCTCTGCTCGTGTCAGGGTCAACTTTAGGAACTTATCAAACATTTCACACATGGAACCGAGCAGCAAGAGGTGGCGAAAGAAGCCATTTATTTGAAATTATGCAAAAGAATCGAAAACACGTCTGAATTCAAGCCAAAAGTAAGTTTCACATTGAAAAACACACAGCCACATGAGTCCAGCAGTATTCCAGCCAAAGGGATTCTCCGTAAACCTTTATGGATCTGAAATGTCCATATTTTCTTCGAAACACCTCCACAGCGCGTCCAGCCGTTCTGTTTAAGTCCAAAACTTGAACCATTGCGACACACAAACTTTTAAAGACAAAAACAGAAAATTCAACACGTTTAAATCAAATATATACATTGTTCTTGTACAATTTTACACATGGGAACATATGGAACTCTATCTGTCAATCCTCCAAAGAGTTAAATCTGCAGACAACCAAAGCAGCAGTTTAGAGCGCTCGTAGGAAGACATGGAAAGTTATGGCCAAAGAGTCAGGCTAAAATGAATATAGTACGCAAAATGGACTCTTAGGAGTTTCAAGCCATGTTAGAACGTTGTACCTCATCAAAAAACAAAAGCTCAAAATGCTCTGTTCCACCTTGTGACGTCATGAAGTGGTCGTTTTCAAGCCTTTTGTTCAGTAGAGACCAGAAATTCCAGACTGAAATCATCCAAATGATTCTAATGAAGGTGTATGGAGTTTAAAAATACAGCGGAGCACTTCCTGTATAACCACATGACATCACAAGAGTGTTTTCAGTTTGAGAGAAGTGATGAGGATTTGTGATGAGGAAACAACATTAGAACAGAGATCAGAAAATAGCTTAATATGGGCAGTTTAAAGGTAAAGTTGCACTACGTTACTTTTCTGGTGGTTCTTGTCTCCATGGAGATGTTATTGCTTCTAGGAATGCACTGAGCCAATACTGGATGTGTAATTGCTTCACCTAGAATGTTCCACAGTGCAGCATTAACTGTATCAATCTCCAAGCATGACAGGAGATGTAACCAGGCAAAGTTACACGTCAGATCTGTGGAGAGGCAGTCTCACTCACAGTAAAAATGCATGTTTTTTTAAGGCATTTTTGAGCTATAAAATCACCTGCAATTGAATGAACGCAAAATAAGAAAGATCAGATTAATGCCATACTGTGAAACATTCCAGGCACAGCGATAACATCTCCATGGAGACGAGCAGGAGACGGGCCGCCACAACAAAGTTACGCATTGCACCTTTACTTTTAGATTAGAAGTCATTTTTGAAATACTATTTTGATTAGCAAGTCAGTTTGTTTAAAAAGTCTTTGTTAAAACGTGTTCATCTTTTGTATTTTTTTGTTTCATGTCTGTGGTCATTCAGTTATTCCAATAATCTTTTTTTTTTATATATACATCTGGCAGGAGTATATTTAAATTGAAATACCAGGATTTGTACCAGATAAAGCTTAGTTTGTTCAGACATCCAAACAGTTAGTAGAACTTGCGTAGTTCACCACAGAAATAATTTTATCTTCACAACTTTCACAACCATTTCTCAAATTTAAAACATGGCTGAATTGTCCAAAGTAGCAACATTAGCCTCGCACTGTTAGCGTTTAGCACACAGCATTTAAAACGATTGTGCAAAATGAAGCTGTTTTTACATTTACAGACAGAACGTTTAACATGTCCACTAACGATATCAGCATGATCCGAACTCTCCCAGTATTCAGAGGTAAGTGGTTTGAATGGTACGAAAGATACTATTGTGGCCCTGTACTTCCTATGGCTTGTTTAGCATGGGAAGATGTGAAATTTTGTAAGTCATATTGAACTTGTAATGATTAACACTTCAAAATACAAGCTGTAAAAACATATATAGATCGTTTTGACAGTAGAACACGAAGAACGCCAGTATTCTGTCTCATTCTCCAAAATCTCTCAAATCTACAAATGTTTCCCTGATCATTTCTATCAGTGACAAAATCCATTCTACCGCTGCGTTTATCCAGCCACACCACAACATCTGAGAGGGCATCTGACACACCACCAAGTCACGTTAACAAAATATATATTGTTCCAGCTTTGATATATTGAACGATAAGTTGCTATAGTGATTACCGGGACACACCACAACATCTGCAGATTAACTAGAGGCATCTGACCTGCCTCCATCTCAGTCGAACACTCCAGAGATACAGCAGGATGGGAGGGCATCTGACACAATCATTTCACAAATCAACCGTTGTGGATTGTCAGTGTATACTTGAAATAACTTTTGATTCAAGTTGCATGTTAGAGAACCAATACCTGATGTAATGTAGTTAGGATTGATTCAATATGTAATAGTCTTCATTCAAGAGGTCAGTTTCAACAGCAGTTTTAATCGATTTGAACCAGATATTTGATCATTTCCACTCAGAGATCAGGAGTCTAACCGTAGACTGTTTAAAGAAGTGGACTAAGGGAGTGTGACGTGACCCACAGCGTTCAGCTTCAGCCAAATGAAGCTCATCGAGGCCGGTAACACCTCTTCCCACCTGCAACACCGGTTTAATTGGAGTGGGCGCTTAGCAACGCTGTCAATCAAACCTGTTGCTAACGCTAGTGGGAGCAACCTCAGGGAAAGAAGGCTCCTGATTTGCCTGTTATTAATGTTCATATCTTGATTTAGAGACAAAATAGTGAAATGCAAACACCAGGATCATGTAGAGCGAACATTTTATGCGCTCTGCCATCCAACCCACCAGCAGATTGTATTAAAACGTCCCTTAATCCATCCTTCTACCATTTCAAGTGTCTAGACTCTAGACTGATACTAAACAGCAACTGTGATTCCCAAGTGAAAAAAAACAAACATCTAAGTACTCAAACAGCAGAGCATTATAATTTGATTTGTCTAAAATAAATACGATTTTCTTGACACAAAATGAGACAAACGCGTTGCTCGTGGGTACAGCGGTTTGAACCAGCAGTCTGGGCTCATAGGATGCAGAGAGGGAGAGGTTTGGTGAAGGAACAGTGAATATAACGAGATTGTTTTTGACAGATAGAGTTCAGCTTGTTCTGAAAATGTCGGACCATTCTTTAACAGCAGTACATGAGCGGGCCTTTAACACAGAGGACATGTGACGGGGGTTTTTAGAGGGAGGAACCACACAGAATGACACAAGGATCACGATATTGGAAAATGCAATAATCATATAACAAGTATTGCATAATACATTGCAATGAGGTTATCCATTTGACAGTTTTGATTTAAATTGAGCCAAAAAATACAGAAGTGCATATATTTTAATCAATCTTGTTGCGGGGTAAATCCTGAATGACATCTCTCTGTATTTCTTATACACAGGGATATCAGTCTGGTCACCACTCCCTTCGTTTTCATCTCAAGTCCAACCCAATGTGATCGTCCAATCAGATTTGTTTATTTCAGATGCGTATGTAAAACAAAGGAGCTCATTGGTCTTTCATCATTTACAAACAAAATCACATTTCTGTCACCTCAGATTAACAGACTTTAATGCTGTACTCACTGTTTTTCAGACCCTTGTTATATTTGTGTCCTTTCTTTTTTCCTCATAAGCAGCTATATTTGTTTTGACATATGTCCCTGATTGGCTTATTCACCTGTCAATCACGCCCATCTGAACTGGGGGAGATTCAGCAGTGACCAAACTCACATCTTCATTAAGTAATGTAGGTGTGTGTTCTGGATCCCAGGCAACTGATGGTATAAATTTTGTCTTTCTTATACACGTTACAATAGCTGATTTAGCTCATTTGACAAGATTTTGGCTCTATACTTGAGAAAAAATACTATTCTCCATAATTAAAATGTGCTCAAATATAATAAAAAATATTTTTGATTCAAATGGCAATGTATTCTTGGTTTTGACCCTGGTTTAGTTCTTAAATGTTGTAATTTGGACAAGGTTTAACCAGCAATTAATTTATCATAACATAACATTTTAGCTTTAAATCGTCAAAAAATGTAATTAAAATATTAAATACAGTGACTCACAGCCCCATCGGCCCAAGATGAGAATAAACAAAAGTAAGAATTTTACCAGCCATTCAGTTTCCTTTGGATGCACTTGACAGTTAATATTTTACCAAAATGAATCGCCTTTATATTTACTAAAATTCTAAAATACAATGTTTAGGATAAAATGGTATAAAATGTGTAGAAATAACTCGATGGACGACTAACAGTCTGCGTCAGCTACAGTTTTACTATGAAAAGTGGTTTATAAAAAGATTTAAGGGGAAATGTGGAAAAAATGCATATAAATGTAAATATTTTTGGCAATTGGAGACGTGTGCAAGAGTTTTGGGGCCAGCACAGTGAGAAAACCATCACAGTATTTTTAATTGTTATTTGTTGTGAACTGGAGCAAAGCATCATGGTCTATGTAGTCCCCATTGCAGAAAGTAAAAAAGAGCTTGTGATTCTCTCAGTTCATATTATTATTATGAGACTTTTGGTAAAGCAGCTTCCCAGCCATCATTCAATCTCTAAATTAAACTTTGTCCCATAATAAATGTAAGTATAATCTCTCATAAGTATAATCTCTTTTTGATGCTAGCAATTCACTGTGCGCAATTAGCTTACATTAGTGTTAGTCGCGTCGGGAGGGATGGAAGTGTTTCACGTAGCTCTGGTTGCAGATGTGTTAGCTTCTGGATCTATAAACAGCTCTAAAATGTTATACTTTTAATTATTTATTTTATGGTATAAGTTAAGATAAAGTTATTGGTGACAAGGGTATTTTTAAAGTGACTTCTGCTAACATGTTAACTGCTCTAAAAGATCTCCCTGACCATAACAATAGACTGTAGAATAAAAGGGAGAGTGTCAAGGCTAGCAGTTATAGTGGCTAATCTGCAGCCAAGGACCATATTTGGAAATATGAATGCGAAACCAAAGAGCCAATCAGGAGTGAGGTGGTTGAAGGTACACGCCCCCTCCCGCCTGTACCCATGTTTTAGCAGGGGCATCAACCTGTTGCTAACACTATAGTAAAGCCTGTTGCTAACGGTAGAGTAAGAGCAACGTCGGGGAAAACTGGCACAGGATTGGTCTGTTATCAATGTTCGCAGCTTAATTTAGGGATAAAGTAGTGAAATAAAAGCCCTAAAATCATATAGAGTGCGTTAATACAAACGTTTTAATATCAATTGTAATATCATTGCAACCAGAGCTTGAAGAAACCACTTTGCACTCATGCTCACTTCCTATTTGGAAAGCTCCGGCTAGCACGTTAGCTATGTCCATTTACATATACAGTCTATGACCTGGCTTAACCATAACCCAATCCCTGACTTTAAAAAATAACCCTCCAAAACGTCATCACTTCAAATGTTGAATCACAGGAGCCGTCCCTCCCAACGCTACATTCTAGCATTAACCATCTGCTAATTTTATGCAATGTAACATAGCACATATACCTCTCCACTTCCTTAATACGTTCATGCAACACTTTCAACAATACTGGTATGAAAAAATTGGGAAAACTTAAAAAAAAAAAAAAAATTGTCACTCAGTTATACCATTTTAAAAATCAAAATGTCCACTGTTTTAAAGGCCGAGTCCACAGATGTGTTAAAACAACTGGATGGAGAAACACCCTTGTATTAGCAATTAGCAATTTAAAAATATGCAGACTCAATTCCGATGATTTTCCCCACATTTTACTCTTAAAGTGTCTGTACCTGATTTTGTCCTATTATTAAGTTAGACTTGTCTTGCCCCTGAATATATGTATTGTGAAAGCAGCTCTTAGACAGCACACAGCAGACATATTTTGACCCTAATTATATATATTTTTTTTAATCATCCACAAACCAGGAAGTGTTCTGTCAGCATGCTAGTTGTCATTAGCATTACCATGAGGCAAAAGTCCGTTCTGAAAGTTGCGAGAAGCGCTTATAAACTCATCGCAGTGAATAATTAAGATGCGCTGAATGCATGGGGTAAGTGAAAAAAATCAGGTAACAGAGCGGTTTTTCAAGAAATGAAAAATCAATCTGAGCTTTGAAATGACTATAATCTGCTACTGTCCACACATTGCATTGCTCTGTGAACTGCTCTTTCTTCTTCTTCTTCTTTCCTCTTACAAATCTCAGAAATTTAATCACATGGTCGACACTATTAAACAAAACTTACTTGTATTGGAATTTGAAGGTTAGCTCAAATAAAAGTTCAAAATTACAAATTGCTAAAACTTTCCGGTATTTCATTGTCAAAGTCAAGTAAAAATATATACCTTTAATTGTATCATCTGGGTCATTCAGTTAAGGTTGTTACTGGTTCACATGAGGGGTCACAAAGCAGAAGTTACATTTTTTAGCATATATCTTTTAAGTTTCCATCCAGTTCTTGAACACATCCCTGGTTTGAATCATGTTTTGAAGAGACAAACTATGTAACAATCATAGTGCATTTGACTCTTGTTCATTACAGCTGAGTTCAATTGTCCAAACGATTCGGCAAAAGTTTTAGTTTTGCCCCAAATTTGATCTCAAATTTTGTTCTTCAACTTTTTTCCTTCATGTGTTTCATAGTTTTTGATCGGTCAGCAGTCTTCCTCCTTTCATTCCAACTTGTGCAACTTCAAAATTGTCCAGTCTCCAAACTTGCATAATCGTCTTTCTAAACATGTGACACTTTTTGGCTCTCCTTGGCTTGCTTGATGCTATACAACCATTTGATCACTCTGGCATTCCTTTCTACGGCCGAAATCCCGTACGGAACTCTCTCTCCAGCTTCCTCCTCTTCATCATCCGCGTCCGAGAGCCCGTCATTCGAAGATCTCCTTGACTGATCGCAATCGGACGAAATCATGGATGCCGATTTGAAATTCAATGAAACAATATCGGAATTCGCTCGGGCAAAGTTTTCTGGACCCACCGATTCTAGCTCTTCGGGATCCAAACCGCAGTAGTTGAAAAAGCGTTCCACGTCTGCTCCGGCTCTCGCGTAGCGGTCTGATAAATCCGATTTGGAGCGATGCAAAGATGAGCGCCGAGTTACAGACGATCCTGATTCGTTGTTGGCGTCGGTATTTGAGGAATCGGGCAAATCGCACGGGAGGGACTGAGGGGTGGTGTTGTCGTACGGTAAAGGAGACTGCATCGGACGCGGAGGAGGTAAAGAGAGGGAAAGGGCGGGAGGAGGGAGAGACGCGGGGTTGGGTTTGGGGGGGATAGGGGGCGCCGATGAGCTGCTGGAGCGAGCGGCGCGTAGAGGTTTGCCGTTGCAGAGTCTGAGTAGGTCCGAGGAAGAGTGCGAGGTGAGGAGGGGAGGAAGAGGAGAGCAGGAACGTTCAGGGACAGTGGAGTCTGCGCGACGCCGGCTCAGGTTCAGGTTAGCGCCCAGCTGAGGACTACAGCGCCCACTGCTGGTGATGGGCAGCACTTTGAGCGAGTGGGAGAAGGAGCGAAGGGAGTGAGAGGTGCCCGGGCTCGGAGCGGAGTCTGAGGGCGGCTCGTTCAGGGTCATGGTGGATCTGTACGTCAATGGCACCCTGTGAAGAGAGAGAGGGAGAGACGGCGGGAGAGAAAGAGAAGGGGGGGAGAAAAGGAGCGCGGTGAAGGGGGGCAATGGAGGGGAAAGAGAGGGGGAGAGAAATGGGGGAAGAGAGGGATCGGGGAGAGAGAGGAAGACACAGGAAGAGAAAGAAAGGAGACAGGGGGAGAGAGAGTGAGACAAAAACGAGAGAGAGGAAAAGAGGAATAGAGGGAAAGAAAAAGAGAGGGAGAGAGGGAAAAGGAGGGAGAAAAGAGAGAGGAGAAGGAGAAAGACAATGGGCGACAGAGAAAGAAAGAGGGCGAGACAAAGAAGGGAAAAAAAAGTGATTATCATTCATCTTTAATAACTAAAAATGTACTTTTAAAAGAAACATAAAAGCATTTAATCACTGATCACAGTAACTGAAGCCTGTCTGAAACCGACAGAGCCATGGTTGACAAACAAATGAGACTTTAAGTTTTCATAATAATTATTTAAGACACAAAGTAAGTCCACTGCTCACCCATAAACTACACCTAAAGGGGCGGCTGGACCCATTTTGTATGTAATAAAGTAAACAGAAAAAGCCCCCTGGACAGACAGACATTGTATAAGCAGCTCGTGAGGTCAAAATAACTCCACTGTGTACTGTCAGCATCTAATAATGAAACATTTGTATCATCTGCAAATCAGGAAGTAGGCCTGGTGTGCTGTTAAAATGTTAGTTGACCTCTAGAATTAGGATGCTCAGAATGTATAAGGTAAGTGATGAAAAGCTCTGGACCAATGCTAACTTTTAAAATGAATTAGTTCTGTTTTTCATGTTTTTAAGACAGTAAAAATCAGGTCCAGCACTTTCAATATTACCACATTAAAGCACAAAAAAACACACATATGAGTCCCTGTCCCTTACCCAGACGGGGTCCAGCTGCGTGCCATTCCCCCTGATGATCTCAGCACGGCGCTCTTGGCTCCTCCTCCGAAGCCCTCAGCTCCAGGCCCAGAGTTCAGCAGATTCTTGAGGATCTCCAGATTGAGGTTGTCTCGTTTGGTTCCTCCTTTGGCGAGGTGCTCGGGCTTGGAGTTGTTGTTGGAGGCTTTGAATGGCAGCGCTCCCCCAGGACCAGCTCCAGGACCCCCCCTCTCTCTCCGGGACAGCAGTGCCGCGGTGGGCTTGGCCAGCACTGGCGGTTTGATGGGCTCCTGTTTGGCGTTGATGACCTCCTGGCTCTTGACATACTTGGCTTTATCCGCCTCCAGACGCTCCACCGCACTCAGGCGCTTTGGGTTCGGTTCCACCTGGTAATAAAAATAATAATACAGTTTAAGGATGCACAGATCAGATACTGGTATCGGACTTCGGCACCAATCCTGAAAGATTTGCTGGATCGGATATCGGCTTCCAAATACTGGTTCAGCCATCAGCTTGGTTGGACATACAAACTGCTGTAATAAGACTATTTACTGCTTGTAGTTGGTCCAGAAAGTCTCATGAAGTTACTTAAAGGACACATAACAGCTACATTGCACATTTGGATCAGTTCTGTCTTATTATTTTTTTTAAATAAATGGAAAATGCCATTTTCAGTCTCTTCGCTGATATTGGCAGATACTTAAAACTATAATATCAAAATCTGTATCGGAACTGAAAAAGCCGGATCGGTGCGTCCCTAGTGCAGTCAGGCTGGCAGCGCACGGCAGCGCACGGCAGCGCACGGCAGCGCACGGCAGCGCACGGCAGCGCACGGCAGCGCACGGCAGCGCACGGCAGCGCACGGCAGCGCACATAGCATTACTGTGACAGCAAAACTGCTCTGCCCTCTCAAACGTCTGAAACTCACTGTGGTGATTTTAAACAGTTGAAAATGAAGTTGTTTTTCACATTTTGACAGCTGAAATCAGGCACAGAGCGTTCCTGACTTGGTTTCCTGGATGATGCCGATAGCCTGAATAAAGGAGTGAGGCTGGTGAAGGTGCTCGCCCCTTCCCGCCCACACCACTGGTTTAGCAGGGAGACGGCACTTAGCAACGCAGGATGATAGCTTGCAAGAGCAGACCTTGGGGAAGGAAGGCACCTATTTGGATCATGCAAAGCAGGTTAATACGAACTTTTTAAGACCAAAATGACTAGCTTGATAGTTACAGCAGTTACAGAGAAAGAGGCGATGGTTTTTCAATAGAAAATGAATTGGAACCAGAGAAAATCACACTCATGGCTACCAGTTAGCCAAGTTTATTTGTAAATACAGTCTATAGTGATGTCACTGTCCTCTTCCGTTCATCAGACTATCAAACAACAACAGCAAACACTTTTCCAACAGCTCATATAACGGTAAATCTCCGTTCGTACCGTTCTTCTGAAGTAGTCGGGCCCTTTGTTGAGAATCCGCAGAGGCACAGAGGCGCCGAACGGAGGGGCGGGGCCTGGAGCCTTGTTATCTGCCAGAGAGGGCGGGGCCAGAGTCTCCGTGGGCATGGCAACCAGGTGAGTGGGCGGAGCAGCCGTGGTGCAGGTGGGGGGGTCCAGCAAGGGCGGGGGCACCAGGGGGCCCCCAAAACATGAAGACTGAAGAGGAGAGAGAGAGACTGACGCGAAATCTGCACTTTACATGGTACAAGGGAAGACCAGGGTGTGCTATGAGTTACTTTATATATTTTTTGTTAAGTAATTATTTTTAAGGCTATTTTGATTTTAAATACTGTAAAAATTTAAACTTAAACTAAAGTGCACCAAATTTTAAGGAAATATAATTATTCAAATGACCAATTTGAGATGCGCTGCTTTATACTTTTTCAATATTAACCTTCTTCTATTCTTCTATTAACCGTCTTATTTATATCTTAATTTGACCAATTAATCTGAATTGGTTGTAAAAATGGGGACTTAAGTTGTTTCAGAATTTGAACCTAAATATTCTAAAAAATAATAATAATAATAATAAAAAAAGAAACTATGTTAAAAATACTACTCTTTTTCATAAATTTTTCCAACAGACATATACAATTTTTGAGTTGTTGTGCCAAATTTTAGCTTACTTTACTGTAATTTTTCAAAAAGATGAGCCTCCAAAAACCTACCCAGCTTGTTTCATATGCAGATTTTGATGTCTGCTTTTCAAACTATACTAACAAGAGGAAATAAGTCAATAAAGTATACACTGACCTTCAGTTTACTTGCACTAAAATAGGAAATCTATTTGGAATACAGTTTAGTAAAGTAGGCAGTTAGGGGATCTATGTCATAAGGTATTTTAAATGTGAAAGATTTAGAAATGTCCAGTGCAAAGTGGTGGATGTTTTTGAGTAAGGCACAAATGAAACAAACTCTCTCTCCTCTGCAGCTCAGAACAGCACCTGAAAGAGAGAAGAGGAACGGCCAATCAGGAAAGAGAAAGGCTATGACATCACAGGCCCAGCAACTATGCAGAAATAGCAAGAGGCACACTTTGTACAAAATATAACAAAATAACTGCAATTGTAGTAATATCGTAGTTGTTGAAGATAAACTAGCTATAGTAGTAGTAGTAATAGTAGTAGTCATAGTAGTAGAAGTAGTATTATTACTAGTAGCAGGACCAAAAACAGTAGCAGAGTCAGCAGCCGTTGTAGTAGCGGTAGTAGTAAATACTTTTCTTCACAATAACAATATATTCAACAATATTTTATTTAGTTTTGAAGTTGTATTATTACTTGGGCTGCAAGATTAGCATAAATTAGCACAAACATTTTCATCAACTAAAACAAAAAATAATTATTAGACCAAAACAAAAAAGGTTAAAAAAAAGTCTTCATTTGATTGAACATTTTGACTTCTTCTTTCACCTTTTAAAAACATTCAACTTTTAATCATCCCGAAAAAATCGCCAGCAATGTTGAATTATGTATTTTTTTTAAAGCTGTGTGCTACGGACACAAGGGCAGGAGATTAAGTCCAGTACAGCTTGTGGTCCCACCCTATAATTGTACTGTAATAAAATGGGGACATGAAGAGGTGCTATCCAAGTATTACCACCCAAATACATTCACATTAAGACAGTTTAGTGAGAGCGTATTATTGGAGCTGCAGCTGGGTCCAGGTTCATAGTCTGTAACCTAAAAGATGAGTCACAAACCACAACATCCCGACTTAGGGCTGACTTCACAAATATCATACACGCTCACATGGAGTCTGCCAGGAAAATTACAACCAAGGCTGAGCTGGGTCAAATTTTCCATTACAAAGAGTTTTAGAGAGCAAAGAGTGTCCACCGAGAATCCTCTGCTCCTCTGACCCTCTCTTCTGCTCTACTGACCCTTTCCTCTGCTCCATCTGACCCTCACCTCTGCATCCTCCGCTTCATTTGACCCTCTCCTCTGCTCCTCTGACACTCTCCTCTACATCCTCTGCTTCATTTGACTCTCTCCTCTGCTCCTTTGACTCTCTCCTCATTTGCTCCTCTGCTCCTCTGACCCTCTCCTCTACATCCTCTGCTCCATCTGACCCTCATCCTCCACTTCATCTGACCCTCTCCTTTGCTCTACTGACCCTCTCCTCTGCTCCTCTGACACTCTCTGCTTCTCTGACCCTTTCCTCCACTCCTCTGATATTCACTGTCCCTCCTCTGCATCACATAATCCCTTTCAGGGTTGTGGGTAATCGTTTGTACTTTTCATGCGAAAGCTCAAACGCACAGGAGAAGGAAAATACTCAGTAAGTCCAAGTCTCACAAAACTGCAGTGTTCCTGTGTGTTTTCATAAAGAGGCATCTGTGTGGCCTGGGTCAAAGAGTCCATTCAGGAGAAGGTTGCATAGAGCACTTTTAAATGTTTTGTCTATTACATAAACACAAAGTCATTAAACCCATTTTTGGACAAACAAACTTTACTTCAGTGCTCGATTAGATCTAGAGGTTTCCAATGAGGCATTTAGGCATTGGACATTCAGAAAGTACAGAACTGAAGTGTTTGTCCCAGTGAGCGCTATGCTAATAGAGTCATGCACTTGTTGTGAACACTATTTGATTGTAGAATGAGTCTGGTGATGGTTTATGGACTTGAAACTGTGCAGGAGGAGTCCAGAGTTTTACCTGTGATGCAACAAAACTGGCAAAATGTGAGCAGAGCATTTTTGAGGTTCAGACAAAAATGACAGTGGATTAATGTTACAGAAGTCAAATTATTTTTTTGCCACTTGTGCAATGGGCATTAGTGTAAGCATGGTGGCACTGTTGAGCCAGGGGGAAACAGGTAGAGGACAGATGTTGACCCCGAAAGCACAAAAAGTTTTCAACTGCTTTGGCTTTGGTTTGTGCTCCTCTGTTCTCGTGTTTCGTATCATACCAGGGCCAAATACACTAACGGAGCATTCAGCTAACTTCTATAAATGTATCAATGAAACAAGCATGAATGAAACTAAAATATAACTCCAGGGATGTTTCTGACAAAGGGACAACAAATAAAAGCTCAGAAATACAGTTTTGCACAATATGAGTGATTTAAAGGCATGTTTAGCACATTTCTGATGGATTATAAAGATAAAATGTGTGTGTGTGTACTGACTGGTGTATGGGCTCTATCTCCTCCTGCTGTAGCTCGAGTCCTGGGTCCTGGTTTGGCTCTGGTCCAAATTCTCCGACGTCTCACTGGGAGTCACCGCTAAAAACGGAAGAATGAGACAAAATAAGTAAGTCGTATGAAGGAAAATCAGAACTGTTTTAAAGAGGGTTCTTGCACAGATCCATTGTATTAGTCTGTGTGCTGCCCTCTTTACATACAGTGTTTTATTGTTCCACAATCAAGATATCTTCACGTCAAAACTCCGCTCTAGTCTCAAAGTGTTTATGAACTCATCGTGGTGAATAGTCAGGATGCTCTGAATGCATAAGGTAAGTGAGGAATAACTTTGGACCATTGCAAACTGTTTAAATTGAATTTCCCGTCACCATTTACTCACCCAAAGTTGTATTTAAAGTGACTTGTGCAAGATTGAGCACACTTTAATCACTTATTTTTAAGATACCATTTTGCAAATCAATTCCCGTTTTTATTTTCTTAGGTGATAAACCTGCAGTGTTGTGTAGTCATGTTGGTACAAATGGAAAAAAAAAAAGCTAGCTCCATGGCTCTTTGATGTGATGACTTTTATGGCAATGTCAGTTCCCACCAGGCCCTGCAGTTTTCTAAAGCAAAAGTAAGTGGACTTGTTTCTTTTAATACATCATTTTAGATCAATATTGCGATTCATGGGTATCATAGATTATATCTAGAGAGCAGACACAAGCACAATATGTACTCATTTACACATTTTCTCTATTTCTTGTAACTCATCAACTGTGAGGACTAAATGTTCTGATCCAAACCATGTGCCTAATCTCTATCTTCCTGAGTAATTGCATATTTAGCCAGTTCTAATAATAACTTTCACTTTGGGGTAAAACTGTTCAATGTTGCCAGATATTTACGGCTTTATCCTTGAAACAATATGGAACAAAACGAGCTGTCAGACTGAAGGGCTTCACAGGGAGCCGTTTATAATAGATTTACATTTTCAAGGATGTAATGTATAAGAAGCCATTATGTAAAGACTGTGCTCCTCTGGCTCTGTTCCTCTGGCTCTGCTCCTCTGGCCCTGCTCCTCTGGCCCTGCTCCTCTGGACTCTGCTCCTCTGCTCCTCTGGCCCTGCTCCTCTGACCCTGCTCCTCTGGCTCTGCTCCTCTGGCTCTGCTCCTCCTCTGCTCCTCTGCTCTCCTCTGGCTCTGCTCCTCTGGCTCTGCTCCTCTGGCTCTGCTCCTCTGGCTCTGCTCCTCTGGCCCTGCTCCTCTGGCCCTGCTCCTCTGGCCCTGCTCCTGTCTGCTCTGCTCCTCCATCCCTGCTCCTCTGGCTGCTCCTCTGGCTGCTCCTACCTACGGTTTTAATCCGCCCTTTGTTCCTACATTGCCCAGCATGCAGCGGGAGCACAGACGGCCTCAGAGCAGGGGCCCACAGCCGGAGAATAGTCAGAGCCAACACGAGCAGGTGACACAAACACTACAGTAATGTTGAAACAGAAAACATGGATTGGATTATGTCTACTACCCAAACTAATGTAAGAATCTTGTGGTAAAATATGATAGAAAGTTATGCAAGTATGTCTGAACACCTGAAATAGTGCAGGTGCAGTCTGAATGGGCACAATTTGCAAAATGTCCCTGCGTTTCCATTGGCTCTTAGAACCTGCTGCTAAACCCTTCAGATCTCACCAACTTCCAACTGGAGCAAACAAATCTGGCTGACTGTGTCTGCTTCAAACACTCTTCGAACACTTCTCCCATCAACCCAAAACATGCACATTGGGTCAAATGCTTTAGGTCAGTAGCTCTCAAACTTTTCATACCAAGAAGATTTAAACGAGGGCTATATAAGCACCACCTGAAGCAGCTTGCGTACCACCAGCTGTACATGTACCACAGTCTGAGAAACACAACTCTAGGCTCTCCTGACCTTGGTGCTGGGAAGAATTATTGTAGCCAAAGCGGCCCTGAGGCAGACTGATCACATTCATACTAGGCAAGGTGGATAAACTGTCTTGCCAAAGAACACAACGCAAGTTTCAACTAATGACACATGGTATTCCCAACAGTCTCCCATCCAAGAGTTAACCAGGCCCATCCCTGCTTATCTCCTGACATTAAATGAGATTGGCACTGACAGGGGTGTATGGCCATTTGAGTAGGCCTGTCACATTAAATACTATCTCGACTTATCATGCAATATATGTTAGATGGAACAATACTTTTTTGGGATCAGTATTTATCGTTGGTACTTTTTCTTTGTACTATTGGGAAATGTTTGGTTGTTTTTCTTTTCTACAATGAGATCTGAGCTATAGAAGGTCAAATTATGAACCAATTGCTTAAGTGCTTAGGGGATAATTAGGCTTACTGGTTTGGTTTCAATATGATTGTTTAACATCTATATTTACAACAGCAATATATCGCACTTCAAATTATGTCATTGTGACTGGATTTACAATGAACAGTATACAAGTTTTATGTTGCAGTACAGTGGTCCCTCGATATATCACTGGTTCACCTTTTGTGGTCTTTTTTTGTAAAATTTTGCAGGCTTTTTTACAGCGTATGAATGTGCGTCTTGTGTTCTGCGTCCTGATTGGTTAAGTGACCGTAGACCATTGTGCTCTGCGTCCTGATTGGCTGAGGGACTGTAGACCATTGTCCATCCGTCTCCTTCGTGAGGTGTCTCCTGTACAGTACAGAATGTGTCAGACAAATTTACATAAATGTTCGATCGCAGTGTGACTCTGAAGTGCTGTATGTTTGCAAGTTTTCTCCCCGACAAAACCCACAATGTCGATGAAACGCTCTGCACTGACAAATTTCTGAAACGTTCTGGACTTAAAAGTGTTTCTGTGCACGGAGAGGTGCCTCTGTGGATACCGCTGGAGCAGAGACACCTGAACAACACATTTAAAGCATCATCGAGGAAGAGGGATATAATATACGAAGGTTTGAACTTTGGCAGTGTTTAAATAAGAGAGAAATGTGAGAAAATGTTAATGTCAGTCTGAGAAAAGTGTATAAAGTATGTGGTGAGGGGCTTTACAGCCTTAAAACATATATAATACTTGTAAAATATAAAGCTCACTGACGAGGATTTCGCCTATTGCGGGTTATTTTTAGAACATAATCCCCGTGATAAATAAAAAAAATGAGGGACCACTGCACTACTTTTTACACAGTTTAAGACGACTGACTTTTTGTTGGACAGTGAGCAGTTCCAACACTCTTCTTAAATAAATCAGTACTAGTGCAGCGCTGTAACCTTAACCACACCATGACAAACCAATTCAGAAAGTTCACCTTGCCCATAATCTTTAACAGTATAAAACAGTATACACCCTTCTTGAGCTGCAGTGTCGTTCCTCTCATGGATTAGACCCAAGCAGGAGCAGTATCTGAGACGCCATATGTTTCTGTGATGGGATTTAAACACACTGTAATCTGCCCTCTAACTGCGCTAACCTGAGCTAATGCTACGCTATTGCACACCTCATGTACAGTAGAGGAGACGCAATCACGAACACAACCATTGTCACAATTAATTAAAGATTCACTATGTAACCTTATGGCATTAAACGTATTGATCACATATCTTGAGCACGTGGCATCACAAGGCTAAGTTACAAATCAGATCTATGGAAAGGTGGCCCCGCGCACAGGTAATAGCATATTTTGTTATCTATTAAATGCAACACAGATAAGCTTAATGCCGTACTGTGGAACAATCTGAGCAAAGTAATAGCATGCTGGAAACAGACCATTCCACCAGAGAAGTCATATAGTGCACCTTCAGTATAATCTAGACTCCACATGAACTAACGTCTCACAAACTATTACTGCATTCATTTCCGTTTACCCTTTCTGCACAAACTTCTTCACTGGAGCGTTCGTATTTGTTATTTGTATCTGGATTCTAGACGACTGTATCCAACCAAAAGCTGGTAACGCGTGCCAGCTCTCTGTTTTCTCACATTTAAAAGATATTTTTGAAAGTAAATCTACATCCCCTTCCCTCACCCCAGCCAGAGCCTTAACCATAATCTTAAAACCAGGCCCGACCTTAACCATATCCCTACAGCCCAACAAATGTGGTAAAGTAGAGCTGACCCCTGGCCAAATACAGTATTACAAAAAATAGATCAGTCGTCTGAAAGAGTCTCACCGCAGGAGCAGGAGCGCGAGTTCCACAGCGTGATGAGGAACTGCAGCAGGTGACGCAGGAGGAAGCAAAGCACCACAGTGCACATGGTCTGGAACCATCATCCAAACAGTCTCACCAACAAGAAGCTAACCCAGGCTAACTCAGGCTAACCCAGGCGAACAAATACTTAATATGTACAGTGCGTATCCTCCAGCAAGGTACTCCTCACAGCTTTAAATTCAAAGACACTGAAGGATGGCTCAAATGCAGAGAACAAATTTAACTCTCCAAAACTTTAACTTTCCTTTCTTAATAACTACATTTAGGTCATAAATCCACATATCCTCTCTAACATGTAAAACCCAACCAAACTCCCAGTGGAGGAGTAGAAGTGTGTGCCAAGTGATGCAGATTGTGGCTAATCCGTGTCTGCCTGAGCTAATAGCTTTAGCACACTAACTGATCAAATCAGGCTGAATTAGCGTTAGCCTGTTAGCTTGCTAGCCTGTTAACCCACAGCATCGTGAAGGAAAATGGTAAAGGATCCAACTTGTTTTAGCATTCAGTAAAACTGTTATCAGTCTGGATTGGATGGAGAAGTGGTATCACATGGTTAGCACAACAAAAGGACTTCGGTTCAATGGAATAAATACATAGATGTTGAAGCTGCTTGTTTTCACTGTGTCTCCATAAATTATTTCCTTTTTTAATGGAATTTTTCTTCTCTTTAGAGCTGAACTCAACAAGAGGGTGAAGCTTAGTGGAAAGATTTTGTTCCTTGTAAATGTCCCAATAAATACAGTTTTAAACATGCTGATTTTTAGGCAATAAAAAACAAAACGTATCTTTATTTTTGAGTAAATTTTAGTGCGTTGCCCACAGACTGTATATATAGAATTGGACATAGCTAACCTGCTAGCTGCTGTGTTTCAAATAGGAAGTGAGCATGAGCATATTGTGTCTGTAAATCAAGATATGAACATTAATAACAGGCAAATCTTCCGCTATTGTAAGCAACAGGTTTGATTGACAGCGTTGCCAAGCGTCCGCTCCCTGCTAAAGCAGCGGCGCGAGCGTGAAGGGCCGTCACATTCAACAGCCTCGCTCCAGATTGGTTCTTTGGTTGCCATGCTACTCATGATCGGAATTCCACATATAGGAAACGTGGCGTTCCCTATAACTGCTCCAGCCTCAACGAACTTCATTTGACTGAAGCTGAACGCTGTGGGTGACGTCACTCTCACTTAGTCCACTGCTTTATACAGTCTGTGGTGTCGCTTCATTGCAGTGAAATCAAGGACTAAAAACATTTAATCTTAGGTAACTCCATTGCAGCAAAACTAGGACGACACTTCACGTGATCTGTTTTAATCTATGCCTCATAAAATGTTCTTATTTTATTTCCTGCCCAGGCTCCTGTCGCTCAGAGGTTGCTCAGAGTAAAGGGTTATTCCAGGTGCCTGTCTCTGCACATCAGATTAAACTGAAGTACATCAGCTGTGTCTTTTTAACTTTGGTTTCTTAGTTTGGAAATTCACCTGCAAATTTTCAAGTTCAATAAATGTTTTTAAAACTTTTTCTTGCTCTCCTTTTTGATGTTTTTGCTTTGTTTGAATGTTCCACTGAGGCATTAAACTCATAGATCTAGATGGAGACAATCAGGTCACGGCACCAAGACAAGTTACAGGTCAGATCTGTGAGGCCAGACACACTCACAGTAAAAATGTATGTTTTTAAAGGCATGTTTAATAAAATCTTGATTTTTGTGCACACACTGGATGATTATAATGATCGCAGGGACTGAATTTTCATTTTTATCATATACTATTAATCAAGAAACTGTAAACTATTGTATGATTACATAATCTAATTTTAACAGCTTACATTTGAATAAGATTTTATTTTATTTTTTTTACAATGCTACATCTTTAACTGCTCCATAACCCAGGAGTAAACTTGTTTCATAATAATACTTGATTTCATGACTTTGCAATTTTTCAAAATCTCGATTATTAAAAACATATAAAAAACAAATAATCTAATGAATTTAATTATTGCCCAGTCTTAAATAAATGCAAGATTACTTCAATGCCATAATGTGGAACATGCAGGCAAATCAATAGCATCTCCATGGAAACAAGCAGGTGATGGAGACCCCCTCTAGAAAAGTTACATAGTGGAACTTTAAAGTATCACATTTCCGGTTTACTCAGAAAAGGCTGTATAAAGACTGTGCTTTTAAGCCTATAAATGAGTCCACGTGGAGCTTATGTGGATGTAAACAGCAGCTGTGCATGAGGTTCATCCACAGTACTGCAGTATCTGTGTAGTACTCTAGCACTTAACCACACTCAGTACTGCAGTATATGTGTAGTACTCTGGCACTTAACCACACTCAGTACTGCAGTATCTGTGTAGTACTCTGGCACTTAACCACACTCAGTACTGCAGTATATGTGTAGTACTCTGGCACTTAACCACACTCAGTACTGCAGTATCTGTGTAGTACTCTGGCACTTAACCACACTCAGTACTGCAGTATATGTGTAGTACTCTGGCACTTAACCACACTCAGTACTGCAGTATGCGTGTACTCTGTGCACTGAACCACACTTAGTACTGCAGTATGTGTGTACTCTGGGCGCTGAACCACACTCAATACTGCGGTATGTGTGTAGTCTGGAGCTTCACCACACTCAATACTGTGGTATGTGTGTACTCTGGAGCTTAAAGTACCACCACAGTAAAAACATCAGAATTATGTAATGTTATTATCGCTCTGCTGCACAGTCACTACTCATACTCCTACACTGGATAAAGCCCTTCACTTTTACAGCTCAAATCTCGACATGTGAAACAGACCAAACGCAGACGCAAAATGTTTCTGCGACATGTGACACCCAAAGGATTTGATCTGTACTCCACTTTTTTATTTCAATTTTACTTTTATTTAGTATCACATCTGTAATTGTATATTAAGTGCTTGGTACTCGTTTAGTTCTGGTTTAGTTCTGGTTTTGTCCTGGTCTAGGTTTAATACTGGGTTAGTCCTAGTTGAGACCTGGTTTAGCCCTGGTCTAGTCCCTGGTTTAGTTTTAGTTTAGTCCCTGGCTTGGTCTTGGTTTAATACTGGTATAGTATCTGGTTTATTTCCTGGCTTGGTCCTGGCTTGGTCCTGGTTTGGTCCTGGTTCAATACTGGTTTAGTCCTGCTTTAGTTCCTGCATCACTGGGGATCTGCAGTTAGCTCAGTCCTGGGTCAGTACGTCTCCCTCTGTGTGACTCATGTTATGGTTCCATGTGAAATCAAATTGACTTGACCTGGTTTCAGTGTTCACTCCTCTGCTCCTCTCACCCTCTCCTCTGCATCCTCTGCACTACCCAACCCCCTCCTCTGCATTCTTTGCTTCATCTGACCCTCTCCTCTGCATCATCTACTCCATCTGACCCTCTCCTCTGCATCATCTACTCCATCTGACCCTCTCCTCTGCATCATCTACTCCTCTGTCCCTCTCCTCTGCATCCTCTGCTCCATCTGACCCCCTCCCCTGCATCTTCTGTTCCGTCTGACCCTCTCCTCTCCATCCCCTGCACCACCTGACCTGTCCTCTGCATCCTCTACTCGATCTGACCCCCTCTTCTGCATTCTTTGCTCCATCTGACCCTCTCCCCCGCTTCCCCTTGTTGTTTGTGTGACTGAGGTGTGACTAAACAGCCACAGATCAATACTAAAAGCTTTATAAACAACAGGAGCATTCAGAGGGTGTGGGCTGACATTAAGCACATTTTGACCATATAACGTTGTTTCACACATTTCAGAACATATTTTATAATGAATTGTGTATAAAACATAAAAGATCATAGTTTAAAAGCATGAACAATACGCCACAGCTGCCTTGGGGCACATTTACAAAGACATGGCAGCGATTCTGTGACTATATCAAAACAACCACCAATGACACAGAATGTTCAAGAGCACACTGGCGAGTGAACCAGAGCAGGGATTCAACTAACAACCTACTTATTAGAAGAGAGACTAAACAGACATACAAGTTAAAGGCAATATTTGTGTATGAGACCAACTTTATGCAGAACATGGGTGAGAACAGCCGTGAGGAGACTGTGGCTGGGCTTAGGTCTCCTCAGTCTCTATAATCACAACAATTCAATAAAATGACATAATCCACTCTATTCATTGTTATGGGTCTATTTTTAAATCGTGACATTTTGTTTTGTTTTTGAAGCGCCACCGTGCTGTACTTAGCGCCATTACACCTTTATATCCGCATAATTATGATCCTCTTCACATTCGGCGCTGATTGGGAGCGGGCCATTTAATGAAAAACAGATTAGCAGCTGGTTATTAAGTTGCCATAGGCTGTCTAAGACCATTGTAAATACACTGTGGAGCGTATGGGCGTAAATTGTTCATAATTTGCGGGTGTTTTGTCGCTGAGAAGGCAGATATGTGCAAAGTGCAAGTGCAAATTGGTTATTTTGGGCTTGTCCATGTGTCGGGGGCTGGCATCAACAGCTGACGCGGACAATGCGCTCTGTAGGCCGGCGGGGATTGGCGCAGTGCAACGCCGAGCCCCACCGACCACTTCCAGCAGCAGCAGCAGCAGCAGGACCCCGTCTATCACCAGGCCGAAAATGTGACGCGCTCCCGAGCCTTGGAAAGCACCACTCTGCGCCTTTAAGACTATCCGCCATCTCCAGACCAAACCAGGCCGCATTCCAGACACGACAGCCCGCTTTCGACACGGTGACTCGGGCTGCACCGGGGCTTAGCTGCTGTGACACTGGACCGAACAATAGCCGCGTTTGAGAGCACTTTGGGGCTAAAAGGCGAGTCGTGCCGTGCGCCAAACCCGTGCGTAACGCTGGTACTTTACGCACACGGTCGGTATGTCGTTAAAACTGGAACAGAAAGCGGTTCTTACCTGTTTTATGTGCCCAGGAAAACAAAGGATGCTGCTGCGGTTTGTCGCCGTTATTCCACTCGGCCTGACAGCATCCTGTTCCCAGCCTGCACCGCGGTCAAGCGCAAATCATGTGCAAGGGGACATCCGGTCAAGGCCTTCACAATAATTATCTGTAAGGAAATGTTAAGTCTCCCTTATTTAAAACAAGAGAGAGAGAGAACTGTCATAGCCTACGCAATTAAAGGTGCAGTGTTTATGTTTTGGCTGCGAATTAAATAGCTTGAAAACATGTATTCTTACTGTAAGAATAGAGGGTCACCTCTCCACAGAACTGACCTGTAAATTGACTTGAGAAAACGCAAAAGCTCAAACGGCGCCTGTTAATCTTAAATAAATGCCATCATGTTGAATATGATTTATGTCACCAGTTTTGGCTTATTTTTAATTGACTTAATCCTTAATTAATCAAGCAGCCCCCCTGCATTTGTGTCAGGAAGTAAAACGGCTTTGGTGGAGAAAGATTAAAGCAAACACACACACACACACACACACACACACACACACACACACACACACACACACACACACACACACACACACACGTATTTCGAATATAAGGAAAATAATCTACCGACAACTTCATAAAAACATTCAAATAAGACATTTTCCTGCTGTAATGAAATGATGTCCTGCCTTTGGGATAAGATTTTAGTGTTAAAATGAGGCTCGTGTTATTAAAGTTCCTCACATCCGGGTAACTCTCTCCAGCTTGACCAATCACCTCCGCGCTGCACCGAGACGCTCTGTTATGGAACTGGACACGCGCTCATTATTTCATAACCACACTCTCTGCGTCAGTCCAGTCATATACATTTCACTACAGGTCTTAAGCGAAAGTAAAGATATTGATTTTGAAACGGATCCACGCAGAGACATGTGTCCCTATGGCGCCGATGGAGCGTGGCCCCTGTCCTGTTAAAGTGACAGCTCCAACACCACGTGGTCAAAACACCTCCAGCCCAACCGCTCTGCCACAGTCACACGGGGAGAACATGACCACTCCACTCAAAGAGACCAGGAGTCTAACCCACACCCTCCACTCTGCCACAGTCACACGGGGAGAACATGACCACTCCACTCAGAGAGACCAGGAGTCTAACCCACAACCTCCACTCTGCCACAGTCACACGGGGAGAACATGCTCACTCCACTCAGAGAGACTAGGAGTCTAACCCACAACCTCCTCACTGAGCGGAGGAGAGAGGATAACCGCTCTGCCGCACTCTGAATAATCGTGTGCAGTTTTAGTCCCTGGTGCTCGGTCACTGTCAGACTGATCTCCCATATTTAATAATGAATCCTTCTCTCATTAGTTTTCGTTCCTTTAACCTCCCCTGTCGATGTCGACCTCTGAGTGAACATTTTTACCTCCTTTTACTTTGACCTTTCTTTTAGAAGTGGAACTAAACACCAAATCCATTTTTTTGCCTCCAGTGGCAGCTCTGTTTGAAATGTGCTTATGGGCAGAGTTTAGGTGTTTAGTTTCACTTTAGATAAAACAAAACAACAACAACACATTTAGGACCCTGCTCCCCCTTTTCATGTCACGTTTGAGCATTTATTTAAATTGTAAAGTTTTTTGTATCAATTTGTGAAGGTGCCGAGTTCTTTTGTACTCAAACTATCACTGACTCACTCTCTCACAAATACACTCTCTCTCCATCTGTCTCTCTCTCCATCTCTCTCTCCCTCCATCTATCCCTGTATCTCTCTCACTCCCTCTCTCCCCTTCTCTTCCCTCGCTTATCTCTCTCTCCTTCTCTTTCCTCCATCTCCATCTCCCTCTATCTCTCCTTCTCTCCCCTTCTCTTCCATTTATCTCTCTCTCCTTCCATCTCTCTCCTCTTCCCTTCATCTCTCTCTCTCTCTCTCTCTTGCCTTCTCTCACTTTCTCTCTCCTCTCTCTCTCTCTCTCTATTTTAAACCCTTTTATTGTCTCTTAGCAACAGAAAAAACTAGGCTACCTCCTCCTCCTCCTCTTCCTCCTCCAATCCTCCTAGCTCCTATCTCCTGCCTCCTAGCTCCTGCCTCCTAGCCCTACCTCCTGTCTCCTAGCGTCTACCTCCTGCCTCCTAGTTCCTAGCTCCTACCTCCTGGCTCCTATCTCCTGGTCACCGCTTTAGACAAAACCAGGTCATTCTCTGTTGAGCAGCATCATTGTTCTGCATAAATTTGCCCAAATAACTGTAAAAAAACAAAAAAAAAAACAGCTAAAATGTGTCCGCTGCATACTGTCTGCTGTCCCATCATCAGGAAAGGCATTATTAGCATGCTAGTTGTTGTCCATGTGAGCCTCAAATGAAGCTGAAGTGATTTTATAGAGAATGAAACGAAATGTTCCAAATGACACAGTGATATTGATTTCAGATTCCCCAAAGTATTTCCTTTATAAACAGAGAAACATGATCTGTGTCCTGTTTAAGACCCTGCTCCTCTCCAAAGCAAATATGAAGTACTCTACACCCAGTACACGCAGTATTTTTGTGGTATCATGTGTACCACATCTGAAACTATTTGACTGAAGTATCAAGTACATTTGTGCACAGTGGTCGCTGAAAGCTGACTGATAACGTTTTAGAAGTACATTTGTGCACAGTGGTAGAAGAATTTTGTTACTTAAATAAAAGTACAGATTCTGGAAAAAAAAATACACAAGTAAAAATTGAACTATCACATGAATATTGACTTAAGTAATATTTTGAGTTCTAATAAAGCTTCAAATATAATGATTTTGATTAATATTTGTGCAAAATTTTGTGAATCAATAGTTTTTTCTATCTGTTTTTATTTGTATATTTTTGTTTGATCAAACTGTGAACATGTTAAAAATAAACCCTCAGACTTTTCCACAGGCCTCAGACAATAGTGAAAAGTACTTTTTTCAGTCCTGTTCAAAAATGTAGTGGAGTAGAAAGTACCGATACTGCTCTCAGATGTAATGAAGTAAAAATAAAAAGTATCCAATGTAAAATCTACTTAAGTAAAGTACAAATACCTACATGTTTGTGAGTAACTTTATGCATGAATAGTACTGCTGCATTTGAAGTTCAGTGATTCTTCTAAATCTCTTATATTGCATTTTGATTGAAACAGTTTGGAGTTTTTATGGAGAAGAGAAAACAAGCCAAATATGGATTTAATTTAATGAGTCTCCAGTGAGGAGTATGTTTAGAAGTTATGAGATTTACGTGCAGTACAAATCATCCTCAGAGAAAACTACTGCTGTTGCTGTCACTTTTGAGATGTATAAAATGTATAAAAAGTCCATGGCTGGATCATTTCTTGGCCTGATGTGTACTTCATCTGAAAATCACTGGAACTTTGAGGTTAAATAAACACAAACATAAATACTGTACTAGTACTATCTTTTCCTCCTCTTATCTCCATAAACTGATCAAAAGAAAGGTGCTGTATCTCATTTTACTCTCTCAAAAACATGAAAAACAGAACTAGTTCATTTTAAACAGTTTACAGTGGTCCAAAGTTATTCCTCAGTCACCTTATACATTCTGAACATCCTAATTATTCACCATGATGAGTAACGTCCCTTTCCTCCCACTCCGCCAGTTTAGCAGGGAGCACCAATCAAACGCCAGCAGGAGCGACCTCGGGAAGGAAGGCGCCTGATTTATCTGTTACTAATGTTCATATCTTGAGTTATGGACACAATAGAAAAAATTTAAAAAAAACAGGTTCATATAGAGTTCATTAATACGAATATTTTAAGGCCAAACGACGAGTCTGACAGCAGCAGAGAGCCGGGCGATGTTTTTTCAATAGAATGTGAATTGGACTCAGTGTCAGTGGACCAGACGCGCCCTAGATCACTCTCTATTTTGACGTGGCGCTTGCAGGTTGGTTATGTCCATTTATATATACAATCTATGGGGGTCCCACAGCACAGAGCTTAGAGCAAGAGCAGACCCCGGCCCAGGGGAGGAGGCTCTGATGAGAAGTGACACAGAGCAGCTGAACTCTGTAATGTTCTAATAACTGTGGGAAGGTTTCTGTGTTTAATGCTTAAACACACACGGTGTATAGGACTAAACCGGGACTAAACCGGGACTAAACCAGGACTAAACCAGGACTAAACCGGGACTAAACCGGGACTAAACCAGGACTAAACCAGGACTAAACCAGACTAAACCAGGACTAAACCAGGACTAAACCAGGGCTAAACCTGGGTCTAAACCGGGACTAAAACCGGGACTAAACCGGACTAAACCGGGACTAAACCAGGACTAAAACCAGGACTAACCGGGACAAAACCGGGACTAAACCGGGACTAAATCGGGACTAAATCAGGACTAAACCAGCACTAAACCAGCACTAAACCGGGACAAAACCGGGACAAAACCGGGACTAAACCGGGACTAAACCGGGACTAAATCGGGGCTAAACCGGGACTAAACCGGGACTAAACTGGGTCTAAACCGGGTCTAAACGGGGACTAAACCGGGACTAAACCGGGACTAAACCGGGACTAAACTGGGATTAAACCGGGACTAAACCAGGGACTAAACTGAACTAAACCGGGGACTAAACCAGGAGTAAACCAGGACTAAAACTGGGATTAAACTTGGACTAAACCGGGACTAAAACCGGGACTAAACCTGGGACTAAACAGGAGTAAACCGAGACTAACCCAGGACTAAACCAGGAGTAAACCGAGACTAAACCGGGACTAAACCAGGACTAAACCGGGACTAAACTGGGACTAAACCGGGACTAAACTGGGACTAAACCAGGAGTAAACCAGGACTAAACTGGGATTAAACTTGGACTAAATGGGGACTAAACCGGGACTAAACCAGGACTAAACCAGGACTAAACCAGGAGTAAACCGAGACTAAACTGGGATTAAACTTGGACTAAATGGGGACTAAACCGGGACTAAACCAGGACTAAACCAGGACTAAACCAGGAGTAAACCGAGACTAAACCGGGACTAAACCAGGACTAAACCGGGACTAAACTGGGACTAAACCGGGACTAAACTGGGACTAAACCAGGAGTAAACCAGGGCTAAACTGGGATTAAACTTGGACTAAATGGGGACTAAACCACCACTAAACCAGAATTGAACCAGCAACTAAACCATGACTAAACCAACTCCCTTTCCCAAACATGAGTAGTTTGTTGGGTGGGTTTTACTGGAATTAGTTTTGATAGAAGTGTCGAGTCTCAGCTCTGGGTGTGGCGATGTCAGGACCAGCCTGAGGTCTGCAGCACAGACCCTGGACAAACACATTTGGCAAAGTTTCATTAAAACATCTGCGAATTGATATCTGCTTAAGTAAAAGTATTTCACACAGATTTTGAGGTCTAGAGATTTTAATAAAGATTTGAGAATAAACCCTTAGACTTTTCAGCAGGTCTACCAACAATAATATAAAATACTTTTACTTTTGAGTTCAAGAATCTACTGAAGACACCTACAGATACCTAAAACCCACACTTAAGTACAGTACTTTTCTACTTTTACTCCGCTCTGTTCCACCCCAGCTTTAAGTCATTAAGACATGTGTTGATCTAAAAACACAAATATTCTACAATTGCGTCACAGGGACATTACATGTGTTTCCGTTTTATATAAAGAGTCAGTGATTCAGAAATGACCAGCTTCACATAAAGTTTGTCAACTTCTACAGAACAGAAATAATCGTCTGTTTATGATAAATGTTGTGTAAGTCCAGTTCCTCATTTCTGACTGAAATCTGGAGGCCGATGACGTGCTCTACTCACAGACTGTGTACATAAATGGACATAGCTAACATGCTAGCCGTCGCGTTCCAAACAGGAAGTGAGCATTTACATTGGAAAAAACCGTGTGGCCCCTCTTTCTGCACCTGCTGCTGTGAGCGTCGCCATTTTGGTCTTAAATGTTCGTATTAACCTACGTGATCCTGGTGTTTTTATTTCACTTTTGTGTCCGTAAATCGAGATATGAACATTAATTACAGACAAATCCGGCGCCATCCGATCCCAAAGGCGGTAAGGGGCGTCACCTTCAACATCCTCGCTCCTGATTGGCTCTTTGGTTGCTATGATACCAGCGAAATGTGGACTGGATGTGGGTGACGTCGCACTAAACCTGACGCCGATGTAATTTCTGCAGTTATCAGATTATCCAAACAGAAAAGAACATGTTAAGACAAAAAGAGTTATTGAAATCCACTTTTGTCCAACAGTTCCTCTGAAAATCCTCTGATTCACTCGTACGTGTCACCAGGTGTTTTGAATAATGGCGTCTCTGTTGTATTTTGAGCATAAATCATGACGGTGTTCCTCATTTGTGACTGAAAGCGGAGGTGTGATGTGTTCGCCCTAAATATATAAATACTCTATTTTGGAAAGCACTGAAGGTTTGACGTCACCGTTTCAGTCACTTCACGTTGTTCACTTATTCACTCTGTCTCTCTCTCCCTCTTTCCTTATCTCTCGCTCCCTCTCTTCTTTTTTTGCTCCCTCCCTCTTACCCTTTTCACTCTTTTCACTCCCTCTTTCTCCCACTCTCTCTTCCTCTCCCTATTTCCATCTCTCTCTCTCACCCTCCCAGCCTCTCTCCTTCTTCCTCTCTGTCACTCCCTTTATCTGCCTCTCTCTCCCTCTCTTCTTTGCCTTCTCTGCTCTGTCTCTCTCTTCCTCTCTCTCTCCCTTCCAGCATCTTCCCCGTCTCTCTCTTTCTTTCTCTCCTTCTCTCTTCTCTTCTTCCCTCCCTCCCAGAACCTCCCTCTTTCACCCATTGTCTCTCTTCTCTCTTCCCTCTCCCTCCCTCCTTCTCTCTTCCTGCATCTCCCTCTCTCCCTCTCACTACCTTTCTTTCACCCTCCTCTCCTTTCTCCATCCTCCTCTCTCTCTCTTCCTCTCTCCCTCCCTCTTTCCCTGTCTCTTTCACTCCTCTCTCCCTTCCCTCTCTCTACCTGTGTCTCCCTCTCTTTCTCAGTCCCTCCTTTTCCCCCTCTCTCCTTCCCTGTCTCTCCTTCCCTCTCTCTACCTGTGCTGCTCCTCTCTCTCCTCCCTGTGCTGCTCTCTCATTCCTCCTCTCTCCTCTTCTCCTCCCCTCCTTCCCTCTCTCCTACCCTCCTCTCTCTCTCTTTCTCTTCCCCTTTTTCTTCCCCTCTCTTACCTCCTTCTCTCTCTCTCTCTCTCTCTCACACACTCCCTCCTTCTCCCCCTCTTTCCCTCCTTCCCTCTCTCTATCTGCGTCTCTCTCTCTCTCACTCCCCCTCTTTCCCCCTCTTTCCCTCCTTCCCTCTCTCTACCTGCGCGTCCCTCTCTCTCACACTCCCTCCTTCTCCCCCTCTTTCCCTCCTTCCCGCTCTCTACCTGCGTCTCCCTCTCTCTCACACCCCCCCTTCTCCCCCTTTTTCCTCTCTCTCCCTCCTTCCCTCTCTGTACCTGCGTTTCTATCGCTCTCACACTCCCCCCTCCTCCCCCTCTTCCCTCCTTCCTTCTCTCTCTCTTTTATTGCACATTCCTGAGGGTTCTGCTCTGATTCCCCGGAGCTTTAGTCCGATCATGAACACAACTTTCACATTCCTACAACTATAATTCCCGCTCTGCCAGATGCCCTCCCATCCTCCTAAATCCCTCAAGTGTTCTACCTGATTCAGCCCCGGTTTTGTCCTAGTTTATTCCTGGTTTAGTCCTGGTTTATTCCTGGTTTATTCCTGGTTTATTCCTGGATTTATTCCTGGTGTAGTCCAGGTTTAGTTCTAGTTTGGTTCTGGCCCTAGTCTAGTCCCAGTTTAATCCTGGTTTAGTCCTGGTTTAGTTCTGATCTAGTCCTAACTTAGTCCTAGTTTAGCTCTGGTCCTATTTTAGTGCCAGTTTAATCCTGGTTTAGTTCAAGTTTAGTTCTGGTTCTAGTCTAGTCTCAGTTTAGTCCTGGTTTAGTCCTGGTTTAGTCCTAGTTTACTTCTGGTCCTATTTTAATCCCAGTTTAGTTTTAGTTTAATCCTGGTGTAGTCAGGGTTTAGTTCTACTTTAGTTCTGGCCCTAGTCTAGTCCCAGTTTAATCCTGGTTTAGTCCTGGCTTAGTCTTAGTTTAGCTCTGGTCCTAGTTTAGTCACAGTTTTATCCTGGTTTAGTCCTGGTTTAATCCTGGTTTAGTCCTGGTTTAGTTCTAGGTTAGTTCTGCTTCTAGTTTAGTCCTGGTTTACACCTCATTTCAATCTTGTCCTGGTTCAGTCTTAGGATGTGTTCACACTTAATATTATATATTTTAGTCCTGATGTGGTCATGGTTTAGTCCTGTTCTAGTCCTTGTTTAGTCCCAGTCTGGTCTAGTCATGGTATATTTTTGGATTTAGTTGTGGATTAGTCCTGGTTTAGTCCTGGTTTAGTCCTGGTTTAGTCCTGGTTTAGTCTCAGGTTTTGCCATCTTATTTCAAATGCAGTCCCGATTTAGTCCTGGTTCAAAACAGACAAAACCAGAACTAACCCCAGACATTAAATCTGGACTAGACCAGGACTAAACCAGGTCTACTCCAGGACTTAGGGTTAGGGACCAAATCCTCCAGTGTGAACACATTCTTACATCAGACTTTAGTCCATTTGTTTCTCATCCCTCCGTAAAGTCCCGGAGCAGCAGCCGTGGTTCCTGGTAAAAGGGGTGCGGCCTGACACAAAGGGGAGGGGCTATGTGCAGGGGGGGTGTGGCTAGGGGAGGGTCTTGCTTTGATCTGTTTTGGATCTGGGCCTTACAAGAACCCCAGATCTGTGCACGGGACCACAGTCAGCCTCTGCTCCTCGAGGACCTCAGAGGATTTTTCAGGATTAGGATTTGGAAAAGTTCAACTAAAATGGAGCTTTTGTTGGAGCTGTTGACAGGGATTTGTCTGTCTTCACTGGTGCTGTGCTCTTTCCCAGGTAAGGACTCATCCAGGGAGGAAGGAGATAGGAGATAAGAGGTAGGAGATAGGAGATAGGCAGTAGGAGGTAGGAGTTATGTAAGAGACGCACAATGACACACAGTCTGGCTTTAATTAAATTCAGTTGTGGCTGGAAGATTTAAAGGGACAGTGAAGTTTTGTATCACTAAAAGACTAGTCCTGAGTACTGAGTAAAAGTACAAGTAATTATAATTGTATTGCAATTACATAGACTGAAATGTTACTACTACAGCCACTCTAATATAATGGCAGTACTAGTATTACTATAATAGTGCTGCTACTACTAAGGCTGCTGTTGCTACTACTACTACTACTACTACTACTACTATTACTACTACCACTACTACTACCATTACCACCGCAACTACTACTACTTCTACTACTACCACTGCTGGTACTACTACTACTAGTATCACCACCACTACTACTACTACTACTACTACTACTACTACCATTATTACTACTACGACTACTGCTACTACTACTATTGCCACTGCTGCTACTACTTCTACTACCACTACTACTACTATTATGCTGCTACTGCTACTACTACTATTACTCCTACTACCACTAGTACTACGAAAACTACTACTATTACCACTATTACTACTATTACTATTATTACCACCACCACTACTACTACTACTACTTACCACTAGTACCACCACTACTATTACTACTACTTCTACTACTGGTAGTACCACTATTACTACCAAAACTACTACTACTACTACTACCACTACTAACACTACTACTGCCATGGTGTAATGCAATGTCATAGTAAAACAGCCAACAAGTGAATAAACAGTTTCTTGTGTATAAAGTACAGGCCTATTTAATTTATGTAATATCTCCTATACCACTTTATTACTATTACTACTACAACAACAGTTACAACTACTACTAAATGTCTTGGAACACACATGGTTACACTTAAGGGAGGGAAGTTTTGAAGTTGTAAATGACAAAATGATTCATTCTTCTCATGTGTTTCCCAGATCCCATTAACCCCCAAAAACACAGTCTGATGCATGATTCCTGCTAATAGTAGTAGTAATAATAGTAGTAGTAGTAGTAATAGTAGTAGAAATTGTCTCCTAATAATATCCAAGACAGTGATGTGCTATGTTACTGCGATCTGACACTGCCCACTTTGGCCTGACAGAAGAAGACCAGCACGGTTGAGTGGTTAGTTGAGTGGTCACCCTCACGTCTCACAGTAAGAAGGTTGTGGGTTTGAGTCCCGGGCCTCTCTGTGTGGAGTTTGCATGTTCTCCCTGTGAGTTGATTCAGCCCGAAACATGCACCACAGTTCAAATCTTTCAGCTAAGTCCTGACCATCACGTCTCTGGAGATACTATTGACATCTCTCAGGGTGATGGTGTGACTCCAGCTCCCACAGATGAATGCTGTTGTTGTGTCCTTGGGCAAGACACTTAACCCACCTCACCCCCGGTGTCTGTGTACACTGGTGATTAAGTGTGTGAGAATGTGCGAGTGGTTGATGTAAAGCGTGATCAGGCAGAGAGCACAGACGTGTGGGCTGTTTCTGTTTGACTCATCGTGGCCTTAATGAACTCCTGCCTTAAACCTGATGCCCCGGCGTCATTTGGGCTGCGTGACCTTTGACACAGTTCTCACGTGTACAGGTCTGCTGCAGTTCACACATATCCAGAGGCTGTGGAAATATGAAACCATAATAGAGTTTATTCAGTCTGGTCAGAGGTACTGCAAAGTACAAATATTATATTTAAAAATACACTGTGTAACTTTCCTGGTGCTTGTCTATGGAGATGTTTTTGCTCTGCCTGTAATATTTCATAATACAACAGGATAACTCCAGAAAAGTTACATAGTGCATCTTTAAGTAATAATACTTTACTTTGACGAGGTGAAATAAAAAGTATAGTGAGCCAAATATATGTACTCAGACACAGGTTTTATACTACTACTTCTGCTGCTGCTACTACTACTACAACTACTACTATTACTACTACTATTGATATTAATACTGCTAGTGTCACTGCTACTACAACTACTACTACAACTACTACTACTACTACTACTACTACTACTACTACTACTACTACTACTACTACTACTATTACTATTACTACTACTACTACTACTACTACTACTACTAGTACTATTACTATTACTACTACTACCACTACTACTATTACTACTGCTGCTATTACTATTACTAATAATAATAATAATAAGGCTAATGCAAAACTGAATAAGGCTGTTTCTTAAGGTTGCTACTACTACTACTGTACTACTATACTACTGTTACTCTATCATTTTGTGATTTAAAAGTCTAAGTCCAATTTGGAACTGAATACGGCTGTGTTTAGACTTCATATAAACAGTGGGATTAAACCCAAAACTAACCCGGACTAAATCAGGACTGAATCAGGACCAAACCAGGACTACACCAGGACTACACCAGGACACATGTGAACGCAGCCTAAATATAATATTATAATACCTCTGCTCTGAACGTGATCCTCCATTTTGTTAGTTGTATTTTTATTGTTCCGAATGGTCCCATTGTCCACCTCTGCCTCTCGCCTTCAGCTGCTGCACAGGCTTTAACACAACAACTGCAGCGGCCTCCAGAGGACTTACAGCAGGAGACAGAGAGGGGCCCGGCACACAGACAAACACACAAACATTCAAAACATGGAATTTGTAACTTTTCTGGGTCAATTGTCGCCATGGAGATTTGCTTTGAATATTCCACAAAAACGTATCCACCATAGACTGTAAAGACGGAAGCGAGTGTGACGTCGCCCATAGCGTTCGGCTAAAGTCAAATGAAGTTCATCGAGGCTAGAGCAGGTACAGGGGCCAATTTGGAGCCGAGTTCCACATTTGGAATTCTGACCGCGAGTATCATAGCAACCAAAGAACCAATCCGGAGCAAGGCTGTTGAGCAATGCTGTCAATCAAACCTGCTGCCAATGCTAACGGGAGCGACTTCAGGAACAGAACGCTCCTGATTTGTCTGTTATTAATGTTCTTATCTTGATTTACGGATGCAATAGTGAAACAAAGACCAAAATGACTAATCTGAGAGCAGCAATTATGGAGAAGGGGCCATGGTTTTTCAATAGAAAGTGAATTGGAGCCAAAGTCAATGGAGTCGGAAGCGCCCATGCTCACTTCCCATTTGAAACGTGGCAGCTAGCAGGTTAGCTATGTCCATTTATGTGTACCGTCTATGGTATCCACATTATTAAATTACAGGTCTTTTATTGCGCAAAAATACCTTGAAAAACATGCATTCTTACTCGCCTCTCCTCAAATCTGACCTGTAACTTGGCCTGATTGCATCACCTGCTTGTCTCCATGGAGATACATACATTTACTTACTGTGAAACATTGCAGCCAGCCGCTCTTTTAGTTTTTCTGAATATGTTTCTGATGTTGTCTTTGTCTCTCTCAGATCTAGAACCTCCAAAAGCCGAAAACGTGCACTGGGTTTCTCATGACTTTAAAACCATCCTCAGGTGGTCTGCTCCCCCTTCCAACTACACCTTCACCGTCATGTACTCTGTGTAAGTACTACTACTACTCCTACTACTACTATTATTTCTACTGCTGCTGCTGTTGCTACTGTTACTTCCTCAAGCGGTGTGCTCCCTCCTCCAACTACACCTTCACTGTCATGTACTCTGAGTAAGTACTACTACTAATGCTACTACTACCACTACTACTACTGATTCTACTACTACTGATACTGTTACTACATACATGCTGGATGCCGCTGAATACCCTGAACCAGTGGAGCCGTGCAGGACATGGCTGAACTTGTATTTTCAGATCAGATTTTTAGATAAAGAACATTAAGACCCAGACTGTCCAGAGCAGAACTCTTTTGTGATTTCATCTGGAGGAACGGTATTTGCGCGGAAAACTTCTTGAAAAAAGAATAAATACTTTAAATACTGCATGTCTTATCAGTGGGTCCAGGAGTAGGTCTGATGCTTTTGGGAGTACATAGTTACATTTTGTACATTTGCCAGGTTTTCTGAATCACTCAAACATTCAGATCATTTTATTTGTGGACATTTTCTCAGCGTCAGTCATGGATCCAGTCTGACTTCACAACAGACTTACGTGTGTCAGAGTGTGAAGACCACAGGCTGTGTATATAAATAAACGTAGATAACACACTAGGACGTGATCATGGGCACACTTCCAGCTCCATCAGGGCTCCCTCTTTCCCCAAGATCGCTCCCACCAGCGTTAGTAACAGCTTTGACTCTGCTTCTTCGGTTCTGGTCAGATTGCTGGTGGACACTGCCTTATATCTCACTGAAGGGAGGGGCTAACTACACTAAAACAGAGAACAGCCTTAATGGTCCCCGTTCAATCTTTAATGGCCCTATGGGCTGACCCTATTGTTCTCTTTTGTTTCTTTTTGTTTGCTTTGGGTCTGGAGTTATAGACGGGGGAGAGATTATGTCTCAGGCTCCATTCCTGTTTAAGGAAGGATTCTCTTTCCTAACAAAAATAGCTTCTTTAACTCCCCTCTCAAACCATTTCTTTTCTCTGGATTGAAGATCTGGACCTCACTATCTTCAAAGAAGTGGTCAGTAGCTTTGAGATGGAGGTGTATGATGGACTGGGGTCCTGATGAGCTCTTGCACCGGTGTTGGTACGTCCTCTTATAGAGTAGCTGTTTCGTTTCTCCAGTGTAACGCTCACTGCACTCTTCACTACACTGAATAGAGTAGACTACATTACTTTGTTTGTGGCTCAGGGTTTTGTCCTTTGAGTGGACCAGTTTCCTTCTTAAAGTGTTTGTGGGTTTGAAATAGACCGGAATTTCAAATTGTCTGAAAATTCTCTGAAGTTTTTCAGACACAGCGGTGTAAGGAATAGTTACACCTCTCCTTCTAGGTTCAGATTCTCTGTTGTCCTGTTTTTAGCTCTCTTAGATCTATTGAAGGTTCATTTTGGACATCCACAAGCAGAGAGGGTTTTCTCCACATGTCGCTCCTCTTTCACTTTTCCCTCTGTGCTTGTAGGAACCACTTGAGCTCTGTGTTGTAGAGTACGGATAACTCCAAGTTTGTGCTGCAGTGGATGGTGTGAATCAAGCAGCAGGTATTGGTCAGTGTGTGTGGGCTTCCTGAAGACTTCTACCTGGAGACGTCGGTCCTCTCCTATTGTTACTGCACAGTCTAAGAAGGCCAGTTTGTTTTCCTTGGCCTTTTCCCGTGTGACCTTGATGTTTGGATCCACAGCATCAATATGTGCAGTAAAGGGTTCCAGATCTTGAATTCTGATTTTCGTCATCCACAGATCGATACCAATGTGTGGGTGGAGTGCCTGGAAATGAGGCCAATGCCTCCTGTTCAAATTGTTCCATGTATAAGTTAATATATAATATGAGCCCATGGCTCATGGATTTGTTTCTTCTAAACTGAAAATATGTGGGATTTTAACAAATTTCCAGTAGTTTGCAGATTTGGTCCAGTGACAGTTTAGTTCTCTTGTCCTCAGATCAGGTCAGATTTTGTGAGTTCAAACTTGTAAATTTACACTGGCACGCCCATCCATCTCAGAATTCCTACTTGGAAACTCTGGTTCCAAAATCCAACATGGCTGTGCCCTGGACATGGATAAACTTGATAACAGTTAAAAACTCAATATTACACAGAATTGACTCTTGTGAGCTTTAAGCCATACTAAAATGCTGTTACCGCCTCAAAAACATACGTTAAAGTTGTGTTTTGTTTCATTTACATGTTTGAGTAATTCTTTATTATTAGTCTGTCTACATCTCCATACCTCAAAATGCTCTGTTCCACCTTGTGATGTCATGAAGTGGTACTTTTCAAGTTTCAAGTAGCAAAGCATGAATATGGAAGGCTCAGTTTTATCAAGTGCCAAAAGATCAGAACTTGTTGAGAAAGTAAACTGAGCACGGTTTACCCTTACCTACGGGGCTGTGTGTTTATCTTCCACTGCTACTTCTACTTGAGTAATGTTATTTTGGAGTAAAGTTACTCTTACTTGAGTATATTTTTTGGCTACCCCACCTCTGATAAACCCGGGCCTCAGGCATCACCATCTGTAAATGTTCACAGTTCAAATATTTGTGGTGTGGTTTTGACTCATGGGCATCTCAACATTTCATGACTCACAAACACATCTGTATTTACTGGGAAATCAGCCAATGGGAGGTCAGAGGTGTGGTCATGTGACGGCATAACATTTACTAGTTTGAAGTGAGCTGGAGGGCAGGGTAGAACCATAGACTGTATATATAAATGGACATAGCTAACCTACTAGCGCCGTGTTCCAAATAGGAAGTCCTCATGGGCGCGCTTCTGGCTCCAATTCACTTTCTATTAAAAAACTGTGGCCCCTCTCTGCAACTGCTGCAGTAAGAATACCACAACCATAACTGCTGCCGTCAGCTTCGTCATTTTGGTTCATGGGACATTTTTGTACTGACCTGCTCTGCATGATCCTGGGGTTTTTATTTCACTATTATGTCTGTAAAGATTTCACTGTTAACAGATTTGTGGATCAGAAGTTTGGAGATTTCTTTCAAAAACAGTGAATTTCCCATAGAGTTATACAGGCCCCGCCCTCCATCTCAGACTATGACATCATCACATCTAGGACGTGATCACAGCCCGACACATGTGACCTTTTAGTACCACTACTGCTCTGTGTCTGTGTCCTTGGGCAAGACATTTCTTTTGGAAATTAGATAGAGAACAGGTTTCTACATTCTAATCTCCCTGTTTCTCTTTCCTCTCTTCCTCTCTCCTCCTAATCTCTCCCCCTCCCTCTCTTCTTTCGCCCTCTCTCTACCCGTTTCTCTCTCTTGTTAATCTCTATCTCCTCTCTCTGCCCACCTCTCTGCCCATCTCTCCTCCTTCTCTCTTTTCCTCTTATCTCTCTTTTTTCTCACTCTTTCTCTCTCTCCTCCTTCTCCTCTTTTCCTCCCCGCCTTTCTCCCCTGTCTCTCCCTATCCCTCTCCCTCTCTTCTCCCTTCCCTCTCCTCTCTCCTCCTTCTCTCCTTTCTCTTCCCTTTCTGCTTACTCTCCCCTCTCCCCCCCTCCCTCTCTCCTCTCCCCGTCTGTCTCCTCTCCTCCCTCTTTCTCTCTCTCTGATATAAACGTATTACAGTGTTTTAGAGGAATGCTCGGTTTGTTTCTCTGACTCTGAAGAGTTTTACTGTGAATGTTGTGAAAGAACAACCCCCCTGCTCCGCTCTTTCGCTCTATAAACTATTTAAACGAGGGAAAGAAGGAGCGAGAGAGGAGAGGAAGAGGAGAAAGAGGGAGATGGGAGCAGAGGGACGGGGAGAGGAATAGGGGGAGAGAGAGAGTAGAGAACCAGAGGTACAAGAGGAAAGGGAGAGGACTGAGAGAAGAGAGAGAGGGATGGGCAAAAAGACAAGGAAGAGGGGTGAGCAAAAGAGGTGAGAAGGGAGGAGAGAGACTAACGAAAGATAGAAAGAGAAGTACAGAAAGAGAGAGGAAAGATAGAAGAAGAAACCAGAGCACAGAGAGAGGAACGATGGAAAGTATAAGGGGAGATGGAGAAGGAGCCGAGGAGAAAGGGGGAGAGAAGATAAAAGGTGCAATGACAGTGACCAGAAAAAGAGAAGGAGAGCGAATGAGGAGAGAGAATGAAAAAGAAGGGAGAGGGATGAGGGAGAGAAAAGAGGGGGTAGAAAGAGGGAAGGGAGAGGGTTAAAGAAAGACAGGGGAGGAGAGCAAGAGAGGGATAAAGTCAAAAGAAAAAGAGTGAGAGGATAGATAGGGGTAGAAAGAGGGGATGGAGAGAGTGAAAAGAACAAGAGAGAGAGATAGATAGATAGATAGATAAGGGGTAGAAAGAGGGAAGGGAGAGATTGGAGAGAGATGGGGGTAGAAAGCGGGCGGGGAGATAATGAAAAGAACGAGAGAGGGGAGAAGGGGGAGTTAGTAAGACGGAGGGGAGAGTGAGAGACGGAGAGAAGGGAAGAGAGTGAAAAGAAAGAGAGAGGAGAAGAGAGATGGGGGTAGAAAGAGGGAGGCGAGAGAGTGAAGAAGAGAGAGGGGGATTGAGACAGAGAGAGGAGAAAGAGAGATTTTGTCAGTCTGCTCATGTCTCACTGCATCAGGGACCAGAGGCTTTAAAGAGAACTATGTTAATGTTAAAGCCACAGTATGGGATTTTTTCTGTTTAAAACCTCAAAAATAGCACTAGAGTTATTTCTCACTCACCGTGTGCATTCAGAACATCGTAATTATTCACCACGATGAGTTTATAAGCACTTTTCACAACTTTGAGAGCTTTGGGATGACGATAAAGCCAACGACAGCTAGCATGCTAACACGCACTTCCTGATTCTAGGACAATATATCTGACCCGGGGAGTGTCAAATACATGAGGAAAAATCTACATGTTTTTATCACAGTGAGAATTGCCTGAAAAGTGGTTATAAACTCATCATGGTGAATAACTACGAGCAAAAAAAAAATACTCAAGTAAAAGTATCACAAGAAAAAATCTTGGTAAAAGTATTAAAGTACCTGTTTAAAAATGTACTTAAAGAGTGAAGAGTATTTTGTACAGATTTTAAGACTTTATAAAGCTTCAAATATAGTGTTTTTTGTGAATTGATAGTTAATTTGTACTTTTCTTTTCAGCAGGTCTCAAACTAAAAAAAAAAAACTTTTACTTTTCAGTCTTGTTCAAAAATGTAGTGTAGTAGAAAGTACAGATATCTGCTCTCAAATGTACTGAAGTTAAAATAAAAAGTACCCACTTTAAAATGTACTTAATTAAAGTACAGCTACCTAAAATGTTTACTTAAGTACAGTTCTTTAGTACTTTTACTTCGTTGCATTCCAGTACTGCCCCAAATGCTCAGGGAAAAGAGAGAAAAGGTCCAAGTCCTGATTTCAACAAGTCCTCAAGTCTATTTCCTCACACTTTATTACACACAAAGAAAACACATGAAGTGATAAAATACTTCTGCAAGTACTTTTCTGCCAAAGCTAGTCAGAGGTCCACTATGGAACTTTTCTAATGGGTTCTGCTGCCTGCTTGTTGCCATGGAGACGTTCATGACATTAAACTGATATATTATGAATTCATTTTTTATTTTATTGTATTATTGTAGTGATTATTGTCGAAAGAGGGAAGAAAGATGGAGAGACAGAAGGGAGGGGGTAGAAAGAGGGAAGAAAGATGGAGAGACAGAAGAGAGAGGGGTAGAAAGAGGGAAGAAAGATGGAGAGAGAGAAGAGAGAGGGGAGAAAGAGGGAAAAAAGATGGAGAGACAGAAGAGAGGGGATAGAAAGAGGGAAGAAAGATGGAGAGACAGAAGAGAGGGGGTAGAAAGAGAGAAGAGAGATGGAGAGACAGAAGAGAGGGGGGAGACAGAGGTAAGAGAGGGTTGAAAGAGGGGTTAAAGAAAGATAGAGGAGAGAGTGAAAAAAGAGAGAGTGGAGAAGATGGACAGATAGATAGATAGATAGATAGATAGATAGATAGATAGATAGATAGATAGATAGATAGATAGATAGATAGATAGATAGATAGATAGATAGACAGATAGGCAGTAAAAAGAAGGAAGGGAGAGAGTGGAAAAGAGAGGGAAGGGGTAGCAAGAGAGACGGGACAGACTGAAAAAAGAGAGAGAGAGAGAGGTAGAAAGAGGGAAAAGAAAGACTAAGGAGAGGGTGGGAGAAAGGGACAGAGGGGTAGAAAGGTGGAGGGAGTGAAAATAAGAAAAACTTAAAAAAGAGAGCGAGAGTGAGAGAGTGAGGGGTTGAAAGAGGGAGGTGGGAGAGAGTGAAAAGAAAGAGAGAGAGAGAGAGACTGATTTATTGATTACTTTACTGCAAAAAAAAAAAAAAAAAAAAACAAAAAAAAAAAACGATCAAATGTATCATTGCTGTGACCGCCTCTCCATAGATGGGACCTGTAACTTGGCTAAATTTGCCTAATACCATACTGAGGAACATTTTTGGACAAATCAGTAACATCTCCATGGAGACAAGCAGCTGCACATGTTTATATTTAGCCTGTGTCTCAGCCTGAGGTCACAGGGTCAGACCTGGACCCAGTGAAGTCCTCCAGACACAGACACGTCACACCACACGGACGCAGAAGACGGTGAACTTTGTGCCAGTTTTTGCATATACAGTATCGTTAGAAAGCGCCCCCTGGTGGATGTTAGCTTGTAAAACTCTATAAACTAGCCGCACCGTTGTATAAGCTGCAGGGTTCAAAGCGTGTGAAAAAAGTAGCAGCTTATAGTCACTTACAGTTGCACACATGGACTGTAAATATAAATGGACATAGCTAACCTGCTAGCCATTCCAAATACAAAGTGATCATGGCTCCAGTTCACTTTCTGTTGAAAAACTGTGGTCCCTCCTCTGTAACTGCTGCTGTGTAAGTTATGCACTTATGTTTCAGCTTTTTTCAGTTTCATAGCTGTGAAGGAGAGAGAATGAGGAGAGAGAAGGAAAAAGAAGGAGGATAGATGGAGAGAGAGAGGGTAGAAAGAGGGAATAGAGAGACTGAAGAGAGGGAGGGGAGGTAGAAAGAGGGACAGGAGAGACTGAACAGAAAGAGAGAAGAGGAGAATAGAAAGAGGGAGAGAGAGACTGGAGACAGATGTTGAAAGAGGGAAAAGAGAGAGACAGGGAAGGTAGAAAGAGGGAAGGGGGGGATTGATAGGCAAAAGAGAGAGGGGGAGGGTGGAAAGAGGGAAGAGAGAGTGAGAGACAGGGACGGTAGAAAGAGGGAAGAGCAAGAGAGAAAGAGAGAGCGGGGAGGTTGAAAGAGGGAAAAGAGAGAGAGGAGGGGTGAAAGAGGGAAAGAGAGAGGGAGGGTAGAAAGAGGCAAGAGAGAGGGAGGACAGAAGGTGTTTTGGTTTTTAATATTGTGCTTCTTATTCTTGCTGTGTTTGCTTTGATTATTTCAAGTTTGTTACAGCCTTTTCTGTCATTGTTCTCAAACTCACAGCAGCATTTGGACTGACTCAGTGTGTTTCCACCTACCCCCTGTCTCCGCCCCCTGCTCTGTGCTACTGCAGTGATTTGGATCCATGTTTGACTTTACATGTGTGTATATCAATGTTTTTGTTCCAGTGACGGTGATGACTGGCAGAGTGTTGAACACTGTATCGACAGTCCAGACACCGAATGTGACCTGACCGAGGAGCTGCAGTATCAAGACAAGTACTTTAAACCTTTTGTACTTTAGTCCTAGTTTAGTCCTGGTTTAGTCCTGGTTCAGTCCTGGTTCAGTCCTGGTTCAGTCCTGGATTTAGTCCTGGTTTAGGCCTGGATTAATCCTACATTAATTCTGGTTCAGTTCTGGTTTAAGTCCTGATTTAGAACTGGTTTAGACCTCGTTTAGTCTTGGTTTAGACCAGCTTAGACCTGATTTAGTCTTGGTTTAGTCCTGGGTCAGTCCTGGTTTAGTTATGGCATGGATCAGACCTGGTTCAGTCCTGGTTTAGACACGGTTTAGTCCTGGTTTAGTCCTGATTTAGTCCTAGTTTAGTCCTGGTTCAGTCTTGGTTTAGTCCTGGTTTAGGCCTGATTTAGTCCTGGTTCAGTTCTGGTTTAGTCCTGGTTTAGACCTGGCTTAGTCCTGGTTTAGTGCTGGTTCAGTTCTGGTTTTAACTATTATGATAAATTGTTGTTTGTCCAGGATGTTCCAAGCTGATGTCCAGATTGAGGGCTTCCCGGGCTCTGACTACGAGGAGCATCCACACACTGAGTCCACTCACTTCAACCCCTACCAACAGAGTAAGACTCGGGAATCTAACCCACAACCTCCAGCTGAGGAGGAAGAGACAGGATAAGAACTCTGCCACAGTAACACGGGGAGGAGAGGCAGCAGAGGAGGTGCAGGGGAGAGGGTCAGAGGAGCAGAGGAGCAGAGGAGGTGCAGAGGAGAGGGTCAGAGGAGCAGAGGATGCGGAGCAGAGGGTCAGATGGGGCAGAGGATGCGGAGCAGAGGGTCAGATGGGGCAGAGGATGCGGAGCAGAGGGTCAGATGGGGCAGAGGATGCGGAGCAGAGGGTCAGATGGGGCAGAGGATGCGGAGCAGAGGGTCAGATGGGGCAGAGGATGCGGAGCAGAGGGTCAGATGGGGCAGAGGATTCACTGTATCTGGTTGCAGGTGAGCTGAGTGCAGTGACGTTGTCCATCCAGAAGGTGGCAGAGAACTCGGTCACATTGAACATCTCGGACCCTATGTCAGGGATCCACGATCGGGACAAGCAGCTCTCCATCCGGGACATCCTGAAGAAAGATCTCAAGTACAAAGTGTCCTACTACAAGGCCGGGACCACGGGGAAGGTACGTGGAAGGACCTTCTGGACTCAGAACGCAGCCTCAGTACTTTTGGAAGTGCGCGTTTCTTGCCTATATATGTTAGACCTGGTTTAGTCCTTGTTTAGTCTTGGTTTAGACCTCGTTTAGTCCTGAGCTGGTCCTTGTTAAGCATGGTTAGTCACATGGGTTACACATGGGCTAGTCATGGGTCTGAGACTGTGCTCTGATAAAACATATTCTGTAAAGTGAAATAGCATTTTGTTGAGTCATGTCCGAGTCCTGACCTGTTACATTTGTTGAGTCATGTCCGAGTCCTGACCTGTTACATTTGTGGAGTCATGTCCGAGTCCTGACCGGTTACATTTGAAATACCATCTGGGCTGATTCATGTTTAATATTCTCTGGAGATGTTGTCATAATTGTGGAGTCTGAGAAACTGAAGAAGCAGGAAACAGATATGAAAGTCACACGGGCTCCAGGTCAAGTGAAGGCAAAGAGTTAAGACGGCACCAGCTTAAAGCTAAAAACCTACTCCTCAGAATGGACTTTGGAGTTTTAACCGTGTTATCGTAGTTTCCGCTCATCACACTTGAAGCACACTCTCGAAGTTATATTTGAAATGATTTGTGCATGTTTGAGCAATCTTTAGTTTCAAGACAGCATTTTGCCGATCAACTCCTATTTCCCTGTCCCCCGGTACACACCCACTGTGACGTACGCACTTTGTTCTCCAGTTTTACTTTCGTGAAGCAAAAAAATCGGCTGCTTGCTAGTGTGATGATCTGACCTGTAACTTTAAGGCAGTTTAAGGCAAATAACATCCTGGGGATATTCTACATGCGTGTCTATGATGGAATTTTTAGCAGTTACCATGGTGACACAATGCACACATTAGCAAACACCAATGGCAAAAAGTTTTAAGATCATCTGAAAATTCAAGAAAAAATACAAAATTCAAGAAAAAATACAAAAAAAAAAAAAAAAAAAAAAAAAAAAAATACAAAAAACTATTGGCTAATGCTAGCCAGCTTGTGACTGTATCGTAATGTGAGAGGGACTTGATTAACAGCACAAATCCACTCACTTGTTGTAGTCTAAGCTCAGCTAAGTCAACTCTTTCTGGTCAGGTTGTGTTAAAATAAAGCTCAGATTGACGTCTAACTTGAGTAACTGAGGCTCAGACAGAGCAATGCCTAAAGTTAGCATCACATTCCTAGAGAACGTTAACGACAGCTACAAAATATCAACAGCATAATCAGAGTATTTTTGTGTTTTGTCCACAGCGGGACATGGTCGTGGACTCTAACATGGCCCTGATCCCAAGCCTGAACATGGGTGTGAGCTACTGCTTCATGGCGGCCGCTTATGTCCCGGGCCGCGCCAAAGCCGTCCAGCAGGGGGCGTGGAGTAATCAGATCTGCACCTCGGGCTCGGGCATCCTGGACGGTAAAGACCTTTGACCCAAGGGGTAATAGAACAGGACAGTTTTCACCGTAAAACTGAGTAAATAAGAGATAGCCTCCTCTCCCTGTCTCCGCCTCCTCTTTTCTTGGCCTCCACCCTTCTCCTCTCTACTCCTCTCCCTCTCCTCTCCTCCTCTCTCTTCTCCCCTCCTCTTTTCTCCTCCTCTCCCCTCTTCTTCCTCCTCCGCCTCTCCTCTCCTCCTCCTCTCCTCTCTCTCTCCTCTCCTCTCTCCTCTCTCTTCCCTTCTCCTCCTCTCCCCCCTCTCTCCTCTCTCTCCCTACTACCTCTTCTTTTCTCCCTCTTTTCCCCTCTCCTCTTCTCCTCCTCTCTCTCTCTCTTCTCCTCTCTCTTCTCCTCTCTCCTTCTCCTCCTGTCCTCTCCTCTCTCTCTCCTCTCCTCTCTCTGTCCTCCTCCTCCTCTCCTCTCTCCTCTCTCCTCCTCTCTCCTCTCTCCTCTCCCCCTCTCCTCCTCCTCCTCTCCTCCCTCTTCTCCTCCTCCTCTCCTCTCTCCTCCTCCTCCTCCCTCCCTCTCCTCCCCTCCTCTCTCCCCCTCTCTCCTCCTCCTCTCCCCCTCTCCTCCTCCCTCCCCCTCTCCCCTCTCCTCCCCCCCCCCTCTCTCCTCTCCTCCTCCTCCCCCTCTCCCTCCTCTCCTCCCTCCCTCTCCTCCTCTCCTCTCCTCCTCCCCCCTCTCCTCCCCCTCCCCCTCCCTCCTCTCCTCCTCCTCCCCTCTCCTCTCCTCCTCCCTCTCCTCCCCCTCTCCTCCTCTCCCCTCCCCTCCTCTCTCCTCCTCCCTCCTCCTCCCTCCCCCTCTCCTCTCCTCCTGCCCCTCCTCCCTCTCTCCTCCCCTCCCCCTCTCCCTCCCCCCCTCTCCCTCTCCTCTCCTCCTCCTCTCTCCCCTCTCCTCCTCCCCCCCTCCCCCTCTCCCCCTCCTCTCCCTCTCCTCTCCTATCTCCCTCTCCTCCCCCTCCTCCTCCTCCTCCTCCCCCTCTCCTCTCTCCTCTCCAGTCTCCTCTCTCCTTCTCTCCTCCTCTCCTCCTCCCCCCCCCTCTCTCCTCTCTCTCCCTCTCCTCTCCCCCTCTCCTCCTCTCCTCTCCTCCTCCCCCCCTCTCCTCCTCCTCCTCCCCCTCCTCTCTCCTCCTCTCCCCCCTCTCCTCCTCCCTCTCTCCTCTCCTCCTCCCCCTCTCCTCTCTCCTCCCCCTCTCCCCTCCCTCTCCTCTCCTCCTCCTCCCTCCTCCTCCTCCTCTCCTCCTCTCCTCCTCCCTCTCCTCCTCCCCCTCTCTCCTCCCCTCCCCCTCTCTTCTCCTCCTCCCTGGTTCTCACACATATTGTCTCACACATGTTGTCCAGATGTGGAGCCTGCAGCTGTTTGTTCTTGGCCCGTGTTGTTTCAGATCTGAAACTCGTCTCATTATCGGTGTTTTAAATCTTTTCTGACCCGCAGAGCTGTTACGTGTGTTATGTACAAACCGCTGTCGCACAAACACGTTTCAGATGTTTTTGTTTGGGATTTGAACAGTTTGTTCTTTTATTCTTTTGTTTTGTTTCCCTCTTGGTTTCATCAAAACATCCATCTGCCATTCAGCCCTGACACATTTCTACACAAAGGTGAACAAAATATTATATTAGTCCTCCTTTAGACCAGGTTGAGTCCTGGGTTAGACTTGGTCTAGACCTGGTTTAGTCCCACTTTAAACCTGGTTTTAACCTGGTTTAGACCTGGTTTAGTCCTTGTTTAGTCCTCCTTTAGACCTGGTTTAGACCTGGTTTAGTCCTTGTTTAGTCCTGCTTTAGACCTGGTTTAGTCCTTGTTTAGTCCTGCTTTAGACCTGGTTTAGACCTGGTTTAGTCCTTGTTTAGTCCTCCTTTAGATCTGGTTTAGACCTGGTTCAGTCCTTGTTTAGTCCTGCTTTAGGCCTGGTTTAGTCCCACTTTAGACCTGCTTTAGCTCTTGAGTCCTGGGTTAGATTTGTGTACAGGGGAGGAGTTTTGGCAAAGTCTACTCCTTGTTTCTAGGTAACAGTTCCCTAGTGACATCCCCTAGTGTGATGTTACAGGTCCAAAGAGGAAGTAGAATTAAAAACCTAAAAATACAACAACGCCAAACTCTGAAAACTCTCTGAAAACCTGTGTTTTGGCAAAATAACTCGACCAACCTGCCACTTTAGCCACTTTGACGGACCTGGGAAGTGTAAGGAGCCACAGGTCAGGGCCAAGCCAAACCTGGAATGTTCCACGATATGGCATTATGTGTATCTATCTCCACCGTTATGTTTAGTTTTTCACATTTTCCCTGATCCCAGCAGATTAAGCCAAAATGAGAGAATGATCAGGAGGCAAGAGTCATGCTCCCTTTAACTAAATAAAGTCAGAGTTTGTTGGTCGGGTCGGTCAGAGTTGCTCCATCATTTTTCCATGACGTTTTCTGCTTTTTCCCAAAGATCAAATTATAAAAAGAGCATAAAATCCCAGAGGAGATTCAAACATGTTTCATCAGTTTTCACAAACCCGGGATCTGCAGGAGGCCACAATAACACGACCTTTTTCCCCCCGTTCAGATGATGACTGACCTCTGTTAAAGGCCCATGTGACACTATTTTCAGACCTCTGTTCTAATGCTGCTTCCTCATCACAAACAACCTGTTCCACCTTGTGATGTCATGTGGTAATACAGGAAGTGCTCCACTGTGTTTTTAAACTCCATTCACCTTCACTAGAATTTAGTCGTCCAGGTACTGCTCAGTTTGAAACGTGGTTGTGGGCGGAGTTTAGTTATTAGTTTAGTTCTATGCACTTGGACAGATTTTACAGAAGGATTTTTTTATTTATAATTCTAAGCCTGATTTATTAATGTTTTAATGCAAACTCTCTCTCCTCTTTCTCTCCCTTTTTCTGCCCACCTCTGTCTCCTCCCTCCCTCTTTGCTCAAACTATCCCCTTTTCCTCTCTTTCTCTCCCCTCTCCTTCCTTCTCCTTCCCCTTTCCTCCACCTCCTCCCTCTCTCTACCCCCTCTCCCCTCTCTCCTTTCTCTCCTCTCTCTATCCTCCCTTCTTTCACTCTTCCCTCCCTCCTTTCCCTCCCCCTCTCCTCTCCCTCTCCTCCCTCACTCTCCTCCTACCTCTCTCTCTTCCCCCTCTCCTTCGTCTCTCCTTCCCCTCTCTCCTCCCTCTCCCCTCTCTCCTCCCTGTTTTCTCCTCTCTTTCCTTCTCTCTCCCCTCTCCGCTCCCCCTTTCCCCCCCGCTCTCTCCTCCCCCCCTCCTTCATCTGTCCTCCCCCTCTCTCTTCTCCCTCTTCTCCTCCTCTCTCCTCCCCCTCTCAGAGCTGGACCTGCGGAGAGTCTTTCAGATCATCTTCATCCCCCTGGTCCTCCTCATCGTCGTGGCAACGGTGCTGGTGATCTACTGCCGATACTGCCGACGCAAAAACAAGAGCCCAGACTCACAAACCCGAGAGCACTCGGGCCCCGCGGCGCAGTGCTCTGTGGTGTAGGAGACCAAGTACTGTTACTACACAGTGCTTTTACCGAGGTGTACTTTCACTGTGGAGTACTTTAGTTTTACTGCATAAATACTGCAACAAAGGAACATCACTATTAGTTAAAACAACATTTGTTTCAGAATAGTTTGCATATTCTCTCTGTGTCTGGTTTGATTTCCATTGGTTTCCTTAAAGAGGAGGTATTTGACTTCTATGGGGTATTAAAGAGGAGGTATTTGACTTCTATGGGGTATTAAAGAGGAGGTACTTGACTTCTATGGGGTATTGACTGACTTCTATGGGGTATTAAAGAGGAGGTATGGGGTATTGTACTTTACTTCTATGGGGGTACTTGACTTCTATTATTAAAGAGGAGGTATTTGTGGGGTATTAAAGAGGAGGTTTGACTTCTATGGGTAAAGAGGGGTGACTTCTGTGGGGTATAAACTGTAACACATCACATATTTAGATCACCATGTTTCCTTTTATTGTTTTGAAAATGCTATATTCGCCCAAAACTATGTATTAGCACGTTTTATAAGTTTCACTTTCATTTTTGACGCTCTGAGTCTCCTCCTCGCTTTGCTCTCCATGCTAAGTCACTCCCCCTTCAGAGCACTAGCACAACACAATCAGCTGCATCACATGATTATATGATAATGAAACTTGGGAGCATGGGTGACGTAGGTTTGTGGGCGGAGCCTTGTATAGCTGTAAGGAGGGTTTGAAAAGGACCCGGGAGAGAATGCTAGATGGTTCAAACATGCATGGATGACGTCTAAAAGCTCTTCAAGCAGGTTTTTGATGACACAGTAGAAAGATTTTGCTTAATACCTCCTCTTTAAAATATTTCAAGGCCAACCCTCCAGCTGGGTACTCCTGACCCGGACTAGCTTCAGATCTGGTCGGCTGCTCCCAAAAGTAACGAATGGGTCAAATGCAGATTGCCCACAGGGACAAACAAAACGCAAAAAATCAAACCAGATGAATATTGTGAAGTTTCATTTTGTGCAGCCTCTCGGGGGAAGCGTGAGAAGCAGGTCTTTTTACTAGTTTTGCACTGTACGCTGGGAAAACTGACGTCTACATGAGATAAAATGTCCTGAATTCAGAATATCACTGTGAATTTAGATTTGATAGATTTTTTTTTAGCTTTGCAGTAAATGAGGTCAACTTATGTGCGCTTTTAAACACATCTAAAGTCGTCAGATGGATTCAAACCCAGAGCCATATTCTGAGTTCAGCTCCTCTCATAGTGGCAGGTTTTGACAGTGTTGTATTTGGGACTTGCAGGCGAGTCCCGGTGTTTTAAATGTGACTGTATAAATACCACTATCTCCACTCCAACCACTACATGGCACTTCTGTCACATCTGACACTAGAAAACACTATTTTTATTGCTACAGAGGCTGTGCGTTATCACTGTAAATGAATCAACACTACACTAAGTGACACATGTATGTCATGTTTTCTGTAACGCTTCAATAAATGTTTTTTTTGTAAAAGTTTGCTTCCATAAGTCTGTTAAAATACTGCCAGTTTACTTAAATTAACTGTATATGTCGCCTGTTACTACAATCCCATCTGAGCCTGTGTCAGAGCCTGAAGCTGCAGATACACAAACGTGTGTCATTCTCAGTTTATGGACACGCCTCATGTGGAAGAACCTCCAGACTTCACTCACTGAGCTGCACAGGCTGCACTAGCACTGAGGCGTGATGTGCTGCAGGTCTGGGGTTTAGGCAGTGACCGTTCAGATCAGAGAGAGGCTTTTTAGGTTTAAAACAACTGGATTTCAGCATTCCAAAATGTAGAACCTCTTTCGCTAAATCGTCTTTCTCTATTGTTGCTGTGACTCAGTGGAATCATTTGCCAAATGAGATTAACATGCACAAGTTTTCAAAAGTTTGTACATGTGACAAAGGAATGACTAATGTCAAAGCAAGTTTGTACATATCAGTGAATGTGTGTGTGTGTGTGTGTGTGTGTGTGTGTGTGTGTGTGTGTGTGTGTGTGTGTGTGTGTGTTTATATGTGTGTGTGTGTGTGTATATGTGTGTGTGTGTTTATCTGTGTGTGTGTGTGTGTGTGTGTGTGTGTTTGTATGTGTGTGTGTGTGTGTGTGTGTGTGTGTGTGTGTGTATCTGTGTGTGTTGTATGTGTGTGTGTTTTTCATATGTGTGTTTGTATGTGTGTGTATGTGTGTGTTGTATGTATGTGTGTGTATATGTATGTGTGTGTCTGTGTGTGTGTGTGTGTGTGTGTGTGTGTGTGTGTCTGTGTGTGTGTGTGTGTTTATATGTGTGTGTGTCCAATTGATAAAAAGCACAGATTTGAAAATTGTGCTTTTATTTTTGACACAATCATAATTTTAGCAAAAAAAATATACAGATAAATATAGCAAACAAAATCTGTTGAACAAAATTCAGCTCAAATCTTTATGAAAATCACTAAATCTAAAGCTTTATAAGATTTCAAAATCTGAAAACAGCTAAACACTTTTACTTTTTCATCTTTAAGTCACTTTTAAACAGGTACTTTAATACTTTTACTTGTGTATTTTTTGTATTTTTACTTCAGATTGTGAGGTGAGTCAGGTTTGGACAAAACAATAAAACATGAATAACAAATATTTAAAATAGTTTTATGGAGTTTTATTTTGTGTTAATGCAGAGGTCAAAGGTCATGTCTGGAGCTTAGCGGTGGTAACGCCGGGGCCCCTTCTCTGCTCCTCGCTGACTCATGTTGTTGTGAGCCACATTTATTTTTATTGTGCCATTTTTGATTTTGTGGAGCTCCTTTTTCACCTCCATCATCTCCTTCAGTGACGTGAGATGTTTGATTCTTCTCTGTCGATGCTCCTCTTTCTCATGTTCCAGTTCTAGGTCCTTCTTTTGGACGGCCTCAGTCAGATTTTGGATCTCCAAGTCCTGTTGTTCAAGTGTCCTGCTCATCTCTTCCATGTTTGTTTGAGCAGAGGCCAGTTCTTGTTGGAGCTGAGTTCTGTCCCTCAGTGCACTGTGGAAATGAGAAAATCTGATTTTGTTGTGGAAACTGGTGACACTCTCCAGCTCTTCTTGTTTCTCCTGGAGCATGTCTTTGACTTGATGCAGCTCCAGCTCCATTTTTGCTGTCAGGTTTTGGGTGTTGTGGAGCTCCTGTTTCAGCTGCTTGTTTTCGTGTCCTGCGCTGATGTACAGGTTCCTTATCTGTTCGTGGGCACTGATGTGGGCCACCATCTCCTTTTCTTTCTCCTGGAGCAAAGCCTTGACTTTTCGAAACTCCACGTCTGCCACGTTTGTTCTTATTGTGCCATTTTTGATTTTGTGGAGCTCCTTTTTCACCCCCATCATCTCCTGCAGTGACTGGAGATGCTTGATTCTTCTCTGCCGATGCTCTTCTTTCTCATGTTGCAGTTCGTGGTCCTTGTTTTGGACGGCCTCAGTGAGAGTTTGGATCTCCAGGTTTTGCTGTTGGTTGATCCTCTCTTGAGCCTTGAGCCTCAGGTCCAGGGATCGGTTCATTTGGACCTGATGTGTGAGCTCGGCCCTCGTTCGCTCCAACTCTTGGCGTAGCGCCTTCACCAGAGCGCTCTCCTCCAGGGGTACCTTGTTCAGGGGTGCCTCGTTCAGGCGTACTTCCTTCAGGGGTACCTCGTCCTGAGTACCTTGTACCTCGTGCCGGCGTACCTCATGCAGGGGTGCCTCGTCAAGGGGTACCTCATGCAGTGGTACCACATTCAGGGGTACCTCGTCCAGGGGTACCTCGTCCAGTGGTACCTCGTTCAGGGGTACCTCATGCAGGGGTACCTCGTCCAGGGGTGCCGGACCTCTCTCCTCGGGGGTCGAGGAATCCTGGATGGTGGCAGACTCCAGGTGGGTCTCCTCTGGCTCTTGCTCGTGTCCTGATGGTGTTGGACAGAGCAGAGCCTCCAGGTTGAAGTCCTGGTCGTAGAGGTGGACGTCGTCCTCAGACGTGTACAGGTACCAAGGCTTCATAGTGAAAGTTGTAGAGCGATTGTTTTGTGCGTGTGTATCCATCGGTGTCAGAGAAGTAATGACCTGAATCTGTGAGCGACTTTATAACAAAACCTCTGATTCTAAAGTCTGACATCACACATCTCCACGACGACCTCGTGTTTTAGGGTTCTAAAGATGACATCATCGCTCATTTGCATAGTTTGTCTATCTATTTCTATATATCTCTATATATCTCAATATCAATATCTAGTTTAGATATATATATAATATTTTATATATACATAGGTAGATAGATAGAGATACCAAGCACTAAAAATCGTATTATTATTTTTATTGTGTGTGTGTGTGTGTGTGTGTGTGTGTGTGTGTGTGTGTGTGTGTGTGTGTGTGTGTGTGTGTGTGTGTGTGTGTGTGTGTGTGTGTGTGTGTGTGTGTGTGTGTGTGTGTGTGTGTATATGTGTGTGTGTGTGTGTGTGTGTGTGTGTGTGTGTGTGTGTGTGTGTGTGTGTGTGTGTGTGTGTGTGAACTGAATGTTTTTAGAAATGTCATATTTGAGGGGAGATATGTTGTATTAGATGTATGTACCATATGCTCACAGGTTTTTCATCCATCTGCACCAAACTGTGACTCTTACTCAACATGAGCCTGTCCAGGGACGACAGCTGGAAATTTGTATTTTTGCTATAACCTGGCACCATACATCTTTTTTTTTTTAATGGTCGGTGTATTGTTGTGCACTGTCCCGGTCCAAATAAAAGCATATTCATACCAGACCACTGAAACTGGCAACACATACGAGAGAGTCACGTGAGGCTCATTCTGCTTTCTGATTGGATAAAGAACCAACACACCAAACTATAACAACAATAAATGGGGCATCATGTACAAAGTTTTTTGTAATTAAGAATAAATAGCTTCATATCTAAGGACACAAATCGGTTTATGAAATTTAAAGTTAAAATCTTACTCACAACTATTTAAAAAATGTCACCTGTCCAAGTGATAACTCTAACACAGAATAGCAAGACGAAGTTCAAATCTGTCAACTGGACAAATCGTTGTAGGAGTGAAGACGTTTCGCTGCTTATCCAAGCCGCTTCTTCAGTTCTGATCAGATTGCTGGTGAACACTGCCTTATATCTATCTATCTCCGGGGGGAGGGGGCTAACTCTTTCTGCAGGGAGGGGCTAACTGCACTGAAACTGTAAACACCTATTGTCTCCAGTTTCAGCTGAAACTACCCTATTCAGCCCTTAACGACCCTGCTATTGTTCCCATTGTTCTGGGTCTGAGGATGGAGTTGTAGATGGGGGAGAGATTATGTCTCAGGCTCCATTCCTGTTTAAAGAAGGATTCTCTTTCCTAACAAAAATAGCTTCTTTAACTCCCCTCTCAAACCATTTCTTTTCTCTGGCTAAGATCTGAACTTCACTATCTTCAAAGGAGTGGTTAGTGGCTTTCAGATGTAGATGCACGGCGGACTGTGGTCCAGAGGAACTCTCACGCCGATGTTGGTACATCCTCTTGTGGAGTAGCTGTTTAGTTTCTCCAATGTAACGCTCACTGCACTCTTCACTACACTGAATAGAATAGACTACATTACTTTGTTTGTGGCTCGGGATCTTGTCCTTAGGGTGAACCAGTTTTTGTCTTAACGTGTTTGTAGCTTTGAAAAAGACAGGAATCTCATGTTGTCTGAAGATCCTCTGAAGTTTTTCAGACACGCCTGTTGTGTAAGGAATGGTAACCCCTCTCCTTCTAGGTTCAGATTCCCTGTTGTCTTGTTTTTTTGCTCTCTTAGATCTATTGAAGGCCCATTTTGGATATCCACAAGCAGAGAGGGCTTTCTCCACGTGTTGCTCCTCCTTCACTTTTCCCTCTGAGTTTGTGGGCACAACTTGGGCTCTGTGCTGTAAGGTATGGATAACTCCAAGTTTGTGCTGCAGTGGATGGTGTGAATCAAACAGCAGGTATTGGTCTGTGTGAGTGGACACAGAACACAGAATGTATCATGTTCGATTGGCCACTAGAGAGCGCCATTTCATCCATAAAAGTGTGCATGGATTTGAGGTTTTAGAATGATGACTTTAAATAAACTGGTTCATCTATAAATATTTAAGTTAAAGATGTAAGATGTTAAAGATGTACTTTGTAGTAAATTGCTCTGTCACCTAAAATAAACACAAACAAAATAGGAGAGAGAGAGGAGATTTCTTTAATGAACCGTGAACGTGGTTATAATAATTTACAGTCTGGCCATGTTTATTCACACATATACAAACTCAGATCTGCAGTTTTAATATGAGAATTTTATGTAAACTTCAGTTGAAATAAATATCACTGATGGTGTAAACACAGGCCTCAGACTCGTCCCAGTGTTTACTGTAGGGTCCAGTGTCTCACAGTGAACCAGGCGAACACAAAGTCACAAAGATGCACTTTGTAACTCTTCTGGTGAAGGTACAGACTGTATACAGAAGTGGACTAAGAGCGTTCGGCTCCAGTCAAATGAAGCTCGTCGAGGTTAGAGCAGTTATAGCGGCCAATCTGGAGACGAGTTCCATATTAGGAATTCCGACTGCGAGTATCCTAGCAACCAAAGAGCCAATCCGGAGCAAAACTGTTGAATTATGCTCATATCTTGATTTACTGACACAATAAGTGAAATAAAAATACAAGGATCAAGAGAGCGGGTTAATATGAGTCTGACAGCAGCAGTTACAGAGAGAAGTGACAATTTTTCAATGTGAATTGGAGCCGGAAGCCCGCCCATGATCACTTCCCATTTGTGATGTCCATTTATATATACAGTCTATGGGTAAAGGGTCTGTTACCTCCTTGTTTCCATGGAGATGTTAATGCTTGGGCTGGAAAATTCCGCAGTATAGCGTTTAACTCATCTAACTCCATGGAGACAAGCATAGTTTTTAGAGCATTTAAAACACCTGTAATTGAACAAATGCACGATAGATTATGTAATGCTATACTGCGGAACATGCCAGACAAAGCAATAACATCTCTATGGACACAAGCAGGTAGCAGACCTCCTTCAGAAAAGCTACGTAGTGCAGCTTTAAAGACTTTTTGTTTACTTTTTAAGATTTTTTTTATTCTAGTCCAGTCACGAGCTTCATATTATTTCAGTAAAATCCATTGTTCCACATGGACCTATTTATCAAAGAGATTTCTATAATTTCTTGGTGACATCTGGGGTGAACTGTAATCTCTGGATAAGGGGGAACAGCTTTGAAACAAACTCTAGTTTTGTTGTAAAATCACCAAATCTTTTAGCTAAATGTTTGCCTGGGATCCAGAGTACACACTTCTACAACACTTTATGAAGATGTGAGTCTGGTCTCCACTGAATCTCCCAGATGATTGATTGACAGGTGGATTAGCCAATCAGGGACATGCATGGTCCATATCAAAACAAACATGGCTGCCTATGAGGAACAAAGAAAGGAGAAAATATGACGGGGACTGAAAAACATGGAGGATTTCAGTAGAATTAACGAGCGAAGCAAAATCAATGAGCAAACGCTGCTCATCTGAAGGAAGAGAAATGTGATTTTTTTTTTGTAAATGACAGGTGACCAATGAGCTCCTTCGTTTCACATGTGTTTCTAAAATAAACAAATCTGATTGGACGATCTCGTTTGGAAGAAGTGGAGACCAGACTGATGTCGCTCTGTATGAAAGATACAGAGAGATGTTTGTGGATTGGCCAGGCAAACAAAATATGTAAAAATAAATAAATACAAAGTAAAAACAGTAATGTCCTTCCATAAGGCATCCATAGAAACAGGAAATTATACAATGTGTCCTTTAAATGGAAAAATTAGCAGCAAAAACATGTACCAGAGGCAGACTGTGTAGAATACATTGCATAATCGGTTAAAGAGGGGGTATGTTACTTCTGTGGGGTATTAACTGTAACACATAAAATATTTAGATCACTGTGTTTCCTTTTATTGTTCTGAAAACACTATATGTGCCCAAAAAAACATACTCACATGTTTCACTTTTGTTTATGATGCTCTGAATCTCTCCTCCTTTTGCGTACAGTTCTGTATCATCTTTTTGTATATTTATGGAGAATTGTCATGTGGGAGGATGGGTGAAATAGGCTTGTGGGCGGAGCCTTGTACAGAATGTTACAGCTAACCGTAAGGAGGGCTAAAATGTTCAAACATGCATCTAAGACCTCTTCACGCATGTTTTCGATGAGGGAACAACATTATAACATGGTAGAAAGCTAAAACAAACATCGATTTTGCCTAATACCCCCTCTTTAAATAAATAAATAAATAGTTACACTTCATGAAAATAGATCATGTTCAACCACGTAGTATGTTGAGAATTATTTGGGTCACATAAAAATAGTGTTAATTAGTTCTGATACACACTTGTCGACAATGAAAGGTGAAAATTGAGAAGAAGCCATGTTGAATTTGAGTTATAACCAAACTGCTCTTATTTGTCCCTGTGAGCACAAAGGCCAAAACGCACTAATGAGCACTTATATGTGGTACTTTTTGGAATTCATATAAATATACTTTGATTGTTAGTAAATCAGGGTGCCATGGAACAGGAAATAATAGACCTGGTTTAGTCCAAGCTTAGACCTGGTTTAAGTCTTAGGTCTTCTGGTTTAAGTCCTGATTAAGTCCTTTGGTTTAGTTCTGATTTAGTAATATTTTAGACCTGGTTTACACCTAAGTCAGACTTGGTTTACTCCTGCTTAAGTCCAGGTTTGGTACCTAGTTTTGTTCTGGTCTAGACCTAGTTCCTTGTCTAGTCCTGGTTTAGTCCTGGTTTAGTTTGGCTTTGCCCCTGGTTAGGTCCTGGTTTGGTTCCTGGTTTAGTTCCTGGTCTAGAACGAATTCAGTCCTGATTTGGACCCTGTTAAATCCTGTTCAGTCCTGGTTTACTATTAGTTTACTATCAATTTTAGTCCTGGTTCAGTTCTATTAGGGGTGCGTTCACACTTATCATGATTTGGCCCTGGTTTGAGACCAGTTTAGACCTGATGCACACTTGGTTTGGTTCTGTTATAGTCTTGGTTTAGTCTTGGTCTAGTCCAGGTTAAATTCTGAGTTTAGTCCTAGTTTACACCCCATTTTGATGAGGTCTATGGGCAAGTGTGGATGCATCTATAGTCCAGATTTACACCTGGTCTAGTCCTGGTTCAGTCTGGTTTAGTTCTAATGTAATCCTGGTACATTATAGTTTAGTATTGGGTTTTTGTTCCCAAAGTTTCCAAAACTACAACACAAAGTTATTAGCAGAGGGCACTGTGTATTAACTTAAAGCTGCTCTATGTAACTTTTTTGGTTGTCTCCATGGAGATGTTGTTGCTTTGCCTGAAATGTTCCACAGTATGGCATTTAACTTCCGATTTTAATTCCATTTCAACAAGCGGAGGATGTGACCAGGCCAAGTTACAGAGCAGATCCGTGGAGAGGCGAGACCACTCACAGCAAGAATGCATGTTTTCTAGGTATTTTTGAGTAAAAGAAAACACCTGAAATAATTTCTAAGCAAACAAGATAGAAACCTACTTAATGCCATACTGTGGAACATCTCAGACATAGCAATTACACCTTCTATGGAGAAAAGCAGGTAACGGACCCGCTTCAGAAAAGTTACGTAATGCACCTTTAAACTGTTGAATGAAGTTATTGTTAAACTCTCTCCTTTAGTTTGAATCGTTTAGCACAGACCTATAGAACTATGAGGACCACATATACAGATATATATGATTATTATTATTATGTACAATCGACTTGCCCTGGCACCAGTTCACTCATTCCACAAGAAAAAGGGAGGTTTCTATGGGGATTTGGCAGTAAATATTATTTTGATCTTATATTTGATGTGCTCTTTATTTTTGGTGAGTAAAAAGCTAAATCTAGAATTATTATTTTTTTTTTAGGAATGTTAACTTTAGTTTAGACCTTTTTTTGATTAAGAACCATAGACTGTATAAAGAAGTGGACTGAGGGAGTATGACGTCACCCTTAGCTTTCGGCTGCAGCCAAATGAAGCTCATCGATGCTAACAGTCAGAGCGGCTAATCTACAACCAGGGACCATATTTGGAAATCCGAGGGTGAAACTATGGAGCCAATCAGGAGTGACGGCTTTGAAGGTACACGCCCCCTCCCGCTCGCACCGCTGGTTTGGCAGTTGCTAACGCTAGTGGGAGCGACCTGGGGGAAAGAAGGCACCGGATTGGTGTGTTATTAATGTTGATATCTTGATTTATGAATGAAATAGTGAAAAGTAGCCTGACAGCAGCAGTTACAGGGAGAGGGCCGACGGTTTTTCAATAGAAGTAAAACAGAGCTAGAAGGAACCACATCACCCCATGCTCGCTTCCTGACTGGAACGTGGCAGCCTGCACGTTAGCTACGTCCATTCATATATACAGTCTATGTTACGAACTAGACAATTTTAGTTCAATCTTTTCTTTCATTCCTTTCTTTTAAAATAAATTTCACAGTAATATTATTGCCTTGAAAAATCCACAGACGTTTAGATCATGCCTTTTTCACATTGTTCCATCTGCGTGTCTTCGCTCATAAGTTCTCAGTTAAATCTGATCTTTACATCATTGGCTCGTCTCTTGCTGTCGTTGTATTATCTTTATGTTATTGGCTTGTCTCTTGCTGTTGTGATGGAGGAGGTCACTTCAGGTCAATCCCCTGAGCCTTTTCCTTGGCCTGAAAAAGACAGGAAATAAAATTAAATAAGTTCACGTTTTGTCAGATTCAATCCACATAATTTGATGGGGAAATAGCATCTAGTGTGAGTAAAATAACTAAGGATTTTACAGCATAATCCCCCTTACAAGTCCACGAACATCACAAATTATGAATAACAAATAGACATCGACCAATCTGGGTTTTTCATGTCTGAAGTAAATGTCTTAGAATTAAATGCAAGCCGATATGCTGATGAGCTCTGCTGATATTACACCGGCCGATATGTAACACAGACCCACAAGTAACATGAAATTATTGCCACTCCGTGATGGGACAAGAGTAAACCTGCCCCTGTCCCGATAACGGCTGGAACTATATTGGTTTTTGACATTTCTGGGATTTTTTTTTGGCAATATGACAAGATTTAAGCCGTAAAAGATTGAAGTTATAACTTCTAAGGCTAATTATGACGCAAACTCACAACTAAAGTGTTTCATTCTGCTGTTTATTTATTACAGCTCAAGATTTTTTAGCAGTATTGTAGCTTTAGAATAGTTTTTTGTGATTTAAATCTTCTCTTGGGTTTTCGTTTCTATGGCATCAAATGTTGAACCTGATTTCTATTAGTGACTAGACTCAAGAACTCACTGTGTTACAACAGAAACCTGCATTTGAACAAGATTCATTTCACCTGCCCTCATCTGTATTAAATATACAAAGTTATGATGTCATCTGAAACACAGCGATACAAACTTGGTGCCTCACCCTGAGCGATGGCCGTGGTGGTCTCACTGGTCTCACTGGTCGGACTGGTTCTGACACTGGAGCGGGTCTTCTCTCCAGAGGCTCCAGGTCATCGGCTACATCCGGGCAGCCCACGTACCCGCCCTGCCTGAAGACTTCACCTAGGTCCCCCTCCAACAGCCCGGGACCTCCCCTGAGTCCCCCCTCCGACTGCCCGGGACCCTTCCTGAGTCCCCCCTCCTTGTGTCCTCCCTCTGTCCCTCCTCCTCTGGCTTGAACCCCCATGTGCTCCAGGTCACTGTCCGAGCTGTTACTGGAGTGGCACAGCACCGCCCCCTCATGATTATTGTTCGCCTCTTTGCGCAGCACTTCCTGGTTCCTGTCCAGATCCATGTCGGGCACTTCCTGGTTGCGGAACATGTGGTTGTCATGGCCGCCGCTCACTACTTCCTGGTTCCCTGCGCTGCTAAAGTCGATGAATGCTTGGTTGTTGCTCTGCTCCAAATCTAGCACTTCCTGGTTTGCCGTCATCAGTGTGTCATCAAAGCGCGGATCAGGTAGTGCGGGGCTGCACGGTTCTAGCACTTCCTGATTTTCATACTCGACTACTTGTTCATTGGTGAAGAAGACATCCAAAACCTCCTGATTTTCTGGTGCAAAATCCACCAGCAGTTCTTGGTTCACCTCCTCTACCTTATCTGTTCCTGTTACATTGTTCATATTCACTGGTTCAAGCACTTCCTGGTTCTCGTAATCCACCAATAGCTCATCTTCAAAAACCGATGGATCTACTACTTCCTGGTTGCTAAAATTCAAATCTACCTGCTCCTCATTCACAAAGTCAACGTGACTCTCCTCGTTAGCTGGACTCGCTGTGAAATCGATGACTTCCTGGTTTATCTCCTCGGGGCTGAGTTTGAAACCGTAGGGGTCGCAGGCGTGGGAGGCGAAGGGGTCGAAGGTCGGGGGTGATGCGAGCGGCTCGGGGTCGTAGGCTAAGTCCGGCTCGGAGGTGCTGGGGCTGGGGGCTTCGTCGGGGTCGAGCAGGGTGTGGCTGGAGTGCTCCGGGGACAGTTTAAAACCATAGGGGTCATAGGAGGACTGCAGACTGGACGGTTCGTAGTTCATGTCGAAGCTGAGTTCTTTGAGTTCCGATTGCTGGAAGAATTCTTGGGAGTCCTTGGCTGGAGTCACTGGGCTGTGGGGGTCCGACTTAAGCCCCACCTCAGAACTGGTTCTTTGGGGTTGGGAGGTGATCGGTGCCGGGGCTGTAGTAGCGGTCCCTGGAAATTAAAGTTAGATTAAAAGAAAGGTATTGGCCATGATGATAATTATAGTGAAAATGATACTGAAAACTGCTTTATGCCTCTGATGCTATAAAAATAAAGCAGGATAATCCCAGGAAACTATTTTTTACACATTTTTTCCAACCCTCTACAGCTCAAATCTTATCGTACTAATGTATTTATTGAATGATGAGTTGATACAGTAATTATTATGACAGGCCTAGTGGGTCATAATGTGTTTTATGACCTTTTTAAATCAGTATTGATCACTAGAGTGTGCTGCATATTTAGAAAACTGAGAAATATGATCTGACTGGTAGACACCTGCTTTTAGTTGCATTAACAGAGTAAAAAAGTTGGTTGTAGAGCAGGGTAATATCACCTAAAATTTGAATCATGAAATAAAGTAGGAAATTTGCCATAGCGATATAGCTGACAATATAAAGACTGCTCAACAACGGCTTTTTAAAAAATATGTGTACTGACTTGTTTGGGGCTATTTAAGTTATTACGGGTAAATGCTGTTTCCACTCCTCACACTTCTGCAGAGCGTCCACAGTCAGTGTCTAAGTCTGCCACATGTTAGTGTCATATGAACCATCTCGCACTCAGAGGACTTCAGGGACTGGCCTTCTGCTGGTGCCCAGAGTCAGGAAAAAAACACGGGCTAACCCAGGACTAAAGCAGGACTAGACCAGGACTAACCACGACTAAACCACGACTAAGCATGGGGTATCAGCATTTCTGTTTTATGCAGCTAAAACCTGAAGATGTGAAACAGGCCTCTACTTTGACTATGTCTAAATTGAGGCTCCACACTGTTTTCTGTTTAGCTGTGCATATGACTAAAAAAAACTTTTGTTCTGCACTCTTCTCTTTTAATGCTCATGTTCATGTTTAAAACACTTAAAATTACTTAGTGTACTAATCGTGCTATACAAATAAACTTGCCTTGCCTTTAAGTTTCTCTGGGCTTTAGCGTTAGCATTCAGTTTTGCAAACACAATTCTATCACCATATTCCAAATTTAGACCATCCCCACAAATATATCACAATAAATCACCAGCGATATGATGTGCTTTAGTTGGTTTTGGATTAAGTTCACCACTAACTTTCATTTCTCTACATATTTTAACATGATTAACAAATGCACAAGTATCGCCCCATTAAATACAAAGGTGAATGGTAGAGGTGTGGACAATAAGACGTTTCAGTTGTCATATGAAAGTTCTTTTCAATCTGAAAGTACTGGATTGAAGAGCAGAAATGTATCGTGCCCTGAGCTGGATTAGTCCTGCCCTAAAAGAGGGGATTAGCCTGAAGCTTGTTGAATGTCATTCTTTTACCCAGTGTGTCCTCTCCGACTCCAGTCACCGAGCCCAGGCTGAGCTCCTCGATGTCGGACGGTGGAGAGATATTCCCCAGATCCAGCTCGTATCCGTTTGGGTCGGACTCTCCGGAGTACTGGCCCTGAGACCTCCAACCTCGGATTGGGACCGGACCCAACTCCTCGGAAGAGCTCTGGATCGGTCTGAACCCGGCCTGCTCCTCCTCCGTTTGACCTGATGGGGGCGCAATCAAAAATATGAGTGTTACATCATGAATGTAAATCATCAATCCAACTAATTCCTCAACTATTCATGGCTGTGGCAAAAGCCCTCTGTCGCCATAGCAATTCAGCAACTTTTTTCCAAGTATTATATTTTTTTTTTTGAATGGGGATAGCAGAGGACATAGGACATAACTGCAGCTGAAAATCAAAGAGCCATTAAAGTTAAGATTACATCCCAAGGTCTAAATCATCATCAAACGTTTAAATGTCAAACAATAGTGAAGAAAAAATATTTTATAAGTGTCATGGGTAAATGTATCCTCTGCATTTGACCCATCCTTCACTGCCACTGGAGCAATCTGTCAGGAGCAGGGGACCCATCTCCAGATCTTGAAATGGTCTTGGTCAGATCAACTTTAGCTGGAGGATTTGACCTGTTATGCATGTTTTGGGTTGATGGGGTGGGCACTGTTCAGTAGTAACACCAATCTTGTGAGATGACAGAGCCACTGTGCTCCAAATATATTTATTCATAGGCTTTCAAAATAACTGTAAAATACGGTATTTTTGTATTGCATTTGTATATCAAATGTATTAAATAAAAAGCAATCTCAGTGTTTCAAAATGCCATTATAGTGACTGAGACTGGAAGTGACCTACAGGAACAATACATCTGACCTCTTCTTATCTTGGATCAGACACAAAAAAATTGATTGATTGGAGGGACGGGGTCTGGAGAAGTAAAGGGTAAAGTGAGGGGGGGGGTCTGGAGAGGCCACTGGAGGAAGCACATATTTAGATTTTTTTACCAGAAAGGTGCACCCTCACCTGCCATCTCTAGGTCCTCTCTGCTGTAGCTGATCTCAATGTCGCTGTCTTCATCGGGAAATTCAGACTCGAAACACTGGGTCCCAGTGGAGGCCTTGTTCTCTGCACAGGACAGGCTTCGGTCCGCCTCCTCTGCCCCATGGTCCGGTCCCAGGTCCAGACCTGTATCTAGACCAGAGTCCAGACCGGGATCCTGCTCCGGGACCACATGATGAGAACCCTCAGGAAATAATACGTCAGTGCCAAACGGGTCACTGCCTTTGAACGGGTCTGAAGTGAAACCATCTACAAACAAGAGAAATTCATGTGTGTCAGATGCAATCCCATTCTCCTCTATCCCTTTGTGTCCAATGCCCTCTGACTCTGCACCTCTGGCTCTCTTCCTATGGCTCTGCTCCTCTGGCTCTGCTCCTCTGTCTCTGCGCCTCTGCTCCTCTGCTCTGCTCCTCTGGCTCTGCTCCTCTGGCTCTGCTCCTCTGGTTATTTCCAGTGTAATTAAAGTTCCTTGTTTCAGCTTCTTATGGATCAATAACTCAATACCTCATCCTCTCAGAGAAGCACAGACTGGAGCCTTCCCTCTGCTCAGTCTCAAACCACTGCAGCGTCTGGGTCGATGTTAACACCTCCTCTGTCTATGAGATGAATTGTCTCTGGAGAGCAGTAGTAAAGTGTGGATCTTTACTGAGCAACTCTGTATCATTTATAAACTACACCTTTAAACTACTGCTGTAAAGTCCATCTATAAATGCTGATGGAGGGGAGATAGGTACTCATTCATACACAGCCTGCATGAAGTGCTTTACCCATGAACACAGTGGGATTTGGGAGTGGGATTCGAACTGCCAACCTGCTGGGTTGGCAGTTCTTTTAAACAACTCATGTAAAAGAATGTAGTTTTTCTCACCAGAGGAGTCTGTTTTGGGAAACAGGTCTTCATTGAAGAGGTCATCTGCAAATATAAAACCAAAAAGATTTAAGTCCACAAAAAATAAATGCATTTTTAAGATCTCCAAATCTATAAAAAACAGTAAGTACAGTTCTATTACCTCCAGAAGCTGTGCTTAGAGGGATCAAATAGAATTACGTAAGTACGAGTAAAAGAAAAGTGTAAATGATCATCAGAGAGCTATAATACCTAAGCCAGACACAAATGTAGGAGCTTTTGCAGATACTCACGGCCTCCCTGGCAGTGGGCAAAGGGGTCGGCCTGGTAGAAATCCAACCCACTCACGGTGCCCTGTGTCTGGGGCAGGTCCTTCTCCACCTCAGGCTCTTCCAGAGAGTCATCCATGTCCGAGCGGTCCATCTGTGATACAGGACAAAGGGTTTATATTTCTGAGCATGTTTGTTAGTTCATAATAATCTTTTACATAAACAGTTCAAACCTTTGGAGAGCTGGAGCCGCTGTCATCCACCTCCTCTCTGGTGTCGGCCAGGTTATGGCAGAAGGCCGGGTCATTCGCCCCCTGGTGGAAAAGAAGAAATTACACAAGATTTAGTATAAGATATTTTATTAAAGGCATTGTGCGTAGTATGGCACGCAAACCGCATGATTCCATGCAAACAGAAAATGTAAAATATCCTTCAAAATTCTCAATAGAGATAGGTAAGTTTTATGCCATATAGTGGAATATTATACCTAACAACATTTCCATGGAAACATGCACAAGGAGACCCTGCTCCAGGCCAAATAAGAGTCTTGTGGAGATGCAAGCCCACTCAGAGTAAGGACACAAGTTTTTCTACTTTATTCAATGTAATGAAAAGTGAGGTTTTAGCATGAGAACTAACATCCTCAGATTATTCTGCCTAGAGACACTTTTCTCCAGTGACCAGTCAGAACTCTGGCTCCACCCATGCGACCACGTCTTACAGGGTGGTGGCAAGGTTACGGGGAGCAGAGAGAAGATGGACTCCGAGTAGACGGTGCATTAAGCTGTCATAGTATTTACTTAGAGCCAGTTCTGGATACACTACAACTTCACAAACCTGATGTGATGTGCAGTAGTTTCATTAAAGGGATGCATGCTGATTGGGTTGTGATAGCTCTCTGAAGGGGGAGTGACTTAGTGCAGAGAGCAAGAGGGGGGGAGACTTGTTTTCAGTGAATATAGCATTTTCAAAACAATTAAACGTAACATGGTGATGTGTTAGAAGTTAATATCCCATAGAATTAAAATACCCCCTCTTTAAGTTTTTCAGAGTCAACATTTGGTGAAAGCGTTTACAGCTAGACAGAGCTTTTGAATACTTATTTTAGCCCTAATTTTAGGCTTTTTAAAGGATTAGATCAGAAAGCCTGGTGTAAATGATCAGGCTAAAGTGAGCTGCTCTCAGGGGCCACATAAAAGCTGCCGTCTGCTGCTGAATTATAAAACAGTGCAGTGTAAATGTATTCACTAAAGAGGTATTGATTCTGGACTAATGCAAAACACTGCTTCAAATAGTCTCACAGGGAGGAGGGAGGGCATCTGACACACAGGGACAGAGGGACATGGGAGTGCATTTGACACAGGGATTTAGGAGGATAGAAGCCAGGACTGAAACAGGGTTAAACATGGTCCAAACCAGGTCCAAACCAAGTCCAAATCAGGGCAAACGAGGGCAAACCAGCATGGGAAGGCATCTGATACACAGGGATGTAGGAGGACAATACAAGGACTAAATGAGCCAGGACCAAGTAAAAAATCAGGACAAAACCAGGATGAGACAGGAACTAAACCAGGATTAAACTAGGCTTAAACCTGGACTGAACCAGAACTGAAGCAGGACTAAACCAGGATGGGAGGGCATCTGACACACAAGGATACAGGGGGATGATAGGGAATCTGACTCAGTACCATGATGAGGTCAGCGTAGGCAGGCAAGCTCTGGCTCCGGCCCCAGGGTCGCACTGGGATTGGCTCGTCCTCTGTGGTGTCGCCCGGAGATGAAGAACCCTCCATCTGAGACTGAGGAGTGACCGCAGAGCCAGAGAGGGAGCACAGAGTATTCTCCTCCTGAAACAGACAGGAACCAGGTCTGAACCAGGTCTGAACCAGGTCTGAACCAGGTCTGAACCAGGTCTGAACCAGGTCTGAACCAGAACTGAACCAGGACTAAACCAGGACTACACCAAGACTAAACCAGGACCGAACCAGGTCAAGACCAGGTCTAGACTAGGTCTGAACCAGGACTGGACCAGGACTGGACCAGGACTGAACCAGGACTTACATTATATACCAATGTGCAGTGAGAAGGACAGTGCCCCCTGCACTGTCTTAAAAAGTGTCCAAGACAAATCTTTGTCCCTGTTGGGGTTGTCAATACAGTTTCTTATCTTAATCCGGGCCTGGCTGTTTCCTTGTGTAGCGAGATGAATTCACAAACTCCAGAAAATCTATCCTCAGGCTTTAAATGCGCTTGCAGGACTGACCAATGGCAGGGCAGCAGTGCGGCGGCGGAGGAAAGCAAAACAAACATGGCCACTCCTCCTCATCTTTTTTCTATTGGTGTGCTTCACCTCCTCTCACAGGACTAAACCAGGTCTAAATGAGGACTGAACCAGGACTGAACCAGGACTGAACCAGGACTACACCACGTCTTTGGACCAGGTCTACACTGGGACTAAACCAAAACTAAACCAGATATAAACCCTATGGTACAGGATTTCTGCTGCAGGCTTATCTTGGCCTGCTTCACCTTCTCTCACAAGACTAACCCAGGTCTAAACCATGACTGAACAAGGTCTACCCAAGACTCAACCAGGTCTAAACCAGGTCTAAACCCTGTGATACCTGTAGGATCTCCTCGTAGGACTGGCGTATAGAGTCTTGCAGGGGCGTGTCTCTCTCCCCGGCCTCCTGGACTTTTCTTTTAGCTTGCTTCACCTCCTCGCGGAGCTTGCGGAGCCTCCATCGCGCTCGGGCCAACTCCTTCTCGTACTCCTCAACCTGGTTCTCCTTCACCGCCTCCTCCGCCTGCAGCGACAGGATCTGAAATACGAACACAGTTTTGACGTCAGTAAGAGAGTAACCCACAAAATGCTTTTAGATATGAGCTGGACAACTCTTAAAAGGCGGGATTATGCAAAATCTTTTTTTTTTTAGCTTTATATCATGTTATAACGCTCCCTCATAAACAAACATGTCTGAAGAGGTTTTAGATGTCATGCCATGGATTTTTGAGCAATCTAGTGATCTCTCCTGGGCCAGAACCCTCCTTACGGTTAGCTGTAAGATTCTGTCAATGCTCAGCCCGCACGCCTACGTCACCCATGCTCCCACATGACAAATCTCTTCTCTTACTTGCTAGCTCCACCTGCTGGCTCTTACCCGTTGGCTCTCACCTGTTGGCTCTCACCTGCTGGCTCTCACCTGCTGGCTCTCACCTGCTGGCTCTCACCTGCTGGCTCTTACCTGCTGGCTCTCACCTGCTGGCTCTCACCTGCTGGCTCTCACCTGCTGGCTCTCACCTGCTGGCTCTCACCTGCTGGCTCTTACCTGCTGGCTCACCTGCTGGCTCTCACCTGCTGGCTCTCACCTGCTGGCTCTCACATGTTTGCTCTCACCTGCTGGCCTCTCCTGTTGGCTCTCACCTGTTGGCTCTCACCTGTTGGCTCTCACCTGCTGGCTCTCACCTGCTGGCTCTCACCTGCTGGCTCTCACCTGCTGGCTCTCACCTGCTGGCTCTCACCTGCTGGCTCTCACCTGTTGGATCTCACCTGTTGGCTCTCACATGTTGGCTCTCACCTGCTGCCCCCACCTGTTGGCTCTTACCTGCTGGCTCTCCTCGTAGCAGAGTTGTCTCGTGGCTTTGATCTGTTGGATGAGTTTTTCTTTATGTTTTTCAAGCTTCTCCAGAGTCTCCTCCAGCTCCTGTCTGTCCGACTGCTGCTCCTTCAGCTCCAGGTTCTCCACGGCAACCGCGGTCTCCAGCTCCTGTGGAACAAACGCACACACACATTAAGCTACTGTTTCATTTAAAGGGACACTGCGTAGCTTTTCCACATGCTTGTCTCCATGGAGATGTTACTGCATTGCCAATGTTCCACAGTGGCATTGTATCAAGCCTATCCCTCCCTCTCCATGGAAGGGTTGTCAAAAAATCTACGCTATGACACTAGGGAAATAAATGCTAAATAGACGTTCCACCAGAAAAGTTCTGCAGTGCGCTTTTAGCAGGACAGGAGCAGTTTGAGGACTATCTATAGGTTACAGTATGACATTCTTACCTGTCATGGAGAGAGGGAGCATGCAACAAGCAGAACAATAGAAAGCCATGCACAAATATCAAAAAGGAATGAAATCTACAGCCTCAGATATAACTCCTGTCTGTCACTGTCAACCAATCAAAATGTGCTTCCTGTGTTCAAAGTAGATATTCATATAAATACTCACTCTCCCCCCTCCACCTCAGCAGGATAACTATAAGCCTCCTCAGAGAATTGTGGACTAATAATTGGGACTAAACCAAGGCAACAGTAGATGACACTAGGTCTAAACCAGATTGACACCAGGACTAAACCAGGACTAAACCTGAACAACACCAGGAATAGATCAGGACTACACCAGGATAAAACCAAGACGACACCAGGACTAAACCAGGAGGACAACAGGAGGACACCAGGAGTATACCAGAACTACATCAGGACTACACCAGGACAAAACCAAGACCACACCAGGACTACACCAGGAGACCAACAGGAGGAAACCAGGACTACACCAGGACTAAACCAGGACTGACCAGTGGACTAATCCAGGACTAAACCCAGGACTACATCAGGACTAAATCAGGACTAAACCAGGACTAAACCGGGACTAAACCAGGACTAAAGCAGGACTAAACCAGGACTACATCAGGACTAAACCAAGACCACACCAGGACTACACCAGGAGAACAACAGGAGGAAACCAGGACTACACCAGGACTAAACCAGGACTGAACCAGGACTAATCCAGGACTAAACCAGGACTACATCAGGACTAAATCAGGACTAAACCAGGACTAAACCGGGACTAAACCAGGACTAAAGCAGGACTAAACCAGGACTACATCAGGACTAAACCAGGACTACATCAGGACTAAACCAGGACTACATCAGGACTAAACCAGGACTAAACCAAGACCACACCAGGACTACACCAGGAGAACAACAGGAACAGGAGGAAACCAGGACTACACCAGGACTAAACCAGGACTGAACCAGGACTAATCCAGGACTACATCAGGACTAAATCAGGACTAAACCAGGACTAAACCGGGACAAAACCAGGACTAAAGCAGGTCTAAACCAGGACTACATCAGGACTAAACCAGGACTAAAGCAGGACTACATCAGGACTAAACCAGGACTACACCAGGACTAAACCAGGACTACATCAGGACTAAAGCAGGACTAAACCAGGACTAAACCAGGACTAAACCCGAACAACATCAGGACTAAACCGGGACTACTACTAAAAAAATAATTTACTTTCACATTCATTCACTTTGGGAACATAAAGTAACGTATAGTTCTTTAAGTAGACTGAATGGTAGATTTACCAAAAATCAGTAATTGAGTTAATAAAAGTAGATATTTCAAACTTTAGCTGATGGATTGAGCTGATGCCAGTTCTTTGTTGCTGCAGTGGAGAGATGAAAAGGGCATTTAAAAATAGACCAGAGTCTCAGTCTGACCATCTCACGTCTGAGCCAAATTTAGACTCATCCTTCGTCTGAACAAAGTGATTTTTCTTCAACAAAAAGCTCCTCAAATTTATATTGAAAGTTAAATATAGTCTAAGATAATTAATAATGATAATGCTAGTGACTACTTTGCAGCTGCTGTCGTCAACGTTCCCTGGGGATGTGAAGCTAACTGTAGGCACTGCTCCGTCTGAAGCTCTGTTACTCAAGTTAGTCTTTACTCTGAGTTTTGTTTTAACATAGTCTAACCATTAAAAAGATGAAGCTGGAACTGCAACAGGTGAGCTGATTTTGTGCTGTTAAACAATTCCCTCTCACATTAGCGTTACAGTCACAAGCTAGCTAGCATTAGCCATCAGTCATTTTCATTTTGTTGAAAATCAAACTCCGAAAGAGGACCATGAACACTCTGATTACAGGCTCCTGAAAATGTGTTGGGTTTTTTTCAGACTCTTAACACTTTTGACAGTGTCTGCTAATGTGTAACAAAGGATGATGGGAAACTGACACACTCCATTTATAGTCACGTCATGTGATTTTTGCCTAGAGTGATTCTGCTTCCCTGTCAGTCATCCACAATATAAAGCACAGTATAAATCCTTGTATGTCAGATGCCCTCCCATCCTCCTGTATCCCTGTGAGTCAGATGCCCTCCCATCCTCCTGTATCCCTGTATGTCAGATGCCCTCCCATCCTCTCATGTCCCTGTAGTGTTAGACTGAGATGGATGCTGGTCAACTGCCTCTGGATAAATACAGCAGGAGAATGGACCGTGTCACTAATAAAAATGATCAGGGAAACACTTTTTGACTTTTGGAGATTTCTGTTGAAAATACCAGAGAGTTATACAAAATACTGACTCTGATCCATCTGAGAGAGGGGCACACCACATTCTACTGTCTAAAAACAATCCAAAGGATGAGGGGGAAATGAAGTCCAAAGATCTTCCGGAGTGATAAGCTGCTCGCAAGCCTTTTACAGCATACAGCAACCATAAAATGTCCTACATCACAGCAAAGGATCATGGGAGATGTAGTTCAGAGATGGCCCTGCATGATAAGCTGCAATGCACACACAGGAGGAGACTACAGATCTATAAGTAATTACATGCCACACACTGCAAGATATCACAGCAGAGGATCATGGGGAATGGAGTTCAGAGGTTGTGTGATAAGGTACTATAAACTGACACCATTTCTCACTATGGTTGCACAATATAAGAATATACATTATTCGTTCAAGGTCCTATATTACACAAAATGGACTCTTGTGAGATTTAAGCTATGTTATAATGTTGTTACATCCTCAAAACAGACCTGGAGTTGTGTTTTGTTTCATTCACACATGTCTGAGTAACACTTTATTATTAGTCTGTCTGCATCTCTAATGCTCAAAATGCTCTGTTCCATCTTGTGATCTCGTGTAGAGGAAGAGATTTGTAATTCCAGGGCTGAAATCATCCAGACGATTCTAGTGAAGGTGTATGGAGTTTAAAAACACAGTGGGGCACTTCCTGTATTACTACATGACGTCACAAGGTGAAACAGAGTGAATGAAACAAAACACAACTCCAGGTCTGTTTGTGATGAGGAAACAACATTAGAACAGAGAGAAATAGCACAATATGGAACCTGTAACTAAGTTTTGCATTATTATTATCTCCCAGGCCTTAGTCAAATTCTCCACACTGTTAGCTGTAAGATTCTGTCCAATGCTCCGCCCACAAGCCTAAATCACCCATGCTACAACACGGCAATTCTCCATAAATATACAAAAGCAACTTTACACACCTGATGCAATGTGCAGTAGTTTCATTAGCCAGATGCACACTGATTGTGCTGTGATAATGCTCTGAAAGGGGAGTGACTTAGCACAGAGATCAAGGGGAAGGGGACTCGGAGCATCAAAAACAAAAGTTCTTTTGGGCAAATATACCGTTTTTAAAACAATAAAAAGTAACATGATGATAACAACAATTTGTTTTATGTTAGCCGTTAATAGCCCATCTAAGTAAAATACCTTCTCTTTAATAAGAAAAATAAATGTATGAAATCTGCTTGTTTTACTTAAAAATCTGTAAAATGGAGAACTTTGTGTTGTTGCGATACCAGTATTAATTATTGCATCAGCCAATATTGCAATGCTTTTTAACATTTTTATCGATACTGTTACAATTTACTGTGCGGCCCTGTGTTTTCACAAGCAAATAGAGCATGCATGCAAACTCATTAAGCAAAGGATGATGGGAAATGCAGTTGAGAGACGGCCCCACAATGGTGCAAACAAGCAACATGCAACTAAAGGACTGGACAAAAAATTTAATCGAGGTCCAGTCGTTTGTAATGGTCAGTGATGAGCTTGGGTGTTTTTAACGGAGAAGTCCACAGCCAATCCTCTGTCAGTAAAACATGTGGAGCAGATGAAAGACTCAGGGGGAAGAAAATTGCACGAGCACCATCACACATGACTGGAGCATGCAGGCATTTATCACACTGCAAAGGATGATGGGAAATGTAGTATCCCCTTCTCTCACACATACACAGAAGCCTTCACCACAGTCACTACTTAACCCTATCCTAAACCTAAACTCTAACCTTAACTTAACCCTAACCTAAGCGTAAACCCTTACCTTAACTTAAACCTAACCTAAACCTAAACTCCAACCTTAACTTCACCCTAACCTAAACCTAAACTCTAACCTTAACTTAAGACTAACCTAAACCTAAACTCTAACCTTAACTTAAGACTAACCTGAACTCTAACCTTAACTTAAGACTAACTTAAACCTAAACTCTAAACTTAACTTAAACCTAACCTAAACTCTAACCTTAACTTAACCCTAACCAAAACCTAAACTCCAACCTTAACTTCACCCTAACCTAAACCTAAACTCCAACCTTAACTTCACCCTAACCTAAACTTAAACTCAAACCATAACCTTAACTTAAACCTAACCTAAACCTAAACCATAACCTTAACTTAAATCCTGACCTTTAACCTTTACCTACTTATTGCTCTAATAATAAAGGCTTTACGTCATGGAGCAGATTTTTGGAAGCTCCCCCTGATGTGTGTGTGTGTGTGTGTTTGTGTGTGTGTGTGTGTGTGTGTGTGTGTGTGTGTGTGTGTTTGTGTGTGTAGATTTTAGTCCCCACAGTGGGATAAAGCCAATTACGCCTGCACAATTTGGGGAAAATAATATCTATATTTGCAATTGTTCAGATAAACATTTTGATTACATTTACGATTTATATTTTAATAATTGAGATAAGACTAATAAGATTGATAAGACTGACAGTTCAGAACATGTGCGTGCAGATCTAAACCACACGGTGAGCAGTTTTCATGTAGGAGATTTTGTCGTTTGTGGAGAATGTTGTGGTACTTTCGTGATTTACCAATTGCGTACATTCAAATTTTGATTTTGAATTGATTACGATTAATCTTTCAGCCCCACCAGTGCTGAGGCCCTCTCTCCCCCCTTCATTCACATATACATAGAGCCGTCCTCCTCCCTCTCCATCTATCCTTTTCTTTCTTTCTTTCTTTCATGCAGATGTGATCTTTCCTCTCTCCCCTCTTTCTCCCCCCTTTATTCGCACATTTCTCTCCCTCTCTCCTTCTCTCCCCCCTCTCTCTCTCTCTCACACACACGCACCCACACTAGGGCCAGATGATGCAGTCTTCTTTCTCTGATCTCCCCCTCTCTCCCCTCACATATATGCCCTCTCCTGTCTTTCTCCTCTCTCCTCTCTCCCCCCTTCAAACACACACACACACATACACTCATGCACAAACAGTAGCACTCATTAGGGGAAAATATGCAGTTTTCTTACTCTGAAATCCCCCCTCTCTCACCCCCTTACACATAGGTACATGCGTAGCCCCTGTCTCTCCCTCTCTCCCCTTCTCTCCCCCTCTTTTGCCCCCTTTCATATACTGCTCCATGCATAAGCTCTGTCTCTCCCCCCTTCACACACACACACACACACGCAGTAGCACACACCAGGGGCAGATGATGCAGTCTTCTTACGCTGGTCTCCCCCCTCTCCTTCCTCCCTCATAGGTACATGCATAGGCCCCGTCTCCCTCTCTCCCCCTTCACTCACACATGAACAAACACACACATGCACAAACGCAGCACACACTAGGGGCAGATGATGCGGTCTTCTTACTCTGATCTCTTCCCCCTCACACATAGGTACATGCATAGGTTCTGTCTCTCCCCCTCTTCCCCTGGTACATTCATAAGGTCCATGCAGATGCTCTCTCTCCTCCTTCTCTTTCCTCTCCTCTCTCTCTCTCTCCCTCACACATATGTACATGCATTGGCCCTGTCTCTCCCCCTCATCTCTCTCTCGCTCTTTCATTCACACACACATGCACAAACAGTAGCGCACGCACCAGGGGCAGATGATGCGGTCTTCTTACTCTGATCTCCCCCCTCTCCCCCGTCACACATAGGTACATGCATAGGCCCCGTCTCCCTCTCTCTCACCCCTTCATTCTCACACACATGCACAAACATAGGCACACACCAGAGGCAGGTGCTGCGGTCTTCTTACTCTGATCTCCGCTGTCTTGCTGACCACCCTCTCGTCCATCTCCAGCGCGTTCTCGTCCTTGTCCCTGGGTGAGGAAGACCAGCAGAGCAGACACGAGTGTTTGAGAAGCGAGGCCAGGGAAGCGTGCTCCTTACCCCCATGGTCACCTCCACCGTGCCCCCCTTTCTCATGCACCACCGCGGGCTCCTCCATGGCTCCTGTCGACGGCTTTCTCTGCCCTGATGGTGCTACACTGCAGAGGGGGGAGGGGCGAAGGCAGGGCACACCGGCCAATCAGAGCCGGAGGAGGCGGTGATGCAGGGGATGAGTCAGTCCGGAGGGGCGCACTGTAAAAACTGAGCATCTCTACACAGTTAAAAGGACTGAATTCAGAAACTGTTTTTTACTATTGCTGGTTTCAGATGACATCACAGCATTCTATAGGCCAATAATATTTAATACGGGTGTTGTACTACAGTGAGTCCTCGAGTCTAATGGGTCTTGGGTCTAATTCTTAGTTTTCAAATACTGAATACCCAAAGTAAAATGTATTTTGTAAGGCATTCTGACACATGGTCCTATCAGAGTACTGTGTTCTGAATACTTTCACATCGAGTTGCATTGAAATGATAGTGTAAAGGCTAGGGATGGGATACTAAACATAACTTAATATCGTTTATCGTGATTAAAAGGGTGACAATAATGGTTTGCGGGCCATTTTATATAATTGTGAGAAACGCCAACAAAGAAAATATCCTTTACGTCACCAGAATGTTCAGAACAAAGCTACTTCTCCCTGATGATTTCCTCTAGATCAGTGTTTTCACTTATAATAAAGTACAAATCTATAACAGCTGTTTAAATACAGAACCTATTCATATATCAAATTGTAATTAGTGACATCCAGAACATTTTTAAACTGTCAGCATCTTTAACCAAACATGTGATTTTAACATTTCTATAGAGATATATTTGCATGTACGGGCAAATATGAAGGGGGTGGGTATAAAATGTAAATGTATTGAATGGGTGTGGCCAAACTGACTGAAATAATGGGGCCTGTGCAGTGAGTGTAATGTGCAATGAGTGGATGTGCAACTACAGGGACTGTGCAATAAGTGGAGTGTGCAATTTTTACTTTGACCCTTTGTGACCCCAGCCATTGGAACAACGGATGGAAATGATCCTTTGGCTATAATGTGGTGTGTTTAAGTTCATGGTGAATCATGTCTGTTCATTAATATGCATTGTCCCAATCAAATAATTAAATAAAAAATAAATAATTTTTGTGATATAATCGTTAATCGTAATAATTTTGTCCATGATAATCGTGACGCCAAAATTCAATATCGTTCCATGTTAGTAAAGACACAACATAGTGTGAGAACAGCTTTATGTTCTTTTCACTTTGTTCTTTCCTATCACTGTCTGAAGGAGAATCACACCTACTTAGTGTTAGGTGCGGTTTGAAGCCTGTATTGTGTGATCAAGTACAACAATGTATTCCTTTGATTTTAGAAAAGTAACTGTACCACCAAAATGAAAAAGTAACTGACTAGAACACAGTTACTCAGAGTTAGTATTCAGAACATGTATTCTCTGTTTATAAAAGTAAATGTCTTGGTTAAAGGTCCAATATTATTGAATCTTGTGACCTTTGAGCCATGTTATATTGGTATTACCTTATCAAAACATATCTGGAGTTGTGTTTGATCCATTCACACATGTTTGAGTAACCCTTTATTATTAGTCTGTCTCAAGCTCAAACCAGAACTAAACCAAGCTCAAAATGCTCTGCTCCACCTTGTGATGTCATGAAGTGGTAGTTTTCAAGTTAACAGCTCCTTTTACCTTTTGTTCAGCAGAGATTGGAAATTCCATTGCTGAAATGATCCAAATGATTCTAGTGAAGGTGTGTGGAGTTTAAAAACACAGAGGAGCACTTCCTGTGTTACCACATGGAACAGAGTGTTTTCCATTTGAGGGAAATCACAACTCCAAAGAAACAACATTATAACATAGATCAGAAAATAGCGTAATATGAGCCGTTTATGGTTTAAGTATTGCACAAAATGTGAATGGGCTGTAAAATTATTGTCAAAGATTATACTGCAAGTTAAAAATTGTAATTGTGTATTTCTTGTATAGACCTTTTAGAGCAATTTTGTTCATTCTTTTTATGTATTTTATTTGAAAAGTACAGGTCAAACTGACAGAGATTAACATGGAGTAATCTCGTACAGGGTTTATATTCACTGGCAGAGCAGATTTCACTAAATGGGTTCAATGATCAAGCAGCACTACTGAATATAGGCTTGAAGTAAGAAAAAATATATATTATACATATATTTTAAACAAATCTCAAAAAGTATGGACAAATGAACTGTATCAATCCAAATGAGTCAAAAAGATTCACATTTTAGCATTAGTCATGTTATATTTTGCAGTGCTCAGGAGCGCTGTGTTGTTTTGGGGGTTGAATGCGTTTTGTGCGTCTGCCACAGCCCCTCCCCCCTCCTCTCCTCTCTGTCCTCCCTCTGCCTCTCTCCTCCCCCTCTCCCTTTCCCTCTCTGCTCCGTCTCTCTCCTCCTCCTCCACTTTCTCTTCCTCTCTCCTCCCTCTCTCACTCATGGCTCGTCTGGCCCCGCCCTCCGCTCTACCTCTTCTGCAGCAGCGTCGCTCGCCACACGTGAGAGCTCCATTCACAAAGTTTACACCTCGAACCTGAACCGCTCGAGATAAGTGACAGAGAGGTGCGCTGCGTACGAGGCCGGCGTGTCCTGTCAGTGCAGTAAACAAGCCAAGAGGGACAACAACAGTCTAAATGTCTGATGCACCTGCTTTGCCTCCGTGTTCCACAGTATGGCATTAACTATATCAGCTGGAGGTCTTTTATCTTTTTTTTTTTCTTTTTACTTGCATTATGTGAGCGCAGTTGCCTCTCCACAGATCTGAGCCTGGTGGCGTTACCTGCTTGACTCCATGAAGATAATAATACAGAAAAATGCATTAGTCTAGATGCTAAAAGCCGCTTTACAGTTTGGTGCATTCCTCTTTCACTCCAGACTTGGTGGTGTAAGATATTATTGTAGACGCAGCTGTCCTGGGGCAGACAGACAGAAGCAAGGCTGCCAATCTGCACCACTGGCCCCTCTGACTAACACCAACTTTCACGCACACACCACAAACAAAGTAGGCAACACGGGTAAAATGTCTTGCCTAAGTAAAAGCCAAAGTCAAATCTGGCAAGTGGACAAATCGTTGTAGGAGTGAAGACATTTCGCTGCTCACTCAAGCCGTTTCTTCAGTTCTGGTCAGACTGCTGTCCTGCCTAAAGACACAACTGCAGTTTTCGCCACTGCCGCCGGGTGTTTCCAGCATTTCACATCCGAGCGCTGCCCAGGCCCAGCCCTGCTCAGCTTCAGAGATCAGATAAGATCAGGCTTTGACAAGGAGGTCAAACCAAAGACAGATAAGTTTAATGCCACAATGGGGAACAGGCCAAGCAGTAACATCTCACTGAAAAGTAACGTAGTGCATCTTTAAAAATCTGTCTATCAATAATACCACTGCAGAGAAACAAAATCATTTTATTTATATTTTAAGGATTCATATTGACCAGACGTGAGTGAGCTGAAGATTTGGTATTTTTTGGTATTTATCAGTAAAAAGCCAGATTAAACAGGTTTAATCTGTCTTTATATAAATACATTGTTTCTTTGTACTTTTTTCTGCATAGTGTTTGTGTCATGTGATAAAACAGGAAATGCTCCACTGTGTTATTAAACTCCATACACCTTCACTAAAATTGTTGTATAATTTCAGCCCTGGAATTGCCAATCTCTACTGAACTAAAGGTAAAACTACCACTTCATGACATCACAAGGTGGAACAAAGCATTTTGAGTTTAGACAGACTAATAATAAAGGGTTAAAGGATCAAACATGTGTGAATGTAAAAAAAAAAACACAACTCCAGGTCTGTTTAGGAAGAAGAAACAACATTATATGGCTCAACTCTCCATTGTGTGTAATACTTTTTACGTTTCCCTTGCTCCTTGTTCCTGTGCATCTCTCTGTAAATATCCTCTCACTGTTCTTTGAGAAGTGGTGTAGTAGTAGTATTTCAGTGTAGTGTAGTAGTTTCTCTGCCATGGTGTTTCGTTGTCATACCGAGTGTTTTCTGGATGAAGAAGCAGGTCACATCTTCACTTGAGCCTGATCTGAACCAATTAAACCTGACAGACATTTGAAACAAGGGCTAATTTACTGCTACAACTGCCCTCATAGCAAACATGATGTGTCTCAGATGAATTTCAGAACGGAAACAATTTAAGTATCTGCAATATTACTCAAGAAGCATCAAGAAGCATAACAGCTGTGTATATGTTTACTGTGAATAAAAAACAGGGTTCAGCCAGAACAAAACCAGTTTTAAACATAGAGGAAACACCAAGTTTTAAACCAAGAATAAACCCATTTATAATTATGAGGACTAAGGATTAAACCAAGAAGGACGACAAAACCAGGACAAAACCAGGAATAAACCAGGAATAAACCAGGACTAAACCAGGATTAAACCAGGTCTAAACTAGGACTAAACCAGGTCTAAACCAGGACTAAACCAGGTCTAAACCAGGACTAAACCAGGACTGAACCAGGGCTAAACCAGGATTAAACCAGGTCTAAACCAGGACTAAACCAGGTCTAAACCAGGACTAAACCAGGACTAAACCAGGACAGAACCAGCACTAAACCAGGTCTAAACTAGGACTAAACCAGGACTAAACCAGGACTAAACCAAGACTAAACCAAGACTAAACTAGGACTAAACCAGGAGTAAAGCAGGACTAAACCAGGACAAAACCGGGACTAAACCGGGACTGAACCAGGACTAAACCAGGACTGAACCAGGACTAAACCAGGACATAACCAGGATTAAACCAGGTCTAAACCAGAACTAAACCAGGACTGAACCAGGGCTAAACCAGGACTGAACCGGGACTAAACCGGGACTAAACCAGGACTAAACCGGGACTAAACCAGGAGTAAACAAGCACTAAACCAGGACTAAACCAGGTCTATACCAGGTCTAAACCAGGACTAAACCAAAACTAAACCAGGACTAAACCAGGTCTAAACCAGGACTAAACCAGGACTAAACCAGGATTAAACCAGGTCTAAACTAGGACTAAACCAGGTCTAAACCAGGACTAAACCAGGACTAAGCCAGGACTAAGCCAGGACTAAGCCAGGACTGAACCAGGACTGAACCAGGTCTAAACCAGGTCTAAACCAGGACTAAACCAAGACTAAACTAGGACTAAACCAGGAGTAAACCAGGACTAAACCAGGACAAAACCAAGACTAAACCGGGACTGAACCAGGACTAAACCAGGACTGAACCAGGTCTAAACCAGGACTAAACCAGGACTGAACCAGGACTAAACCAGGACTGAACCAGGACTAAACCAGGACTGAACAAGGACTAAACCAGGACTAAACCAGGCCTAAACCAGGATTAAACCAGGTCTAAACCAGGACTAAACCAGGACTGAACCAGGGCTAAACCGGGACTAAACCGGGACTAAACCGGGACTAAACCGGGACTAAACCAGGACTAAACCAGGACTAAACCAAAACTAAACCAGGACTAAACCAGGTCAAAACCAGGAGTAAACAAGCACTAAACCAGGACTAAACCAGGACTAAACCAAAACTAAACCAGGTCTAAACCAGGACTAAACCAGGACTAAACCAGGTCTAAACTAAGTCTAAGCTGTATACGGTGCACTCCACCTCCAGACTAAACTCCACCTACTTTACACGGTCTAAACAAGGGCTAAACCAGGTCAAATCCAAGTCTAACCAAGGACGAAACAAAGACTTAACTAAAATTCTATCGTTTTCAGTTTTAAATTCATTTCTGGAGCAGATAGTGAGTTTGCTGCAGCTCACCCGCCATGGCCGCGGTCCTTGGGTCTCCGCAGACAGTCCCGGACAAAGTGCATCATCACTGCGGGCTCCGGGCGCTCATCCTCGGCTTGGAGCGCGGCTGTGGCTCGGTGTCAGCAGCAGCAGCACGTTTCCAGGCAGCGGAGAGACGCACGGCTCTGGAGTGCGCAGGGGACGCACAGGGACGGGAGGGAGGGGAGACCAGTGCACGAGAGCGTCCGCTGGCGTTTCAAAATAAAAGAGCAGAGGGGCGCAACTAGCGATTATTTTATTAGTCGACTACTCGGAGATTCGTATTTCGATTAGTCGACTAGTCAAATTCTTTCTTTCACTCTGTTTGTCTGAGCTCTCTTTCTTGATTTCCGTGCTCTGAAAAATAAAGCTCATTGAGTTCTAATTTCTGACACCGGTCACTCACATGTCCATTTTTTGCCATTTTCGAGGCTCCAGGCGCGATTTTAATTAGTCCCTCCATCACTGGGACAAGTCTCATCCCATGGCCTGCACTTAAATACTTGTAAATAACAATAGCTTATTCTTTTTTCTTTCTTTTCGTATGTGTTTAATGGTCTGTGCAGTCTAGACAATGATTATCAAAATACAATTGTGATTATTTACAATTTCAGTCACAATTAGTTGAATTATCACTGCATAGTCCTAAAACTATAGATAACTAACTATAGATAGACACATTTTTGCTTCACTTAGAAATAAAGTTACCGCTGAAATCAGATATGCCAAGGCAAATTTCTTTATTAACGCTATAAAAAATGCCAAATGTAATATAAAAGAAGTATGGACACTCACAAGGAAACTCACTGGACATTTCGCATCAAATAACATCAGTGAAATAAAAGTAAACAACGAACTGTCCAGTGATCCATCAATAATGGCAAATGCTTTCAATACATATTTCCTGAACTCTGTTAAGAACCTGACACCAGAGGAACCACCTTGCGCAGATAGCCCTACTAAAATGCCTGACACCGTCAACTAACTAGCATTTGAACTGAACCCTGTATCACATGTACAGATCGAAAGGATAATCGGTGGCCTAAAAAATTCAAAAGCCAATGATGCATTTGGACTGAGCACAATGTTTATTAAAACTCATAAACACTCTGTCGTATCGCCTATTACCCGTATTATAAATGAATCAATAAATTCAAGTATTTTCCCAGATTTTTGGAAGATATCAGCAATCACACCTATCCTCAAATCTGGAGACCCTACTGAAACAAGTAACTACAGACCCATAAGCATCCTGCCCACAGTATCCAAAATACTGGAGAAGTGTGTAACAGAGCAACTTACAAGACATTAAAACTACATTTCGTCTAATCTACATGAAATGCAATTTGGTTTCAGAAAACACTTCTCTACAGAAACAGCCGTATGCTTTCTTTTGGAAAAATTAAAACTGAACATTGACATAGGAGGCGCTACTGGAGCAGTGTTCCTCGACCTCAAGAAAGCGTTTGATACGGTCAATTGTCAAATTCTGCTGGATAAATTATCTTATTTTAACTTATCCTCAAGCACTGTGCAATGGATTAAATCATATTTAACACATAGAAGACAATTTGTTAGAGTGAATAACTCAGCATCTGCAACCTGTGAAAACCAGCTTGGCTTTCCTCAAGGCTCAGCTCTATCTCCGTTATTATTTTGTCTCTACATTAATGATTTTCCACACAGTTGCCCAATGTACAGTGTCAGTTATATGCAGATGATGCAATTATTTATGTTCATGCAAAAAATAAAACTCTTGCAGCTCAGGAACTAACATCTGCCATGAACAAGGTTTCAGAGGTTACAGAGGTCACAGCTCGTATTGAATGTATCTAAAACGGTTTGTATGTTCTTTTCTAAGAATGCCGTTTATGATGATAATCCTCTTGTATTGATAAATGGAACAATAATTGAAACTGTTAATGAATTTAAATATCTTGGAGAAACGATTGACTCAAAACTTTATTTCAAACAGCATGTTAAAAAAGTAGTTAACAAAATGAAATTTAATCTGTCAAATTTTAAACATATTAGAGCTAATTTAACACTGGATGCTTCTAAACTATACTTTAATGCAATGATTGTCCCTCATATGATGTACTGTATGACAAGCTGGGCTTCAGCATGTAAGACCACTCTGAAACCTATTGAAATGGTTTATAAACAGGCCCTCAAAATTTTAGACAAAAAAACAAAGTCATATCATCATTGTTTAATTCTAAAACAACATAACATATTAGGCTATGACAATATGATCAAACTGGCAGACTGCACACTTGTGTATAAGATTCTACACGGGTTGGCTCCTACAGCTCTGCAAGAGTTTGTCAAAAAACGTCAAATTAGATCCACGAGAGCAGGTTCCAGAGGTGACTGTGTGATTCCATCTAGAAAAAGCACTTTTGGACAGAATGTTTTCTCTTTTCAAGCTTCTCAAACTTAAAAACACTATCCCAGTAACAATATGTGAGCTGCCCACTGTCAGAACAACTCAAGTCAGGGCTGTGAGACAATCAAACTTGTCACATAATCACTAACTCCAATGGATTTTAGTGTAATGTTGTGTTTTTTATTGTACATGTGCTGTATATAGAGTTACAAATGTAGTTTCTCATGAAAGTATAATGTTTATCTTATGAAGGTGGAGGCTGTGATTCTAGGCAGATGTGGTGTATGAGTGGACTGTATTGTGAATGTTTGTACTGTAAGTTTGTGAGAGATCTGGTGATCTGAGGGCAGTGGTCCATGGATGAGTTTTAAGACATGAAAGAGGGTTTGTATTTTGTACTTTGTATTTTGTATTATTGTTTTCATAAGCTGCGGTGTGGCGTTTTTTTTCTTAGGGACTAAGGATGAAAATTTGCACTGGCTATAATCCTGCACATTTACAGGTGTGGGACTTGTTCCTCAGGCCTCTGTTCTTAATATGAACTGTCCCTTCATTAAACAAACAAACAAACAAACAAACAAACAAACAAACAAACAAACAAACAAACAAACAAAAGAGTAAACACAAGAAAGAGATTATTCTGTGGCTATTCAAAATTAAAGCTGCAATAATGTGTAACATTTCATTCTGTCTCCAAGATTGAAGACATTTATCATTTTGTAACTATAATACATACTTTTATTAATATGGAGCGAAATGTGAGACTGTAAGAGTGTACCTCCATGTCAATGTGTATGAAGAGGAAAAATATACATCAACTCACAAGCTACTGAAAAAACAAACACACTCTGCCCCAGTGAGCTTTCATCATTATGTACACGGGGTTTAAGGCTACACAGCCAAAGTTATTCAAAATGTATGATCCAAATTACATATCGAGGGGGTGTTCTAGGGTTAAATACTCAAAGATATCTGTAGCCTGTATCCGACTGTAATAATGCATATGATTTTTTTTTTAACTTCGTTACTAATATTGCTCGCCTCAGTGATTCCTTTCCCCCTCTCTCAGAATGTATCACCAAAGTGTGTGGTTTCACTGATACATGTGCACACCAGAGGGCAGTGTTGTGTCTTAGAAGTGTGAGAAAAGTAAAAGTACTTTAAGAGAAGCTGGTGAAGGCGGCCAGCTCTGTGAGTCAGAGAGCACTGGACTCTCTCAGTGCGGTGGTGGTGGAGGTGCACATCTGGTGACAAAGTGACCCACTGTGGCCCAAAGTCTCATCACCCGAATGTGATCATAAAACACACAGCTTAGTTCACTTAAAAGTTTCTCAGATATGTAAAGAATTAACTATTTATATCAAAGAGTCACATATGTCCACCAGAGGACCACAGCTGTGAGGGGACAGGCTACAGCCAGTCAGACTGAGGAGAGAGACATATTAGAGACTAGAACGACGATACAAAAGTTTAAACACAGTCTGGACTCACAGGACCAGCAGCAGACTCAGGAGAGCTGTCTGTGAGGTCTGGGATTCCCTCAGGTCAAGCTCTTCCAGGTCTGAGTCTGAGGACAGTAAGAGTAAGGCCACCACTGCCCAATCCTGTTCTCATGTTCTTCTGTATCTGCTTCACCAGACTGTGGTCATTCAGCTCGTTCAGACAGTGGAGCAGGTTCAGGCTTCTCTCTGCAGACAGACCCTCTTCATTCAGCTTCTGTCTGACGTACTCTACTGCCTGACCACACCATCTCCCTCGTCTTTGGAATCCAGGTCCTTCCCTGATCCCTGGTGATACCTGATGTTCTGGATTGTCGCCTGCACCACCAGGAAATGTGCGTACATCTGTGTGACAGCTTTGGTTTCTCTGTTTGTTCCAGAAGCTTCTGTATATCTGTGGAGATGATCCAGCAGAAGATGATGTGGAGGCTGTGGATGCTCTTGATGTGGGAGATGATGGCTGTGGCCTGGTCTCTGAACCTGCCCCTTCTGCGGTCGCACCTCTGTCACTAAGGAGACACTCTCAGCACGGATCTGATTGGTCATGGTAGGGGTGAGAAGGGTGAGGGCAGAGGTCATGGGATGAGGAGACGGGGGACGGCAGAGGGGTGAGGGGACAGGATGAGGCTACAAAGGTGAGGGTGGATAATGGGTAGAGGGGAGATGAAAGCTGAAGGGAGAGGTGTGAGGGCAGATGGGTGAGGGGTAGAGGGGTTAGACGGGTGAGGGCAAAGGGGTAAGAGGCAGAGTGGTGAGGTGGTCATGTGGTGGGTGAGTTTGTCCTGTTCTATAGAGAGTGCAATGAGTCCAAAGGCTCTGCTGTTATAAAAAAAACGCTCTAAAATGAGAATAGTGTATAAAAGTAACTATACTCTAACTAGTATTTTTGCATACTTTATATGTTTACGCGCAAATTTGGCAGCAGTACTTGTACTTGTCATTTTTGGCCGTGTAACTTTTACTTGAGTACATTTCTTTGCTTTACTCTTTCCACCACTTGAAGTTTGAAGTGTAAAGTGAACGTGTTTGGCCCTGTCTGTGGTGCAGTGGCAGTGATCTCCAGCAGAGGGCGCCACACTCAGGGTCTTTGATTGCAGACAGCAGAAAGATCAACTTAAGGATCAACTTTGGTGCTTAGACCTCTCAGGTATAAATATCAGTGATAAAAACAGATAACATTTGGCCTCGTTTAAAAAAAAAAATCTGTATAATCATATATCCAATTTAGAAGTGAATAAACATAAAAACCTCAGTATTTTGTGAATTGGTTAAAGCTTCTCTTACATATATTCTCATCTCATTTTACATACTAAATGATCTGTCTATGGAGCATACCTCAAGTGGATTTGTCTGTTTTCCCAGTGCACTACAGGGCTTGTCTGACAGTCCCAGTCTGATATATTTCTGTAATTTTTTATACAGAAGGATGTTAGTCAAACAAAGGAGCTCACTGGTCACCTATAAGTTACAAATAAAATCTACTTTAATGCTTCACTCATTGATTCTACAGAAAAGACAGAATGTTTTTTCAATCCCCTGTGATATTTTGTTTAGTTTTTTTGATAGGATTGGTTCTGAAAGTGGGCAGATTCACCTTTGACCAGACTCACATTTTCTGATTGAAGAAGTGTGTGTTCAGGGCCGAATTTGTAAAACGTTTGGACATTTGTTTTATTAACTCAAAAGGACTGTTATTTACCAGTGTAGTAATGATATAATTATTAAATATAGAAATTGGAAGCAGTAAAGTAATTAGTAATCATTAATTAGTCAATAAGTAAGTCATCTTAACTATTTAAAATAACTGTTTAGACTAATCAAAGGCTTCCAGCTCCATCAATTCTGGCTCCATTTCGCTCTACACCAGAAAACTGTGGCCCCTCTCTCTGTAACTGCTGCTGTCAGACTCGTCGTTTTGGACTTAAACTGTTCATATTAACCTGCTCTACATGATCCTCATATTATAATTTTGCTATTGTGTTCATAACTTAACATATGAATATTAATAACAGACAGATCAGGACCCTTCTTTCTGTTGCTAAGCGCCCCCTCCCTGCTAAACCAGCGGTACGGGCGGGAAGGGGCTTTACCTTCAACAGCTTCGCTCCAGATTTTGTCTTTGGTCACCATGATATTCGCAGTTGGAATTCCCCAATTGGCCCCTATGACTGCTCTAACCTCGATGAGCTTCATTTGACTGAACGCTATGATGTCACATTCACTGAGTCCAGTTCTGAACACAGTCTAGGCTTGGACTCTTTTCAGAACTGACCCAAGATTAAACCAGGAAAAAGAAAGTTTAATGTCAGTCTCTACCGGACTAAGCCAGAACTTTAATTAAATGTAACTTAACTTAAATGTGATGTATACGACTTCACTGTATTGTCGTATAGTATTGGAAAGCTGTAGAAATAATTTAGATTGAATGGTCCAGTATCCACATCTTCTGACACAAATGTAAATGATCACTTCATATAACATTTATGTGATCACTTGGGCTGTGTGTGTGTGTGTGTGTGTGTGTGTATATATATATATATATATATATATATATATATATATATATATATATATATATATATATATATATATATATATATATATATTTTTTTTTTTTTTTTTTTTTTTTTTTATAACCTCTATTTTGCCAGGCAAAACATTAAGAACAAATTCTTATTTACAATGTTGGCCTGGTGTGCAAAAGCACCCAAGGGAAAGGGAGAGGGAGTGAAACAAAACACACACACACAAAACAAAAACAAAAAAAAAAAACAACCCAAAAAACAATTAATAATAAAACAATCAGAAATATAACTACATAAAATGATCATCACTTACTAAAACATTTACATGAGTGTTTAAAAATGTCCTTCACTTTACATTTAAAAGCAGAAAGAGAAATTTTAAAGTCCAATTTAAGAGAATTCTGAGCCAAATTCCAATCATTAGCAGCAGCACAACGAAATGACATGAGGCCAAAAGAAGAGCTGGATTTGGGAGTTTTCAGTCTGATGAGCTGTGAGGAGCGAGTGTTGTATCTAGAGGAAGTCTCCTGTTGTAACAGCTGACTAAGATAAGTGGGTGTGAGTCCTAACATGGTTTTGTATATGAACGTGAGCCAGTGCATGTGACGACGGGGACTGCAGTGAGGGCCAGTTCACTTGAGAATACAGTAGACAGTGGTGTGTCCTGTAGGAGGCATTTGTGACAAAACGAATAGCAGAATGATAAATCACATCCAGCTTTGCAAGGATACTTTTAGAGGCATGCCGATAAATGACGTCACCGTAATCAAACAATGGAAGGATGGACATTTCGACATTAGCCCGTTTAGCTGAGATTGTGAAAGAGGAGCGGTTTCTGTATAAAAACCCAATTTAGCCTTAACCTTTGCCTGTAAAACATTGATATGGTGATGGAAAGACAAAAAAGTGTCAAGCCAGATTCCCAGATATTTATATTGTGTGACTTGATCTAGAGTGGTTCCATCAGCTGTGCTGAGACAGAGCTTGGGAGAATTAGCAGTTCTCTTGCTAAACCAGATAGTCTTTGTTTTTTTTTTAATTTAGCATCAAATCCAACTGTGAAAATGCTTTCTCTACACTTAGGAAACTTTCTTGTAAATTACGAGTGACTGTTTCAGGATTTGAGCCAGTAGAATATAAAATTGTATCATCTGCATATAGATGAACAGTTCCTTTGCTAACAGACAGTGGGACATCATTTATATTAATGGAGAAGAGAGTTGGACCCAGGATGGACCCCTGAGGGACTCCTCTTGAAACATGAAGGGGTTGAGAAAGCTGAGAGTCAATATTCACCTGCTGTACTCGGTCTGACAGAAAATTTGAGAACCAGTCCACAGCCTGATTGGAAACCCCAATATTGCGAAGTCTTTCTTGTAAGATGGAATGATTAACTGAATCAAAGGCTTTTGCCAAATCTATAAAAACTGTCGCACAAAATTGCTTGGCGTCCAGAGCCGAGGTTATGTCATCGAGGACTTTTAAAACAGCTGTGATACAACCATGACCTGAACGAAATCCAGATTGTACCTCAGTCAGAATGTTAGAATATATATGAAACCCATGCATAGCACTTTTAAAGCAACTGGCTCTGTGCAAAATTGGTTGCCCAAATCTGGTGCATGGGGGGCCTTTTTTTGTGCAAGTCCAATAATGAAGATATCAGCTGAACTGATGTAATAAAAGTACGTTAAACAAGAGTTTGAGCTTTTTAGTTTCCAGCCAGGTTCACTATTAGCAAGTGAAATATGATGTTTTAAAAGGAGAAATACATAAAGTGTAAAAATCCTACTCTTGGGTTGGTTGTTTTGGCAATAAAATTATAGAATAGTTTTGATAGATTCAATATTTAAAGGAAAATTCTGACACTGCATATATACAGTCAGTGGTTGACAGCTGTACTGCTCTTCACTATTATCTGCAGCCTCTGTGCTTTAAAATGATCCTCAAATGAAAGAAAAGCACAGATTACACTAGTACTCAGACTATGTAAAAGTGAAACTACATATGAATAACGAGAGGGGGCATTGAGAGAAATTTAGACAATTCTTATTGAATTCTATAGTAAATATTTACTCAATATATGATTTTATTTCAAAGCGGATCTGTTTTGCAGATGACTTGCTTCTTGCTTCCTGCTCAAAGATTAGTCAGGGACTACAGTGCTCCTGGGGACAAAAGTGAGTCTGGAGCTCTGCTACGGGAAGCATACTAGATATTGTAAATGTGTAGAAAGTATTAACAACAGAAAAGTATGAGTGAAGGAGGCAGTATTTCCTGTCAGATCATTTGGATTCATTGAATTGTGAATTCAAAAACAATCCCTTCTAACTGTATTACAGATATTGTGTTCATACTAAATATTTCCTCCCTTCAGGACATAACACCACTTGAAAATATAGTGGTGTATGTGCATTCACATGGATGGAGCCATCACGAGTTTATGATCATTCCAATACTTTTATCTGCTGACTGCAGCAAAAACTAACATTTGGACAGTAGAGAAGTGTTTGTCCCGCACTGGTCCAGCTGGATGTGGAAAAACTCATGTCTATGTCTCTTCCGGTGAAAACAAACAGGTAACACTCAAATCTTATCACCCATTCCATGGTTGCCAATGGTTACACAACATTCAAACCATAACAACATAAAGCGCAACATTTAAACTGTCCGCCATTTCGCTCTTGTCCTCGAGAGAGAAGCACTGTTCTCCAGACTCAGCTAACGGCTAACAGCTAACGACTTACAGCTAACGGCTAATTGCAGCTAAACTAGCTCCACGCAGCATCAACTCATTGTTTTTGTTCCCACAGCACTTGAACTTCAGCCTTCAAGTTCAGCAGCACTTGGACGCCACCAGCCAGAAGTTCATCTGCAGCATGGTAAAGCAAATGTGTCTTTTTTAAAAGCATTTGCGTGATTATCAGTATAAATAACAACATTAGCTATAAGGCTAATTTAAGTATTTACTGCTTTTACTTGGCGTGAGTAACATGAACAAAGTAGCACTAACTGTATAAATGAAAATAGAAATATAAATGAAAAATATATACTATACTATATACTAAATATATACTTCTATAGGTCCCATAGATGGTTAAATATTAAAAGGCCAAACTTTGAACACAGTTTAATATAGTTTAGCAACATACATTAAAATATATTGTATGATCTGGTCATATTTGGCCAAAACACTGATTTTATATAAGGATACTTGTACTATATTTGTACAAAAGGAATAAATCTTCAATGTATTTGTATGTTTTTTAATAAATAAAAGGGATTTGCTTTGTAAATACATCATTAGAAGGCAAAATCTCTGAAGGTCCTTAATTAGTTTGTCATTTAGACACTGTCTTTGAGCATACATTTAATGTTGATTATCTTCTGTCCAACAGGGCGGCAGGAAGAGGAAGAGGTCTCCTGCCCCTGCCCCTCGGATCACTCGCTCCCGCCGCGGTGATCCTTCAGCGAGGGGCAGCTCTCAACCCTCCTCTTCTGCTCCGGTAGGCCTGATCACATCTGCCCTTTGCTCTTTTTATAATGTTGTTACAAAGAGATTAGTATTCACCTGTGTGTTCTGATGTTCCATCTCCAGAGAGCGGACCGCCGAGGGCCCTCCGCCGTCGGGATGCCCGCAGCTCCTCAGCAGGTAAGCCTCGCACACTTAACTCAACTAAACTCTGTCTCTTGGTGGTTTAGATTGTTTGTTGGAATTGTTACATGTTTTTATCCCTTTTCCATTTTTACCTCTTTTAAACCAAATTTAAACTTTTGTAGGCTGCCAGCAGCAGAAGGCCTCTGCCTCGGCAGACTCGTCCTTCTGCTCAGGTGCAGGTGAGTTTGACCTGTTTTAAATATTCTGTGACACTTAACTGTATGAAATGTCAAATGCCTCTTGCTCCTTTTCTTGATTCCCAGCCTGTTGAGAGCCGCAGCCCTGGGCTCTCCACCCCTGGCTCCTCTCCCTCTGGCTCCTCCCCCGCGGGCTCCTCTGTGCCCCCTCACCCTGCTGCTCAGGTAAGTCTATGTTTCTCAGTGAGACATTGTGGCGTTGTTGCATTGTGTTTGACATATGTCCGTATATTGTTGGAGCAGCCTGGAGGCCGGCAGCGGTCCCTCTTCCCTGTCTGGGTCCATGTGTGGGACGTGTCTCTGTTTTTGGAGGTATACAGGACCCTACACTAGAACACTGTTGGTCACATGTAAAACGGACATAATACTACTAAAGTGACTGTGCTCTCTTTCAGCTCTTAGAGACTATGCTTCCCAACCTGCACCACATGGACCAGGAGGTTTGGCGGTACGTCTCCGGTCAGACTCCATGCTGGTGACTCCCCCCTGGGCGTCTGCCTCCACTCTCCGTGAGGTTGAGGAGACCCTTGCGACCCTTGAGTCCACTTTGAGCGACTCGCCCTACGGCAGCGAACTGTAAGTCCCCATGCTGTGGGGTTTTTAACCGTTCACTTTTTGTTTTATAATGACAGGTACAGGTAAGTATTGTCACAAGGTATCAGGTGAGTAGTACTGTGTCTTTTTACTTCATGATGTCATTTTGAGTTTAAGGTTTGTAACAGCAGGAGGAGAACATGCTTGGACTCTGCAACACTCACCGATGGTCCGAATGCCTGCTTCTGCTCACACTGGATCGAATGACCTTTTAGGACTACACTGGGTCCTGTCTCACAGAATGGTGAAGCTCTAGTTTACAGAATGCATTTTATTCACAACTTACAGATGTCACAACTCTGCCTCTGTGCCTCAGATATAAGCAAACCCCACATGAAAACACAGTGTAAACTATTCACCATATATGCCTCCTACAGTAATTTCATTTGATCCTTAATTGTTTAATGCAGGATACAAATGGACTGTACTGCCACCTGCTGGAGATGCCCTGGAAGCCAAAACGGGATGAAGATGAGAACCGAACTGTCGTCATCATGATGCTGGAGTTATCAGATATCTGGTAGGTTTAGTGTCGGTGCTCGCTGGTTTAGTAGCTTTCAAAAAATAATCAAGCCTGACAGTAGCTGTAGCCTGGGCAGAAGAAGTACCGTCTGAGTGAGCGCAGAGCAGGCATCAACTGAGTTTTTATTATTATCTCTTCCAGATATTCATCATGATGGCAGAGGATGTGTTTGAAAAACTCATTAAAGGTACCAGCCAGATGAATGAGAAGCAACAACCAGACCCTTCTCCAAAAACAGCGCCTGAGGAAGAATCTCTACCATTACCATTTCTGCTTCTCCACTCAGAACCTGACCAGAGTCGACAAACACTCCAAGAGGCCACGGGGGTGAGGGAGGTGTTCAAGGCTCACTTTTGTGAAGAGGGAGCAGTGCCACGGCAACCGGCAGAGTCCTCATGTCCACCACAGGACTGACCCACAACGGCTCTTTTAAGAGCCACGTACTACACTATAAAGAGCTTAACATTTTAGAATCTATGGTTATGATTCATTATTTTTTATTCACTTAGCAAATATTATACTACCTAAAGTTTAAGATTGCATATTTTTGTGCTGTTGTTTGTTTCTTGTTTGTATTGGGACCAGAACTGGGCTGCTGACTGTAGCTTCAGGTTCATCATAACATGGACATTCAAGATTGGCCTTAATTACCAGATTACACAGGGAAATTATTAAACATACAGATTAATTTAACTCTGGTCTATGCTTTTTTTGATGTTTTATTAATGGTCTTCAATTGGTAAATTAAGTAAGCTTTTAGATATGTAAAATATGGTATACATTGTGTTAACAATGACTGATATTACCCCTGACAAACTACACAGTAGAAAAATGGTGCATGATGTATAAAGTAATAAACATTTCATAATAAAATTTAAACATTTTATTTTACAACATCAAAATTTATGACAACAAATATTTACAAAAAAAGATAATTTTATGAACCATTTACATACTGTATATTTAGAAAGGACCTTGCCTGGAGGAGGGGTGGGGGAAATGAGGGAAGACATGAAGGAGAGGATAAAGGAGGGTCTGTTACCTGCAGAAGGAGCCACTTCAATCTACACAGTAGATAGTAGTAGACAATGTAGTATTTTTATATAATAATTAGTGGATGGTAAATTTTACTAAATCTTTACAATGAGGTGGCACTTCTGCAGTAGAGAAAGCAGAGACAACAAAAAGTACTCATCCTCAGACTGAGCTTGAGGAGGAGGACGGTCCTGGAGTGCCGTCAGTATCTCTCTCTCGAAGCTGGAGGGCGACGACACCAGGAACTTCTTCGCTCTCCTCTTCAGTGGGCCTGCAACACAGAAAGTGTTATGAGAATAACGTTTAAACATAAGTTAATGGCCAGGGGCGGGCAAACTTTCTCACATACGGGCCACAATGAGTTTTAAAATTTGACAGAGGGGCTAAGTCAGAATATACATGTACACACACACACATACATACATACATACATACACATAATAAATCTCCTCCTCACCCTCCGCGGGTGGTCTTTATCCCCTCTTTTTCCACGCTCGGGACCTCTACCAGAGGCCTGGGAGCTTGAGGGTTCTGCGCAGTATCTTTGCTGTTCCTAGTACTGCACTTTTCTGGACTGAGATGTCTGATGTTTTTCCTGGGATCTGCTGTAGCCACTCCTCCAGTTTAGGGGTCACTGCCCCGAGTGCTCCGATGACCACGGGCACCACTGAGGCCTTCACCTTCCAGGCCTTCTCCAGCCTGAGTTTTCTGCGAGCTGTGTTTGGATCTAGAGAGAACATCTGAGGACACAAACACATGACATCACTTCCTGTGAATCAAAAAGTTCTTTGTTTTATTTTAATTATATTGTGAGTTGTAAAAATATACACATGAACAAAAACATCTCAGGTCTATATATGTATATTTTGTAGCTCAAATCCCTCACAGATGTTTCCTCTATAACTACGAAGACATGAAGCCTGATAAAGTTACATAAAGTTAATGTCGTCATGAACTGAGTGAAATACAGAGACTCACACTTCCTCAGACCTGGGACCATCCACTGTTCTCCAGCAGGATCCAACCTGAAACACACAAGTCCAGTTTAGAGCAGACCCGAGACCAAGACCTGGACCAAGCACCAGAGACCCACTGAACCAGGACCCACACCTGAGAGACTGCAGGGGGCAGTGGGGGTCGTCCCGTAGAGCGGTCAGGAGCTCAGCTGAGGGTCCTGGATGGTTGTAGCTCAGGTCTAACTCTCTCAGATGGGAGTGGGCGGAGTTCAGAGCTGAGGCCAGAGCAGCCCCGCCCCTCTCTGAGACCAGACATCCAGACAGCCTAAAGACACACAGTATTACACTCATGTGGACACAAGGGGGCAGAATGCATCTTACGTTTGCAGTCTGCAGGGGGGCGCTCTTTCAGGGAGGATGGTGTTGAATGCAGAGCTGAAGCCCACAAACAGAATCCTGGTGTAGGTTCCAGGGGAGTTACTAATGAAGTGGAGGGAAAGGTCAAACTCAAGACCTTCTAAAGAATTTAAGGACTTTAGCTTAAACTCTGCACATAGATCTAAAATCTCAAATTTAAAATAACCGTGTATAAGAAATATATATTTAATAATGCCTTACAATTGTGATGCGCTTACAGGTTTGTCAAAGTGCTGCACTACAGTCATTATTCATTCACTTCCACACTTGGTGATGGTAAGCTTCTATTGTAGCCACAGCTGCCCTGGGGCAGACTGACAGAAGCGAGACATCGGCCCCTCCAACCACCAATCATTCGCGCACGCACCACTTTCATACTAGGCAAAGTGGGTGAAGTGTCTTGCCTAAGGACACAACCAAGCAGGACTCAATCCTCCGACCTTCAGGTTGGGGGACCAATGCTTTAACCACTGAGCCACTGTCGCTCCTATTTAAATAGGTCCAAAATAGATCAAAATAATCCTGTTTTTCCTTCACTCAATTGTAAAGCATGTCTGAAGTCACAACATCCTTTAGTGCACCCTACTTGCCAATAAGCAGACCACATCGACCACAGTTGGTCGGATCTCGTTGAGGGCCATGGCCACTCTCTCTATCTGTGCTTGTACAAGCAGAGAGGCTACCAGGTTGTTTTAGAGGCTTGTGGATGTGCACTGAGGACCTCAGTTGGCTCAAACTGTGCTGAATAAACCCATGGAGGAAACGAACATCTGAAGAGATCTGTAGTGAGTGTGCAGCACCAGACAACAGCACCGCAAACTTTTGACCCCAGATATGTCCTGATGATACTGCCTCATTTTGGAGTCTGTCGGCTATAAACCCATACTTACTTTTATTTTTTACTTGCCTACCCATAAAAGTCACACCACATTGTTAAATTGAGACAATATTAATCTGCTTTAGTGGCACATTACACTGATTGTGCCAAAACAGAGTTCTCCTGGGCCCATGTTTAAACAGAATTTGCTCAGCCTAACCCCAGTCACCTGAGAATCTTCAGTCTGCAGGTGGCGCTCTTTAGTCCAGAACACAGCCTCTCCACTCCTAGGTCCTGGAGGTCGTTGTGACTGAGATCCAAGTCTGTGAGACTGGAGGAGCTGAGGACTGAGGCCAGAGGATCACAGCTGTGAGGGGACAGGCCACAGCCACTGAGACTGAGGAGAAAGAGGGACATTAGAGACGAGAGCCACCACAAAAGACCTACCAGAGGTACCTCCGCCCCGGTCCTATTGCAGAGGATGCCCTCGACAGAAAAAGTGGAATATTTAAGACTGCTTATAAAAGTCAAGGATATTTGAACTAAAATGATATATTGTTTTTTACCAGCTCCATCAGGCAAGAACCAACTTGGAAGAAAAAACAAACTACAGTAAAAAGTCCTGACCTTTTTAATCAAACTGCCTTGACACATATTTTGTAATTTCAGGTTTTAAAAGGTGAAAATGGATTGTATTTGAATTAAAAAAAAAAAAATACAGGCAAATGTTTTGAAACCCATGCATAGCACTTTTAAAGCAACTGGCTCTATGCAAAATTGGTTGCCCAAATCTGGTGCATGGGGGGCCCTTTTTGTGCAAGTCCAATAATGAAGATATCAGCTGAACTGATGTAATAAAAGTACGTTAAACAAGAGTTTGAGCTTTTTAGTTTCCAGCCAGGTTCACTATTAGCAAGTGAAATATGATGTTTTAAAAGGAGAAATACATAAAGTGTAAAAATCCTACTCTTGGGTTGGTTGTTTTGGCAATAAAATTATAGAATAGTTTTGATAGATTCATTATTTAAAGGAAAATTCAGACACTGCATATATACAGTCAGTGGTTGACAGCTGTACTGCTCTTCACTATTATCTGCAGCCTCTGTGCTTTAAAATGATCCTCAAATGAAAGAAAAGCACAGATTACACTAGTACTCAGACTATGTAAAAGTGAAACTACATATGAATAACGAGAGGGGGCATTGAGAGAAATTTTGACAATTCTTATTGAATTCTATAGTAAATATTTACTCAATATATGATTTTATTTCAAAGCGGATCTGTTTTGCAGATGACTTGCTTCTTGCTTCCTGCTCAAAGATTAGTCAGGGACTACAGTGCTCCTGGGGACAAAAGTGAGTCTGGAGCTCTGCTACGGGAAGCATACTAGATATTGTAAATGTGTAGAAAGTATTAACAACAGAAAAGTATGAGTGAAGGAGGCAGTATTTCCTGTCAGATCATTTGGATTCATTGAATTGTTGAATTCAAACAAATCCCTTCTAACTGTATTACAGATATTGTGTTCATACTAAATATTTCCTCCCTTCAGGACATAACACCACTTGAAAATATAGTGGTGTATGTGCATTCACATGGATGGAGCCATCATGAGTTTATGATCATTCCAATACTTTTATCTGCTGACTGCAGCAAAAACTAACATTTGGACAGTAGAGAAGTGTTTGTCCCGCACTGGTCCAGCTGGATGTGGAAAAACTCATGTCTATGTCTCTTCCGGTGAAAACAAACAGTAACACTCAAATCTTATCACCCATTCCATGGTTGCCAATGGTTACACAAACATTCAAACCATAACAACATAAAGCGCAACATTTAAACTGTCCGCCATTTCGCTCTTGTCCTCGAGAGAGAAGCACTGTTCTCCAGACTCAGCTAACGGCTAACAGCTAACGCTAACGACTTACAGCTAACGGCTAATTGCAGCTAAACTAGCTCCACGCAGCATCAGCTCATTGTTTTGTTCCCACAGCACTTGAACTTCAGCCTTCAAGTTCAGCAGCACTTGGACGCCACCAGCCAGAAGTTCATCTGCAGCATGGTAAAGCAAATGTGTCTTTTTTAAAAGCATTTGCGTGATTATCAGTATAAATAACAACATTAGCTATAAGGCTAATTTAAGTATTTACTGCTTTTACTTGGCGTGAGTAACATGAACAAAGTAGCACTAACTGTATAAATGAAAATAGAAATATAAATGAAAAATATATACTATACTATATACTAAATATATCCTTCTATAGATCCCATAGATGGTTAAATATTAAAAGGCCAAACTTTGAACACAGTTTAATATAGTTTAGCAACATACATTAAAATATATTGTATGATCTGGTCATATTTGGCCAAAACACTGATTTTATATAAGGATACTTGTACTATATTTGTACAAAAGGAATAAATCTTCAATGTATTTGTATGTTTTTTAATAAATAAAAGGGATTTGCTTTGTAAATACATCATTAGAAGGCAAAATCTCTGAAGGTCCTTAATTAGTTTGTCATTTAGACACTGTCTTTGAGCATACATTTAATGTTGATTATCTTCTGTCCAACAGGGCGGGCAGGAAGAGGAAGAGGTCTCCTGCCCCTGCCCTCGGATCACTCGCTCCCGCCGCGGGTGATCCTTCAGCGAGGGGCAGCTCTCAACCCTCCTCTTCTGCTCCGGTAGGCCTGATCACATCTGCCCTTTGCTCTTTTTATAATGTTGTTACAAAGAGATTAGTATTCACCTGTGTGTTCTGATGTTCCATCTCCAGAGAGCGGACCGCCGAGGGCCCTCCACCGTCGGGATGCCCGCAGCTCCTCAGCAGGTAAGCCTCGCACACTTAACTCAACTAAACTCTGTCTCTTGGTGGTTTAGATTGTTTGTTGGAATTGTTACATGTTTTTATCCCTTTTCCATCTTTACCTCTTTTAAACCAAATTTAAACTTTTGTAGGCTGCCAGCAGCAGAAGGCCTCTGCCTCGGCAGACTCGTCCTTCTGCTCAGGTGCAGGTGAGTTTGACCTGTTTTAAATATTCTGTGACACTTAACTGTATGAAATGTCAAATGCCTCTTGCTCTTTTTCTGGATTCCCAGCCTGTTGAGAGCCGCAGCCCTGGGCTCTCCACCCCTGGCTCCTCCCCCTCTGGCTCCTCCCCCGCGGGCTCCTCTGTGCCCCCTCACCCTGCTGCTCAGGTAAGTCTATGTTTCTCAGTGAGACATTGTGGCGTTGTTGCATTGTGTTTGACATATGTCTGTATATTGTTGGAGCAGCCTGGAGGCCGGCAGCGGTCCCTCTTCCCTGTCTGGGTCCATGTGTGGGACGTGTCTCTGTTTTTGGAGGTATACAGGACCCTACACTAGAACACTGTTGGTCACATGTAAAACGGACATAATACTATAAAGTGACTGTGCTCTCTTTCAGCTCTTAGAGACTATGCTCCCAACCTGCACCACATGGACCAGGAGGTTTGGCGGTACGTCTCCGGGTCAGACTCCATGATGGTGACTCCCCCCTGGGCGTCTGCCTCCACTCTCCGTGAGGTTGAGGAGACCCTCGGGTCCCTTGAGTCCACTTTGAGCGACTCGCCCTACGGCAGCGAACTGTAAGTCCCCATGCTGTGGGGTTTAACCGTTCACTTTTTGTTTTATAATGACAGGTACAGGTAAGTATTGTCACAAGGTATCAGGTGAGTAGTACTGTGTCTTTATACTTCATGATGTCATTTTGAGTTTAAGGTTTGTAACAGCAGGAGGAGAACATGCTTGGACTCTGCAACACTCACTGATGGTCCGAATGCCTGCTTCTGCTCACACTGGATCGAATGACCTTTTTGGACTACACTGGGTCCTGTCTCACAGAACGGTGAAGCTCTAGTTTACAGAATGCATTTATTCACAACTTACAGATGTCACAACTCTGCTTCTGTGCCTCAGATATAAGCAAACCCCACATGAAAACACAGTGTAACTATTCACCATATATGCTTCCTACAGTAATTTAATTTGATCCTTAATTGTTTAATGCAGGATACAAATGGACTGTACTGCCACCTGCTGGAGATGCCCTGGAAGCCAAAACGGGATGAAGATGACGAACCGAACTGTCGTCATCATGGTGCTGGAGTTATCAGATATCTGGTAGGTTTAGTGTCGGTGCTCGCTGGTTTAGTAGCTTTCAAAAAATAATCAAGCCTGACAGTAGCTGTAGCCTGGGCAGAAGAAGTACCGTCTGAGTGAGCGCAGAGCAGGCATCAACTGAGTTTTATTATTATCTGTTCCAGATATTCATCATGATGGCAGAGGATGCGTTTGACAAAACTCATTAAAGGTACCAGCCAGATGAATGAGAAGCAACAACCAGACCCTTCTCCAAAAACAGCGCCTGAGGAAGAATCTCTACCATTACCATTTCTGCTTCTCCACTCAGAACCTGACCAGAGCCGACAAACACTCCAAGGGGCCACGGGGGTGAGGGAGGTGTTCAAGGCTCACTTTTGTGAAGAGGGAGCAGTGCCACGGCAACCGGCAGAGTCCTCATGTCCACCACAGGACTGACCCACAACGGCTCTTTTAAGAGCCACGTACTACACTATAAAGAGCTTAACATTTTAGAATCTATGGTTATGATTCATTATTTTTATTCACTTAGCAAATATTATACTACCTAAAGTTTAAGATTGCATATTTTTGTGCTGTTGTTTGTTTCTTGTTTGTATTGGGACCAGAACTGGGCTGCTGACTGTAGCTTCAGGTTCATCATAACATGGACATTCAAGATTGGCCTTAATTACCAGATTACACAGGGAAATTATTAAACATACAGATTAATTTAACTCTGGTCTATGCTTTTTTGATGTTTTATTAATGGTCTTCAATTGGTAAATTAAGTAAGCTTTTAGATATGTAAATATGGTATACATTGTGTTAACAATGACTGATATTACCCCTGACAAACTACACAGTAGAAAAATGGTGCATGATGTATAAAGTAATAAACATTTCATAATAAAATTTAAACATTTTATTTTACAACATCAAAATTTATGACAACAAATATTTACAAAAAAAGATAATTTTATGAACCATTTACATACTGTATATTTAGAAAGGACCTTGCCTGGAGGAGGGGTGGGGGAAATGAGGGAAGACATGAAGGAGAGGATAAAGGAGGGTCTGTTACCTGCAGAAGGAGCCACTTCAATCTACACAGTAGATAGTAGTAGACAATGTAGTATTTTTATATAATAATTAGTGGATGGTAAATTTTACTAAATCTTTACAATGAGGTGGCACTTTCTGCAGTAGAGGAAGCAGAGACAACAAAAAGTACTCATCCTCAGACTGAGCTTGAGGAGGAGGACGGTCCTGGAGTGCCGTCAGTATCTCTCTCTCGAAGCTGGAGGGCGACGACACCAGGAACTTCTTCGCTCTCCTCTTCAGTGGGCCTGCAACACAGAAAGTGTTATGAGAATAACGTTTTAAACATAAGTTAATGGCCAGGGGGCGGGCAAACTTTCTCACATACGGGCCACAATGAGTTTTTAAAATTTGACAGAGGGGCTAAGTCAGAATATATACATGTACACACACATACATACATACATACATATACACATAATAAATCTCCTCCTCACCCTCCGGGGGTGGTCTTTATCCCCTCTTTTTCCACGCTCTCGGGACCTCTACCAGAGGCCTGGGAGCTTGAGGGTTCTGCGCAGTATCTTTGCTGTTCCTAGTACTGCACTTTTCTGGACTGAGATGTCTGATGTTTTTCCTGGGATCTGCTGTAGCCACTCCTCCAGTTTAGGGGTCACTGCCCCGAGTGCTCCGATGACCACGGGCACCACTGAGGCCTTCACCTTCCAGGCCTTCTCCAGCCTGAGTTTTCTGCGAGCTGTGTTTGGATCTAGAGAGAACATCTGAGGACACAAACACATGACATCACTTCCTGTGAATCAAAAAGTTCTTTGTTTTATTTTAATTATATTGTGAGTTGTAAAACTATACACATGAACAAAAACATCTCAGGTCTATATATGTATATTTTGTAGCTCAAATCCCTCACAGATGTTTCCTCTATAACTACGAAGACATGAAGCCTGATAAAGTTACATAAAGTTAATGTCGTCATGAACTGAATGAAATACAGAGACTCACACTTCCTCAGACCTGGGACCATCCACTGTTCTCCAGCAGGATCCAACCTGAAACACACAAGTCCAGTTTAGAGCAGACCCGAGACCAAGACCTGGACCAAGCACCAGAGACCCACTGAACCAGGACCCACACCTGAGAGACTGCAGGGGGCAGTGGGGGTCGTCCCGTAGAGCGGTCAGGAGCTCAGCTGAGGGTCCTGGATGGTTGTAGCTCAGGTCTAACTCTCTCAGATGGGAGTGGGCGGAGTTCAGAGCTGAGGCCAGAGCAGCCCCGCCCCTCTCTGAGACCAGACATCCAGACAGCCTAAAGACACACAGTATTACACTCATGTGGACACAAGGGGGCAGAATGCATCTTACGTTTGCAGTCTGCAGGGGGCGCTCTTCAGGGAGGATGGTGTTGAATGCAGAGCTGAAGCCCACAAACAGAATCCTGGTGTAGGTTCCAGGGGAGTTACTAATGAAGTGGAGGGAAAGGTCAAACTCAAGACCTTCTAAAGAATTTAAGGACTTTAGCTTAAACTCTGCACATAGATCTAAAATCTCAAATTTAAAATAACCGTGTATAAGAAATATATATTTAATAATGCCTTACAATTGTGATGCGCTTTACAGGTTTGTCAAAGTGCTGCACTACAGTCATTATTCATTCACTTCCACACTTGGTGATGGTAAGCTTCTATTGTAGCCACAGCTGCCCTGGGGCAGACTGACGGAAGCGAGACATCGGCCCCTCCAACACCAATCATTCGCGCACGCACCACTTTCATACTAGGCAAAGTGGGTGAAGTGTCTTGCCTAAGGACACAACCAAGCAGGACTCAATCCTCCGACCTTCAGGTTGGGGGACCAATGCTTTAACCACTGAGCCACTGTCGCTCCTATTTAAATAGGTCCAAAATAGATCAAAATAATCCTGTTTTTCCTTCACTCAATTGTAAAGCATGTCTGAAGTCACAACATCCTTTAGTGCACCCTACTTGCCAATAAGCAGACCACATCGACCACAGTTGGTCGGATCTCGTTGAGGCCATGGCCACTCTCTCTATCTGTGCTTGTACAAGCAGAGAGGCTACCAGGTTGTTTTAGAGGCTTGTGGATGTGCACTGAGGACCTCAGTTGGCTCAAACTGTGCTGAATAAACCCATGGAGGAAACGAACATCTGAAGAGATCTGTAGTGAGTGTGCAGCACCAGACAACAGCACCGCAAACTTTTGACCCCAGATATGTCCTGATGATACTGCCTCATTTTGGAGTCTGTCGGCTATAAACCCATACTTACTTTATTTTTACTTGCCTACCCATAAAAGTCACCACATTGTTAAATTGAGACAATATTAATCTGCTTTAGTGGCACATTACACTGATTGTGCCAAAACAGAGTTCTCCTGGGCCCATGTTTAAACAGAATTTGCTCAGCCTAACCCTAGTCACCTGAGAATCTTCAGTCTGCAGGTGGCGCTCTTTAGTCCAGAACACAGCCTCTCCACTCCTAGGTCCTGGAGGTCGTTGTGACTGAGATCCAAGTCTGTGAGACTGGAGGAGCTGAGGACTGAGGCCAGAGGATCACAGCTGTGAGGGGACAGGCCACAGCCACTGAGACTGAGGAGAAAGAGGGACATTAGAGACGAGAGCCACCACAAAAGACCTACCAGAGGTACCTCCGCCCCGGTCCTATTGCAGAGGATGCCCTCGACAGAAAAAGTGGAATATTTAAGACTGCTTATAAAAGTCAAGGATATTTGAACTAAAATGATATATTGTTTTTTACCAGCTCCATCAGGCAAGAACCAACTTGGAAGAAAAAACAAACTACAGTAAAAAGTCCTGACCTTTTTAATCAAACTGCCTTGACACATATTTTGTAATTTCAGGTTTTAAAAGGTGAAAATGGATTGTATTTGAATAAAAAAAAAAAAAAAATACAGGCAAATGTTTTGAAACCCATGCATAGCACTTTTAAAGCAACTGGCTCTATGCAAAATTGGTTGCCCAAATCTGGTGTGCATGGGGGGCCCTTTTTGTGCAAGTCCAATAATGAAGATATCAGCTGAACTGATGTAATAAAAGTACGTTAAACAAGAGTTTGAGCTTTTTAGTTTTCCAGCCAGGTTCACTATTAGCAAGTGAAATATGATGTTTTAAAAGGAGAAATACATACATAAAGTGTAAAAATCCTACTCTTGGGTTGGTTGTTTTGGCAATAAAATTATAGAATAGTTTTGATAGATTCATTATTTAAAGGAAAATTCAGACACTGCATATATACAGTCAGTGGTGACAGCTGTACTGCTCTTCACTATTATCTGCAGCCTCTGTGCTTTAAAATGATCCTCAAATGAAAGAAAAGCACAGATTACACTAGTACTCAGACTATGTAAAAGTGAAACTACATATGAATACGAGAGGGGGCATTGAGAGAAATTTTGACAATTCTTATTGAATTCTATAGTAAATATTTACTCAATATATGATTTTTTATTCAAAGCGGATCTGTTTTGCAGATGACTTGCTTCTTGCTTCCTGCTCAAAGATTAGTCAGGGACTACAGTGCTCCTGGGGACAAAAGTGAGTCTGGAGCTCTGCTACGGGAAGCATACTAGATATTGTAAATGTGTAGAAAGTATTAACAACAGAAAAGTATGAGTGAAGGAGGCAGTATTTCCTGTCAGATCATTTGGATTCATTGAATTGTTGAATTCAAACAAATCCCTTCTAACTGTATTACAGATATTGTGTTCATACTAAATATTTCCTCCCTTCAGGACATAACACCACTTGAAAATATAGTGGTGTATGTGCATTCACATGGATGGAGCCATCATGAGTTTATGATCATTCCAATACTTTTATCTGCTGACTGCAGCAAAAACTAACATTTGGACAGTAGAGAGTGTTTGTCCCGCACTGGTCCAGCTGGATGTGGAAAAAACTCATGTCTATGTCTCTTCCGGAAAAAAAACAGGTAACACTCAAATCTTATCACCCATTCCATGGTTGCCAATGGTTACACAACATTCAAACCATAACAACATAAAGCGCAACATTTAAACTGTCCGCCATTTCGCTCTTGTCCTCGAGAGAGAAGCACTGTTCTCCAGACTCAGCTAACGGCTAACAGCTAACGACTTACAGCTAACGACTTACAGCTAACGGCTAATTGCAGCTAAACTAGCTCCACGCAGCATCAGCTCATTGTTTTGTTCCCACAGCACTTGAACTTCAGCCTTCAAGTTCAGCAGCACTTGGACGCCACCAGCCAGAAGTTCATCTGCAGCATGGTAAAGCAAATGTGTCTTTTTTAAAAGCATTTGCGTGATTATCAGTATAAATAACAACATTAGCTATAAGGCTAATTTAAGTATTTACTGCTTTTACTTGGCGTGAGTAACATGAACAAAGTAGCACTAACTGTATAAATGAAAATAGAAATATAAATGAAAAATATATACTATACTATATACTAAATATATACTTCTATAGGTCCCATAGATGGTTAAATATTAAAAGGCCAAACTTTGAACACAGTTTAATATAGTTTAGCAACATACATTAAAATATATTGTATGATCTGGTCATATTTGGCCAAAACACTGATTTTATATAAGGATACTTGTACTATATTTGTACAAAAGGAATAAATCTTCAATGTATTTGTATGTTTTTTTAATAAATAAAAGGGATTTGCTTTGTAAATACATCATTAGAAGGCAAAATCTCTGAAGGTCCTTAATTAGTTTGTCATTTAGACACTGTCTTTGAGCATACATTTAATGTTGATTATCTTCTGTCCAACAGGGCGGCAGGAAGAGGAAGAGGTCTCCTGCCCCTGCCCCTCGGATCACTCGCTCCCGCCGCGGTGATCCTTCAGCGAGGGGCAGCTCTCAACCCTCCTCTTCTGCTCCGGTAGGCCTGATCACATCTGCCCTTTGCTCTTTTTATAATGTTGTTACAAAGAGATTAGTATTCACCTGTGTGTTCTGATGTTCCATCTCCAGAGAGCGGACCGCCGAGGGCCCTCCACCGTCGGGATGCCCGCAGCTCCTCAGCAGGTAAGCCTCGCACACTTAACTCAACTAAACTCTGTCTCTTGGTGGTTTAGATTGTTTGTTGGAATTGTTACATGTTTTTATCCCTTTTCCATCTTTACCTCTTTTAAACCAAATTTAAACTTTTGTAGGCTGCCAGCAGCAGAAGGCCTCTGCCTCGGCAGACTCGTCCTTCTGCTCAGGTGCAGGTGAGTTTGACCTGTTTTAAATATTCTGTGACACTTAACTGTATGAAATGTCAAATGCCTCTTGCTCTTTTTCTGGATTCCCAGCCTGTTGAGAGCCGCAGCCCTGGGCTCTCCACCCCTGGCTCCTCCCCCTCTGGCTCCTCCCCCGCGGGCTCCTCTGTGCCCCCTCACCCTGCTGCTCAGGTAAGTCTATGTTCTCAGTGAGACATTGTGGCGTTGTTGCATTGTGTTGACACATATGTCTGTATATTGTTGGAGCAGCCTGGAGGCCGGCAGCGGTCCCTCTTCCCTGTCTGGGTCCATGTGTGGGACGTGTCTCTGTTTTTGGAGGTATACAGGACCCTACACTAGAACACTGTTGGTCACATGTAAAACGGACATAATACTATAAAGTGACTGTGCTCTCTTTCAGCTCTTAGAGACTATGCTTCCCAACCTGCACCACATGGACCAGGAGGTTTGGCGGTACGTCTCCGGGTCAGACTCCATGATGGTGACTCCCCCCTGGGCGTCTGCCTCCACTCTCCGTGAGGTTGAGGAGACCCTCGCGACCCTTGAGTCCACTTTGAGCGACTCGCCCTACGGCAGCGAACTGTAAGTCCCCATGCTGTGGGGTTTAACCGTTCACTTTTTGTTTTATAATGACAGGTACAGGTAAGTATTGTCACAAGGTATCAGGTGAGTAGTACTGTGTCTTTATACTTCATGATGTCATTTTGAGTTTAAGGTTTGTAACAGCAGGAGGAGAACATGCTTGGACTCTGCTGCAACACTCACTGATGGTCCGAATGCCCTGCTCTGCTCACACTGGATCGAATGACCTTTTTGGACTACACTGGGTCCTGTCTCACAGAACGGTGAAGCTCTAGTTTACAGAATGCATTTATTCACAACTTACAGATGTCACAAACTCTGCTTCTGTGCCTCAGATATAAGCAAACCCCACATGAAAACACAGTGTAACTATTCACCATATATGCTTCCTACAGTAATTTAATTTGATCCTTAATTGTTTAATGCAGGATACAAATGGACTGTACTGCCACCTGCTGGAGATGCCCTGGAAGCCAAAACGGGATGAAGATGAAGAACCGAACTGTCGTCATCATGGTGCTGGAGTTATCAGATATCTGGTAGGTTTAGTGTCGGTGCTCGCTGGTTTAGTAGCTTTCAAAAAATAATCAAGCCTGACAGTAGCTGTAGCCTGGGCAGAAGAAGTACCGTCTGAGTGAGCGCAGAGCAGGCATCAACTGAGTTTTATTATTATCTGTTCCAGATATTCATCATGATGGCAGAGGATGTGTTTGACAAAACTCATTAAAGGTACCAGCCAGATGAATGAGAAGCAACAACCAGACCCTTCTCCAAAAACAGCGCCTGAGGAAGAATCTCTACCATTACCATTTCTGCTTCTCCACTCAGAACCTGACCAGAGCCGACAAACACTCGAAGAGGCCACGGGGGTGAGGGAGGTGTTCAAGGCTCACTTTTGTGAAGAGGGAGCAGTGCCACGGCAACCGGCAGAGTCCTCATGTCCACCACAGGACTGACCCACAACGGCTCTTTTAAGAGCCACGTACTACACTATAAAGAGCTTAACATTTTAGAATCTATGGTTATGATTCATTATTTTTATTCACTTAGCAAATATTATACTACCTAAAGTTTAAGATTGCATATTTTTTGTGCTGTTGTTTGTTTCTTGTTTGTATTGGGACCAGAACTGGGCTGCTGACTGTAGCTTCAGGTTCATCATAACATGGACATTCAAGATTGGCCTTAATTACCAGATTACACAGGGAAATTATTAAACATACAGATTAATTTAACTCTGGTCTATGCTTTTTTGATGTTTTATTTATGGTCTTCAATTGGTAAATTAAGTAAGCTTTTAGATATGTAAATATGGTATACATTGTGTTAACAATGACTGATATTACCCCTGACGAACTACACAGTAGAAAAATGGTGCATGATGTATAAAGTAATAAACATTTCATAATAAAATTTAAACATTTTATTTTACAACATCAAAATTTATGACAACAAATATTTACAAAAAAAGATAATTTTATGAACCATTTACATACTGTATATTTAGAAAGGACCTTGCCTGGAGGAGGGGTGGGGGAAATGAGGGAAGACATGAAGGAGAGGATAAAGGAGGGTCTGTTACCTGCAGAAGGAGCCACTTCAATCTACACAGTAGATAGTAGTAGACAATGTAGTATTTTTATATAATAATTAGTGGATGGTAAATTTTACTAAATCTTTACAATGAGGTGGCACTTTCTGCAGTAGAGGAAGCAGAGACAACAAAAAGTACTCATCCTCAGACTGAGCTTGAGGAGGAGGACGGTCCTGGAGTGCCGTCAGTATCTCTCTCTCGAAGCTGGAGGGCGACGACACCAGGAACTTCTTCGCTCTCCTCTTCAGTGGGCCTGCAACACAGAAAGTGTTATGAGAATAACGTTTAAACATAAGTTAATGGCCAGGGGCGGGCAAACTTTCTCACATACGGGCCACAATGAGTTTTAAAATTTGACAGAGGGGCTAAGTCAGAATATATACATGTACACACACATACATACATACATACATACACATAATAAATCTCCTCCTCACCCTCCGGGGGTGGTCTTTATCCCCTCTTTTTCCACGCTCGGGACCTCTACCAGAGGCCTGGGAGCTTGAGGGTTCTGCGCAGTATCTTTGCTGTTCCTAGTACTGCACTTTTCTGGACTGAGATGTCTGATGTTTTTCCTGGGATCTGCTGTAGCCACTCCTCCAGTTTAGGGGTCACTGCCCCGAGTGCTCCGATGACCACGGGCACCACTGAGGCCTTCACCTTCCAGGCCTTCTCCAGCCTGAGTTTTCTGCGAGCTGTGTTTGGATCTAGAGAGAACATCTGAGGACACAAACACATGACATCACTTCCTGTGAATCAAAAAGTTCTTTGTTTTATTTTAATTATATTGTGAGTTGTAAAACTATACACATGAACAAAAACATCTCAGGTCTATATATGTATATTTTGTAGCTCAAATCCCTCACAGATGTTTCCTCTATAACTACGAAGACATGAAGCCTGATAAAGTTACATAAGTTAATGTCGTCATGAACTGAATGAAATACAGAGACTCACACTTCCTCAGACCTGGGACCATCCACTGTTCTCCAGCAGGATCCAACCTGAAACACACAAGTCCAGTTTAGAGCAGACCCGAGACCAAGACCTGGACCAAGCACCAGAGACCCACTGAACCAGGACCCACACCTGAGAGACTGCAGGGGGCAGTGGGGGTCGTCCCGTAGAGCGGTCAGGAGCTCAGCTGAGGGTCCTGGATGGTTGTAGCTCAGGTCTAACTCTCTCAGATGGGAGTGGGCGGAGTTCAGAGCTGAGGCCAGAGCAGCCCCGCCCCTCTCTGAGACCAGACATCCAGACAGCCTAAGACACACAGTATTACACTCATGTGGACACAAGGGGGCAGAATGCATCTTACGTTTGCAGTCTGCAGGGGGCGCTCTTCAGGGGGAGGATGGTGTTGAATGCAGAGCTGAAGCCCACAAACAGAATCCTGGTGTAGGTTCCAGGGGAGTTACTAATGAAGTGGAGGGAAAGGTCAAACTCAAGACCTTCTAAAGAATTTAAGGACTTTAGCTTAAACTCTGCACATAGATCTAAAATCTCAAATTTAAAATAACCGTGTATAAGAAATATATATTTAATAATGCCTTACAATTGTGATGCGCTTTACAGGTTTGTCAAAGTGCTGCACTACAGTCATTATTCATTCACTTCCACACTTGGTGATGGTAAGCTTCTATTGTAGCCACAGCTGCCCTGGGGCAGACTGACGGAAGCGAGACATCGGCCCCTCCAACCACCAATCATTCGCGCACGCACCACTTTCATACTAGGCAAAGTGGGTGAAGTGTCTTGCCTAAGGACACAACCAAGCAGGACTCAATCCTCCGACCTTCAGGTTGGGGGACCAATGCTTTAACCACTGAGCCACTGTCGCTCCTATTTAAATAGGTCCAAAATAGATCAAAATAATCCTGTTTTTCCTTCACTCAATTGTAAAGCATGTCTGAAGTCACAACATCCTTTAGTGCACCCTACTTGCCAATAAGCAGACCACATCGACCACAGTTGGTCGGATCTCGTTGAGGCCATGGCCACTCTCTCTATCTGTGCTTGTACAAGCAGAGAGGCTACCAGGTTGTTTTAGAGGCTTGTGGATGTGCACTGAGGACCTCAGTTGGCTCAAACTGTGCTGAATAAACCCATGGAGGAAACGAACATCTGAAGAGATCTGTAGTGAGTGTGCAGCACCAGACAACAGCACCGCAAACTTTTGACCCCAGATATGTCCTGATGATACTGCCTCATTTTGGAGTCTGTCGGCTATAAACCCATACTTACTTTATTTTTACTTGCCTACCCATAAAAGTCACCACATTGTTAAATTGAGACAATATTAATCTGCTTTAGTGGCACATTACACTGATTGTGCCAAAACAGAGTTCTCCTGGGCCCATGTTTAAACAGAATTTGCTCAGCCTAACCCCAGTCACCTGAGAATCTTCAGTCTGCAGGTGGCGCTCTTTAGTCCAGAACACAGCCTCTCCACTCCTAGGTCCTGGAGGTCGTTGTGACTGAGATCCAAGTCTGTGAGACTGGAGGAGCTGAGGACTGAGGCCAGAGGATCACAGCTGTGAGGGGACAGGCCACAGCCACTGAGACTGAGGAGAAAGAGGGACATTAGAGACGAGAGCCACCACAAAAGACCTACCAGAGGTACCTCCGCCCCGGTCCTATTGCAGAGGATGCCCTCGACAGAAAAAGTGGAATATTTAAGACTGCTTATAAAAGTCAAGGATATTTGAACTAAAATGATATATTGTTTTTTACCAGCTCCATCAGGCAAGAACCAACTTGGAAGAAAAAAAACAAACTACAGTAAAAAGTCCTGACCTTTTTAATCAAACTGCCTTGACACATATTTTGTAATTTCAGGTTTTAAAAGGTGAAAATGGATTGTATTTGAATTTTAAAAAAAAAAATACAGGCAAATGTTTTGAAACCCATGCATAGCACTTTTAAAGCAACTGGCTCTATGCAAATTGGTTGCCCAAATCTGGTGCATGGGGGCCCTTTTTGTGCAAGTCCAATAATGAAGATATCAGCTGAACTGATGTAATAAAAGTACGTTAAACAAGAGTTTGAGCTTTTTAGTTTCCAGCCAGGTTCACTATTAGCAAGTGAAATATGATGTTTTAAAAGGAGAAATACATAAAGTGTAAAAATCCTACTCTTGGGTTGGTTGTTTTGGCAATAAAATTATAGAATAGTTTTGATAGATTCATTATTTAAAGGAAATTCAGACACTGCATATATACAGTCAGTGGTTGACAGCTGTACTGCTCTTCACTATTATCTGCAGCCTCTGTGCTTTAAAATGATCCTCAAATGAAAGAAAAGCACAGATTACACTAGTACTCAGACTATGTAAAAGTGAAACTACATATGAATAACGAGAGGGGGCATTGAGAGAAAAATTTTGACAATTCTTATTGAATTCTATAGTAAAAATATTACTCAATATATGATTTTATTTCAAAGCGGATCTGTTTGCAGATGACTTGCTTCTTGCTTCCTGCTCAAAGATTAGTCAGGGACTACAGTGCTCCTGGGGACAAAAGTGAGTCTGGAGCTCTGCTACGGGAAGCATACTAGATATTGTAAATGTGTAGAAAGTATTAACAACAGAAAAGTATGAGTGAAGGAGGCAGTATTTCCTGTCAGATCATTTGGATTCATTGAATTGTTGAATTCAAACAAATCCCTTCTAACTGTATTACAGATATTGTGTTCATACTAAATATTTCCTCCCTTCAGGACATAACACCACTTGAAAATATAGTGGTGTATGTGCATTCACATGGATGGAGCCATCATGAGTTTATGATCATTCCAATACTTTTATCTGCTGACTGCAGCAAAAAACTAACATTTGGACAGTAGAGAAGTGTTTGTCCCGCACTGGTCCAGCTGGATGTGGAAAAACTCATGTCTATGTCTCTTCCGGTGAAAACAAACAGGTAACACTCAAATCTTATCACCCATTCCATGGTTGCCAATGGTTACACAACATTCAAACCATAACAACATAAAGCGCAACATTTAAACTGTCCGCCATTTCGCTCTTGTCCTCGAGAGAGAAGCACTGTTCTCCAGACTCAGCTAACGGCTAACAGCTAACGACTTACAGCTAACGACTTACAGCTAACGGCTAATTGCAGCTAAACTAGCTCCACGCAGCATCAGCTCATCATTTTTTTGTTCCCACAGCACTTGAACTTCAGCCTTCAAGTTCAGCAGCACTTGGACGCCACCAGCCAGAAGTTCATCTGCAGCATGGTAAAGCAAATGTGTCTTTTTTAAAAGCATTTGCGTGATATCAGTATAAATAACAACATTAGCTATAAGGCTAATTTAAGTATTTACTGCTTTTACTTGGCGTGAGTAACATGAACAAAGTAGCACTAACTGTATAAATGAAAATAGAAATATAAATGAAAAATATATACTATACTATATACTAAATATATCCTTCTATAGGTCCCATAGATGGTTAAATATTAAATTAAAAGGCCAAACTTTGAACACAGTTTAATATAGTTTAGCAACATACATTAAAATATATGTATGATCTGGTCATATTTGGCCAAAACACTGATTTTATATAAGGATACTTGTACTATATTTGTACAAAAGGAATAAATCTTCAATCAATGTATTTGTATGTTTTTTAATAAATAAAAGGGATTTGCTTTGTAAATACATCATTAGAAGGCAAAATCTCTGAAGGTCCTTAATTAGTTTGTCATTTAGACACTGTCTTTGAGCATACATTTAATGTTGATTATCTTCTGTCCAACAGGGCGGCAGGAAGAGGAAGAGGTCTCCTGCCCCTGCCCCCCGGATCACTCGCTCCCCCGCCGCGGTGATCCTTCAGCGAGGGGCAGCTCTCAACCCTCCTCTTCTGCTCGGTAGGCCTGATCACATCTGCCCTTTGCTCTTTTTATAATGTTGTTACAAAGAGATTAGTATCACCTGTGTGTTCTGATGTTCCATCTCCAGAGAGCGGACCGCCGAGGGCCTCCACCGTCGGGATGCCCGCAGCTCCTCAGCAGGTAAGCCTCGCACACTTAACTCAACTAAACTCTGTCTCTTGGTGGTTTAGATTGTTTGTTGGAATTGTTACATGTTTTTATCCCTTTTCCATCTTTACCTCTTTTAAACCAAATTTAAACTTTTGTAGGCTGCCAGCAGCAGAAGGCCTCTGCCTCGGCAGACTCGTCCTTCTGCTCAGGTGCAGGTGAGTTTGACCTGTTTTAAATATTCTGTGACACTTAACTGTATGAAATGTCAATGCCTCTTGCTCTTTTTCTGGATTCCCAGCCTGTTGAGAGCCGCAGCCCTGGGCTCTCCACCCCTGGCTCCTCCCCCCCTCTGGCTCCTCCCCCGCGGCTCCTCTGTGCCCCCTCACCCTGCTGCTCAGGTAAGTCTATGTTTCTCAGTGAGACATTGTGGCGTTGTTGCATTGTGTTTGACATATGTCTGTATATTGTTGGAGCAGCCTGGAGGCCGGCAGCGGTCCCTCTTCCCTGTCTGGGTCCATGTGTGGGACGTGTCTCTGTTTTTGGAGGTATACAGGACCCTACACTAGAACACTGTTGGTCACATGTAAAACGGACATAATACTATAAAGTGACTGTGCTCTCTTTCAGCTCTTAGAGACTATGCTTCCCAACCTGCACCACATGGACCAGGAGGTTTGGCGGTACGTCTCCGGGTCAGACTCCATGATGGTGACTCCCCCCTGGGCGTCTGCCTCCACTCTCCGTGAGGTTGAGGAGACCCTCGCGACCCTTGAGTCCACTTTGAGCGACTCGCCCTACGGCAGCGAACTGTAAGTCCCCATGCTGTGGGGTTTAACCGTTCACTTTTTGTTTTATAATGACAGGTACAGGTAAGTATTGTCACAAGGTATCAGGTGAGTAGTACTGTGTCTTTTTACTTCATGATGTCATTTTGAGTTTAAGGTTTGTAACAGCAGGAGGAGAACATGCTTGGACTCTGCAACACTCACTGATGGTCCGAATGCCTGCTTCTGCTCACACTGGATCGAATGACCTTTTTGGACTACACTGGGTCCTGTCTCACAGAATGGTGAAGCTCTAGTTTACAGAATGCATTTATTCACAACTTACAGATGTCACAACTCTGCCTCTTTCCTCCTCTGTGCCTCAGATATAAGCAAACCCCACATGAAAACACAGTGTAACTATTCACCATATATGCCTCCTACAGTGATTTCATTTGATCCTTAATTATTTAATGCAGGATACAAATGGACTGTACTGCCACCTGCTGGAGATGCCCTGGAAGCCAAAACGGGATGAAGATGAAGAACCGAACTGTCGTCATCATGATGCTGGAGTTATCAGATATCTGGTAGGTTTAGTGTCGGTGCTCGCTGGTTTAGTAGCTTTCAAAAAATAATCAAGCCTGACAGTAGCTGTAGCCTGGGCAGAAGAAGTACCGTCTGAGTGAGCGCAGAGCAGGCATCAACTGAGTTTTATTATTATCTGTTCCAGATATTCATCATGATGGCAGAGGATGTGTTTGAAAAACTCATTAAAGGTACCAGCCAGATGAATGAGAAGCAACAACCAGACCCTTCTCCAAAAACAGCGCCTGAGGAAGAATCTCTACCATTACCATTTCTGCTTCTCCACTCAGAACCTGACCAGAGTCGACAAACACTCCAAGAGGCCACGGGGGTGAGGGAGGTGTTCAAGGCTCACTTTTGTGAAGAGGGAGCAGTGCCACGGCAACCGGCAGTCCTCATGTCCACCACAGGACTGACCCACAACGGCTCTTTTAAGAGCCACGTACTACACTATAAAGAGCTTAACATTTTAGAATCTATGGTTATGATTCATTATTTTTATTCACTTAGCAAATATTATACTACCTAAAGTTTAAGATTGCATATTGTTGTGCTGTTGTTTGTTTCTTGTTTGTATTGGGACCAGAACTGGGCTGCTGACTGTAGCTTCAGGTTCATCATAACATGGACATTCAAGATTGGCCTTAATTACCAGATTACACTGGGAAATTATTAAACATACAGATTAATGTAACTCTGGTCTATGCTTTTTTGATGTTTTATTAATGGTCTTCAACGGGTAAATTAAGTAAGCTTTTAGATATGTAAATATGGTATACTTTGTGTTAACCATGACTGATATTACCCTTGACGAACTACACAGTAGAAAAATGGTGCATGATGTATAAAGTAATAAACATTTCATAATAAAATTTAAACATTTTATTTTACAACATCAAAATTAATGACAACAAATATTAACAAAAAAAAGATAATTTTATGAACCATTTACATACTGTATATTTAGAAAGGACCTTGCCTGGAGGAGGGGTGGGGGAAATGAGGGAAGACATGAAGGAGAGGATAAAGGAGGGTCTGTTACCTGCAGAAGGAGCCACTTCAATCTACACAGTAGATAGTAGTAGACAATGTAGTTTTTTTATATAATAATTAGTGGATGGTAAATTTCACTAAATCTTTACAATGAGGTGGCACTTTCTGCAGTAGAGGAAGCAGAGACAACAAAAAGTACTCATCCTCAGACTGAGCATGAGGAGGAGGACGGTCCTGGAGTGCCGTCAGTATCTCTCTCTCTCGAAGCTGGAGGGCGACGACACCAAGAACTTCTTGGCTCTCCTCTTCAGTGGGCCTGCAACACAGAAAGTGTTATGAGAATAACGTTTAAACATAAGTTAATGGCCAGGGGTGGGCAAACTTTCTCACATACGGGCCACAATGGGTTTTAAAATTTGACAGAGGGGCTAAGTCAGAATATATACATGTACACACACATACATACATACATACACACATATATATATATATACATATATATATATATATATATATATATATATATATATATATATATATATATATATATATATATATATATATATATATATATATATATATATATATATAATATATATATTAACCCTCAATTTTAATATATTTTGGTTACGTTCCGTGGGCCGGATTAATAAGGCCAAAGGGCCGTATGTGGCCCCCGGGCCGTAGTTTATCCATGTCTGGTCTAGACTGTCACAAATGCTGTTTACAAAGTTCATATGGAACGTTGGGTTGGCACCAGACTGGAAGAAGTGGATTTTTATATTAGATTTATTTGGAACATGTGAATTGAGAATAAGGAAAAGCTAAAATATTTATAATCATAAGAATCACAGAGGTCAAATAAGGGGCGCTTTCCCCAGATCCACCACTGCCACGAAGGAACCTTCAGAGCCAGAAAACAGAGGCTCGGGGAAGGAGGAGCTGAAGGTTTGGAGGTGGAACAGTTCTCCCTCAGAGCGGACCTGATAGAAGGACAGAGATCCAGTCTCAGAGTCCAGAAGCACAGACACTCGACCTGACCTTTTGTCCTGATAGATAGAGTAAAGTTCACCACAGATCCTCAAACTCCAGGACTGATTATTGCCTCCACACTTACACTCCTCTCTCTGTCTTATTCCTCTGTAACTCACTGCTATTTCAGCACACCCGCTGCACTGCACCTACCTGTAACAGTGCCCCCTCAGGTCATTGGAGCTCAGGACCGGACGGTAGTCTGTAAATCTGTCTATAAGGGGGCACTCATCCAGAACACAGTAGCTCCACTCCTGAGTCCCGGAGGTCGTTGTGACTGAGATCCAGGTGAGTGAGACTGGAGGAGCTGAGGACTGAGGCCAGACGACCACAGCTGTGACGGGACAGGCCACAGCCACTGAGACTGAGAAGAAAGAGGGACATTAGAGACTAGAACCACCACAAAAGAGTTCAAATACAGTCTGGACTCACAGGACTTTTGTGGAGGCTTTGGTATTTCCTCATGTCAAACTCTGAGCACAGTAAGAGGAAAGACATGGTTGTCCAATGAGCAGTTTATTTTAACCCAGATATCCATCCTCTTTTCATGTACTGCTGTATCTTCTCTATCAGACAGTGGTCATTCAGTTCATTCAAGCAGTAAAGTAGGTTAAGGCTTCTCTCTGGAAACATAACTTTTTCATCATTCAACTAGTATTTGATGTACTCTACCATTTCCTGATTGGTCCCTGAGCTACTTTTTGTCTTTGTCATGTAACCATCCTCTGATTGGTCGGCAGAAACAGCCCCAGCAGGAAGCGCAGGAACAGGTCCAGGTGTCTGTTTGCACTGTGTAAGGCCTGGTCCACAGCAGACCTCCTTTTAGCAAAAACAATATATCCGATAACATTACAATGACATCTTATACATTTTTTGAAAGCTCTGGACTTTCCCCACGTCAGCGTGGGGTCAATGGCGAATGACGTTGGGGCCCGCCATTGACCTCTCCATTGACTTCCATTCATTATAGCAGTAATAAAGATGGCCCATGCCTACGGCATGGGTTGCTAGGATAGTGGAGTCTGTGCAGGGGGCGACTTCAGCCAAACTTTTGCGCTTCGCACAAGTTCGAACACTTGGACTTATGTGATTAATCAGCCAGAACCAGAAGAAACAACTGTAAAAGTAACATAGTGAAAACAGTAAGGTTAAACAAATTATAGCCAGCAGCTGTTCCTCATATTCATCCCCGTCATAGTACTTTCTGTGAGCCTAAAACACCTGTAGACTTTTGTTACTGTGAAGTCAAGTCTGGTGTGGTCTGTTCCTCAGATGGACAGTAACAGAGTTCTTACTGTCCTGCAGGCGCTGGGCCAGCTGCTCCTGGTCCATCCTCCTCAGGAAGTCCAGGGTGATGTTCAGAACCGCCTCTCTGCTGCTCAGCTCCTCCTCCTCACTCTCAGAGCATTCTGGGTAATCTGAGGCCAGGAGCCTGTGGAGCCTCTGCAGCTGCTCTTTGACAAAAGTCACAACGTCCTCCTCCAGACGCTGGAACAGAACAATAAGAGAAGAGTTTTAGTCAAAGAGAGTACCTGAGGAGCACCCCAGAGAACTCCACACATGCTGCGCTCGTGGGGTACTCACCCTGAATATGGCTGAATATAAAATTTCAGTTTCAGCTTCATTCAGACCAGTGTTGTGGAAGTTGTTTTGAAAATGTAATTAATTTCACATTACTAGCTCTTTAATTGCTGCTTCAAGAAAGTAACTTTCTTACATTATATAGAAGATACTTTTTTGTATGTTCTATAATGACATTTAAATAGATGTAAACAACAAATGCTGGCATAGCACCAACAACAGAAAACAGATGTAGTAGACAGGAACTACTGCACCAAAATTACTAGTTACTTGATGCTAGTGCTCTGGAATCAGTCCCTTGGCTGTCACTATTCGTACCAACCCAGAAGTCAAGGGCATACATGGACACGGTCTGGAGGCAAAGGTTTCACTAAACGCAGATGATCTACTTCTGTATGTCTCAGATGTAACTAGGTGAATGCCTGCTGTTTTGCATCTACTTTCAGCCTTTGAACAGTTATCCGATATCACAAATGTAATTTAAGTAAAATTGAGCTCTTCTTATTAAACTCTCCACTCAATGCGTCACAAGGGTTCCCTTTTAAAATCGCACATGATGGTTTTTTATATCTTGAAATTCAGGTTACGAGCAAACCAGAAGACTTGTTTAAAGCAAACTTCTCTCCCCTATTGTTGAAAAGTAAGGAGGATTTTGAACGATGGTCTTTACTTAAATTGTCCTTAGTGGCACGTATTAACTGTGTCAAAATGAATATTCTTACCTTGCTTCCTGTACTTATTCCAGTGTTTTCCCCTTTTTCTGCCCAGCTCTTTCTTCTCTCAGGTAGATTCACTTGTGGCCGAATTTCTTTGGGATAAGAAAGTTTCTCGACTATATAAGCAGTATCTACAGAGGCCTAGGTGGGATGGCCTTACCACATTTTAGGTATTATTATTGGGCCTCCAATATAATACTTTTAAAATATTGGCTTCAATCTGAAACAGCTCCCTCACTGGACTGAGAACTCTGTAAAACCAGTGTCTCTTGCAGCATTGTTATATTCACCCATACAATCCCCTGCTAAAATGTACTCAAGGAACCATGTTGCTAAAATATCTCTTAAGTTTTGGATTCAATTTAGACATTATTTTGGTTTGTACATTTTTTCTTACAATGCTCCTTTAGCAGCAAATCATTTTTCCCTCCTTCTCTTGCTGATAAATCCTTTTTGAATTGGTCAAGTCTTGGAATACGGACTTTTAAAAATGTGTTTGTTGATAAGTTATTTGCTTCTTTTCAGCAGCTAACTGTAAAATTCTCTCTCCCAAAACAACAGTTTTTCAGATACCTGCAAGTTCGCAGTTTTGTTAATAGCAACTTTTCTTCATTTCCCGACTTACCTGAAGATTCTGCTGTTGACTCTTTGCGTTTATCCACTTCTTCCTTGAAAGGGTCTATTTCATTAGTCTATAATCAGATATTGGTTATTCACTCAAATTCCCTTCACTCGATAAAAGCCCTTTGGGGGGGAGATCTTGATGAGACTCTGTCGGACGAGACGTGGTCAGAATTTTAACACATAAGTACATAAGTCTTCCATGTCTTATACAGTGTAAACTTGTTCACCGGTTTATTATACAAAATCATGCTTATCCAAAATATACCACAACATTTCTCCAACATGTGACCCACCGATCTTCAGGAATCTTTATTCATACATTTTGGCTTTGTCCACAACTCTATGGTTATTGGGGCGACGTTTTTTCAATAATCTCAAGTGCTATTGGCAAGAAAATTCACCCAAATCCTTTGAGTGCCTTATTTGGGATTTTTGTGTCCAACTCCCAGAAGAACTCTCTTCTTTCAAGGAGGGTAATTTTATTGAAATGAAAGTCCCCACAGCCTCCTTCATTTATACAGCGGTTTAGGGATGTACTATATTTTCTTAAACTTGAGAAGATAAGATTCACAGCTCCTCTGACAGGTTTGCACAAATATGGCATCCACTGTTCCAAATAGTACAACTAACTTCCCTTCTATTCCCGATAAACCCTTTTCTTTTCTGGAGGTCCTTTCTTTCCCCAAATTTATCTAGCTTTTTATATAATTGCTCATCTCCTACTACATCTAGTTTCACGGTTTCTCACTTTAACATGTATATTTATGAGTATGCATAGGTACATGTGTGTATGTATGTATATGCATGGTCAGGACGGGTAACTGCATTTTTTCTTTTTTGTCATTATGTCAGAATGTTAGTGTGGTGTTATTGTTATAAAAGGAGATTGTGCAAAATACCTTTTTACTTTCTCGCTATTTGTGTTGTAATGTACATTGTGCAATTTCTGTATAAGCAAAATAAACTAATTTTGAAAAAAATAAAAACCTCAAAAAACAGAAGAGTGCAGCATAAAAACCTTTCAGTCATATAGAGCTAAACAGAACAGTTTTGAGCCTGGATTTAAACATTGTCAAGTCGAGGCCTGTCTCACATCTTCAGGACTGTTCCAGGTTTTAGCTGCAGAAAATGAAACACTGATTCCCCAAGTTTAGTCCTGACTCTGGCACCAGCAGGAGGCCTGTTACGACCCCAGCTCAACTAGGGAAAAGGGAAGTAACAAAACCAGATGTAAAATGGTTAAACTAAAGGTATAATTTATTTAAAAGGAATGTTAAAGCAAAACTAACAAAAAGAGGCTCTCAACAGAGTAGATTTCAACTGAAAATTCCGCTAACAGAACAAAAAGTACTTAAATTGCAAACACACAAAACAAACGAGTCTCAGGGTTAAGTCAAAGGTCTAAAATTGTCTCAATGTACAAAGCCACAAAACAAAGGAGAGTCACAGAACAAGGGGGCATGTTGTTCACTGACAGAAACCAGCAGCCAGGAGTGGCAGGGGGCGGGTCCTTTTAAAGGGATGTTGCCGCAGGTGGACGGTCTTGACCAGGCTCTTAATTGTTGATCCAATCAAGCGCAGGACCCTGCTGTCAATCATCCCCCAGCTGGAACGCACCAGGAAAGGTCTAGAGAGGAGGAGCTGGAGGCATGGGGCTGTAACAAGGCCGGTCCCTGAAGTCCTCAGACTGTCAGATGGTTCATATGGCACTAAAATGTGGGAGATGAAGAAGAAGAAAAAGAAGAAGCCAGGATCGGGCTCACTGGCTTATATGGCTTTAAATACTGAAACCCCTCACTCAGAGACTGAACAGGTTTCAACTTGGTTTAGTCTGGGTTTGGCTCTTGATTAATCCTTTACTTTAAACCTTAATTGGACTAAAGCAGGACTAGCACAGTGAAGAACAGGGGCTGGACAGAGGGGTAGGTAAAATTTGACTTAAACAACAACTGATACATTTGAAATCAAATTTTTTTATCAATCACCAATCTAAATGAATGATTGATAAGGTTTAGCGGTGAGGTGTCATTCAACCAACATTGCTCACAGATCTTGAGGATTCTGAGTCTGAGGAGGCTGGAGGAAGCCTGACGGTGGATGTGCAGATGTCGGTGCAGAAGCAAAACAAAGACATGAGCAGAGGAGGAGAGACAGGACGAGCCAGGACTGTGGAGCTTCTCACACTTCAAAATGAACATCTAATAAATAAACATTTGAGCTGCACATACCGGTTGTACTGGTGATTTGATTTAGACTTACAGGTAGAGCTATTTTTCACAGAATAAGACCCCATGGAGAGACAGGGAGGGCATCTGACTCACAGGGACATTTCAGAACAGTCCAAACTACAGGGTTTACAGTATTTACAGGGTTAACTGGATTTACATGTTTGTGAAGGAAATTATGTTTGCAACAGTAGTTCAATTGTTAGAGTGTTTGTGTGGATTCTATGAAACATCAGACTAAAAATAATGAGGTCACCTGTCAGTTTTCAACAGTGGGTTGTGTTGATGTTGTAGGCGTGTTGGTTAATCAGATCAGAAGAATCACTGGAGACCAGGAGAGTAGAATCACCCGAGGTTTTATTCCCTATACATACAATTCTAATACAAGTCAGGCGCGGTGCTGTCCCTAGTACGTGCACGGAGATCTCAGGGGCGCTCCCGTGTTGATCTGAGTGCCTTGCCCTGCGCGCCACACAATATACATAAATCATGAATATGCAAGTAGCTGGGTGTGGACATCTCCTCCCTTCCGGCACTCCTCTATCCTCCAGGTGCCTCGCTTATGTGACCAATTTTGGAGTTGTTGCTCATCACCCATCCTTTTGCGTCACCTCAGCATTTATCTGTAACAGCTTAATCAAAGAGAACATGCTATGCTACACAATCTAGTACATTCTGATTTTATGCGATAGAGCAAGAATGGAGTGTGTTTGTGCCATGTTGCGTGCAAGGCCTAAACCTCCTTTCATCTAATCTTTGTTATTATGAGCAATGATGTACCCGTCCTTCATTCCTCCTTTTGATCTATTTTAATAGATCACAATTTGTATGTTTAATATTACACTAAAACATAATACTGTCAATAATGAAATCCCCTTTTTGTGCAGGGTAGAACTCCGTCCACTAAAAATCATTGCGTGTGTAAGCGTGCGTGTACAAGCCTTTTGTCAGGGATGCAGGCTAGTCACCCGTTGCGACTCCGACCAGAGCACAATAGTATTCAACCTGGAAGGCACAGAAAAATTGTACAGCATAAGCAAAAATAATAACACTACAAACAATTAAGGAAATAGTTAAATATGAGGATAATTATGGGTCCTGTGGAGCAGAATGGGTTTGGCACAGGTGAAACCACCAATCTCGTTACTCCCTGTTACTCGAACAGCGTGACAGTGTGAACAGTCACGTCATACGGGCCTTCCCAACGCAGAGCAGACCACTTTCTGCACAGTACTTTCAGGTACACATATCCAGGAGCAGCAAGATCAGTTTTCTTCCCCGGAGTAACCTGAGAGGTGACCTGTGCAGAAACACTGGAGGCAAGAGCATACAGCTGATCCCAATATGCTTTTTGGGGAACAGAAGATGAGTTAGACATCCACAATAAGGTACCTCCGTCCTGCAGGACCTGCCATAAACCTGTCAAAAGTTCATAAGGTGAATTACCCAGTGGTTCTGTGAACAGATTGTCTAGTGTGAAGAAGAGCAATAGGCAGAGCCTGGAGCCAATTGAGGCCTGTGATTGACATAATTTTAGCCAAAAAAGATTTTAGGGTCCTGTTGACCCGCTCAACCATCCCCTGAGATTGAGGATGGTGCACGGCCCCAAATTTGTGAGTCAGACCAAACATATCCTGCGGCTTGTTTAGCGGCCAAATCAGCGGCATTATTTCCTCGGGCTGTAACAGAGTCAGATTTAGAATGGCCAGGACATTTGAGAATAGCCAATTCACAAGGCAAAATCACAGCTTGAGCCAATCTTTGTACAACATCTAAATGCTTAACAGGTAAGCCTTTGACAGTTTTTGAAACCATTTCGTGTCCATGAGGCTAAATCGCAGAACAGAACACTAACTACATAAGCTGAATCACAATATATAGTTACCTCTTGTCCTGCAGCAGTCTCCAAGGCCAAACACATGGCTATGAGCTCAGCACGTTGAGCAGAGGGCTGTTCTGTCAAGACTTCACTTACCAAAGTTTTGTACTCCCCGGACTCGGGAAAGTACTCGACTACTGCAGCAGCAGCAGAGAGCAGACCATCAGTTTTTCTGAAGCAACAGCCATCAGAGAAAAGAACACGTCCAGTGTTGAGAGGCTTGACCATCAAGTCTGGTCTGGCCAAGCTAAGGGTCAGGACAGCTGCAGAACAGCATCATGGGGAGTGCCTTCAGTGCCCCATGAGTCAGCAATGTTATGCAGAGAGGTCTCCCACACGAGATAGGGTTGTTCAAGAACCTTGAGTAGGCGCGTCTGTCTAAGTGAGGACATAGTAAAAGAAGAAGATTGAACCAATGATACAACTGTGTGGTTTGTAACCACATGTAAAGGATGAGACATGACAACATGCTCCGTCTTCTGGATCAGAGACGCGACCCTGCCGCCGCCATCTGAACACAAAAAGGTTGTTTAGTTTCAATTGGTTTCAAGCAATGTGCTAACATACAACAACACACGTCTGCCAGCGCTGGACTTCTGATACAACACACCATTTGCTGTGCCCCTGGAAACAGAACAATCAAGCCAAAAGGTTGAGAAGAGTCTGGAGTAGCCAAAGCAGCTGCCTTGGCCAGCTCCTGTTTCAGTCTAAGAAAGTCATTGTTTGCCTCATCAGTCCATTCTAACGTCGCAGTCAGATTGCGCATGCCTTGTTGTCTTATCATAGCTCTTAGTGATTGGGTGGTCAGTGCGTAGTCAGGTACAAAGGACCTACTGTAGCCACAGAGGCCTAGAAATGTGAGCATGTGTTTCACTGTCACTGGTTTTGGGTGTTGTAAAAATGTCTTGTTGGTGTTTAGGGGACATCTGACTACCTTGCCCTGTGATGACCCTACCCAAAAACTCAACTCTTTTTCTGCAACATTGTAGTTTCTTTCTGGAGGCCTTGAGTCCATTTTGTTCTATGCATTTTAGTATCAGAACAGTGGCCTCCAGGCACAGCTCTGGAGTTGGGGCAGCAATAAGAATATCATCAACATATTGCATAACAACTACACCATCTGGGAGAGTGACCTGTGACAACACAACTTTTAGGCATTGATTAAAAATTCCTGGACTTAATTTGAAGCCTTGTGGCAGTCTTGTGTATTGCAGTTTACATCCTTTGTGTGTAAACGCAAACAGGTGTCTCACCTCTGGATGCAGAGGTAGGCAAAAGAAAGCATTAGCCAAATCAATCACTGTAAACCACTGGTGACGCGGTGTTAGGTTTTGAAGCATTCTGTATGGGTCAGGTACTGGAGGACATGGGTCCAATACAATGTCATTGATAGCTCTAAGATCATGAGCTGCTCTGAATTTGCCAGGTTCTTTCTTTGGCACAGGAAGTAGTAGAGGGGTGTTATATGAAGAATCAGACACCTCCAATACTCCTGCCTCCCACAAGCCTGTGAGAGTGTCATCAATTCCTTTTGCGGCTGCTTGAGATTTGTGTGTCTATATTGTGGAATATAAGCATGTGTCTTGTGATCATATTTAAATGTCACACCTGGTGTTGTGGAGCAATGTCCTACGTCATGAGGGCCTTGTGACCAAACAGAGTCAGGGACCTTTTTTAGTTCAATGTCAGTCATTTCATGGTCTTCCATCTCACGTCCATGATCACGAGATATTGCACACCTTTCACACAGTCCTGTAACAGTGAGAAGAGAGTCAGGTGTTATTTGAAAAGCATTCTGAGACTGAGAAAATAACACGTTTGCGTTCTCAGTGGGTTTCCAATCATTAACGTTCAATAAGCGCTTTACCATGGGACCTAAATCTTTGGCTTGGTGCCTGTGAGACAGTGCAAGAGACACATGTGGGACCGCGTCAGGTGACCTGTACCACAACAACTGGGTGGGGTCAGGTCACATGATGCGGCCACACCTTCTTGGGCTATGAATAATTTAGTAATGACAAAAGTCCAATCTCTCTGATTGATTTGAGCATCAAATTCTTCTCTATACACCAATCACCTTCCCTGTCATAGAACACAGTACAGTGGAGTGGATCAGTGGGCGGGTAGTAAGGAGCTAATTGTTCCACCCAGGGCTTCCAGGTTTGCCACCACGAAGTGAGAGAATTAGGACAATGTAATCTGGTCCAATAAATGTCCGCAGAAGGTTCAGGTAGACTAGTTCCCTCCCATCAGATATTGTCCATTGCCTCCTGAAACAAAACAGTTTTTTTACATAGCCACCAGGAAAAGTCACTGTTAGTCCCTCCTTTGTGCATAAATTTCTGCATTCATTTTCATTAGTAAATCTCTCCCCAGCAATGAGACAGGTGTTTTGTGGTGCCACAACAAAAGAATGGTAGACAGTTTGTTTTGCAAGTTCAGTTTTCACGGGTTTAGTGAGCGGCAGATTTTGTGGTGTCCCAGCGAATCCCACTAGTGACACGGTTCTCTGTGAAACAAGAGAATGTGGTACAGGCTGATTTAGCGATGACATAGTAGCTCCAGTATCAACGAGCATGTTAACAACTTTGCCTGCCACTTTGAGTTTTAGCATGGGGTCTGCCCCTGCCCCAGGCTTGGACTCGCGCCTGGGCACCTCTAGTAGTACTCTTCCTCATACTGATTGCCAGTATCATCATGTTGATAATACTGGCCTGCTCCTTGCTGCCATGGTGCCGGGCCTCTGTTTGGTGGGGGCCCGTTGCCTCGTCCTCGTGCGCGGCCTCCTCCAGCTCCTCCCCTTGGGCCTGGAGCCTGGAAGTGACCTTGGTTCAGATTATCAGAGTTTTGTGAACACTCTCTGTGCCAGTGTCCATTCTGGCCACAAATGAAACACGAATCCTCTCCAAACCCGCGCCCCCTTCCACCTCTAGGTTTCCCAAACCCCTACGGCCACCCCTGTGTCCACACTCCCCTGTCTCCTGCCCCCTTGATAAACCACCATCTGTTTTTCTGTTTTTTCAGCTTTCTTTTTCTCTTTCTCTTTTTTGTTGTTATCAGTGTCTCGAGCCTGTTTTAACTGTAATTTCAGTAATTGAGTAGACAAGTCTTTCAGTTCGTCTCCGTCTTTGTCTAATTTCTCTTTGTGTAATTTAGTAAATGCACTACATGTAATTTAAAAACGGTCTTCGTCCCATATAGCCAATTCTGGGTTTTTGTTCAACTCTTCTTTCACAGGTACAGGTAAGTCAGTCAGTATAGCACCTTAAAGATGGCACTAGTGCTGTCGCTTCTAAATGGGTGTCTGTTAGTCTTGTCAAGCCAGCCAGTCATAGCTTTTCTATACCACTCAGCAGGGTCCTGGTCAGAAGTCCATTTTGGAACAGTGGGGGCTGTAGTCTGTGGGTCTGGAAAATACATCACGTATAGCGTCAAAGTAGTCTTTTGCGTGTGGTCCCAAGGCAGCCTCATCTCCTACCCCATCTGTGTTTGCAGTGCGTTCAATAGTTACCAGTTCGTGTCGTGAGCATGACGCGGGAGAAGAGCTCTTACGTCACCCATAGCAGCCTGCTGACCTGTCATTAGTTTCACAAACTCACTCACCCAGAAGGAGCCTCCTTTGATCAGCGGCGGGAGCCTGCCACCCATTGCCTGTAAATCTCTGTATTGGAATGGTTCATAACCACCCAGTTGGCCTTGTGCAGTTACTCTCAATGGATAGTTACCTGGATACTTACTCTGTGTCTTACTCTGTTGTGTACTCCGTGTCCGAATGGGAGATCGTTCGGGGATGTGGCTTTTACTTCCTCTCTTCCTCCCTTTTTGAGCTGCTTTATGTAGTAATTTTGTCATGGCTGCACTTTCTGTCACTTCTTCTCTGTCTCTTGTTCCTCCTCACTGTCCTCTGAGTCACTGAATTTAGTTTTAGTATCTTTGTAATCATAAAGTTCAAGAGGGTTTACTGCGGTCTTCACACTACCTACATCAGAGGAGACTCTCTGCTCCTTTTGTTTTCCTAGCCCTCTTCGAGTCTGATCCAGTGTTGCCTGTAATGCTGCATTGTCGATGTCTAATTCTGCCTTTTCTATTTCTAATGCCCTCACCTTGTCTTGACTTGCTTGTAATTCTCTTAGTAAATGTTCTGTTATGTTTTTAATTTCTTCTTTCTGTTTATCTTTTCCTGTGTTTGGGCTATAGATATATGTGGGTCATGAAGCGCTGCTGCTCCTACCCCCAAGGTCAGGTCAGATAGTGACCCATATCTGCGTAGTTTTTTTTCTTTACCTCGTTTGTGTTGCTCCGCTAATGTTAACAAGTCTTCCTCACTCTGTAATTCAGTTTTTATATTGCCTGAGAATTTCATTACTGGGGCCATTACCTGTGTCTGGTCTGTATATGAAGAAGGAGGAAGTGGTGGTGCGCTAGGAGTTGCAGGATACACAGAACTAGTCCATTTCAGTTGGTTTTCGTCTGTCCAGTCCAGCTTTTTGGTCACTTGCGTCTGTGTGTCAGGTTTAGTGTGTAGTTGTGCGTTTACTTACCTTGGTGAGTGCTACGCATGCCACAGCACAGCTGTGCGCCACCCGTCTTATCTCCTCAACTGCTTCCTCCTTTCTACTCAGTGCTTTTTTCTGAAATAGATTTGCTTTTAGTATCTCTTCTGTGATCTGCTCCAACTCAGAGTGTGCTTTCTCCTCTCGTCCTATCCACAACTTACACATATTTTCCCAGCATGGATCTGTCTTCATGTCTTTTGGCATACTCACCTGGGCGCAAATCCATTCCTTATTCAACCTTTCTTTTTCCTTTGGCCTTCTCTTTTTTTCAATGCCCGAGAGCACTTGCTCCTCCACTTTTTGCCACATATTTAACCATTCTCCACCCAGTAAGTCATTGCCATCATCTAGTTGCGGACATCCACCAAACTCTTCACACTCTCTTGTAAACTCTTCATCCATAGTTTTTTTTTTTGTTCTTTTGCTATTTTTTAAGTTTTTGTTATATTTTCCTTTTTTTCTTTTTTTTTTTTTTTTTTTTTTTTTTTTTTTTTTTTTATAACTTTATTTTGTTACACAGGAATTTTTAACCTGTTTTACTATCAGGACTTTAACCTGAACACGGCCTTTACCTTTTTTTTTTTCGTGAGGGACTTTAACTCTCACGGGGACTTGAACCCCGTACCTTTATTATTTTTGAGGGACCCAAAACTCCCCAGGGAAGCGCTGTACGCACCCAGCTACGTAGGGACACGTCTGCCCACTACACCAGTCCACGGTGGGTCACAGGACTTTAACCTGTTTCACAGGACTTTAACCTGTTTTTACCATCAGGACTTTAACCTGTTTACAGGACTTTAACCTGTTTTACTATCAGGACTTTAACCTGAATATGGCCGTTAACCCCGTAACAATATTACACCTGTAATTTACTCTACTCTAACCCCGTAGCCCTTCTGTCCCTGAAAAGCGATTTTAATACGGTCAGTTTGCTAAATTTCACCCAAGGCAGCACCAGACAGCACGGTGACTTCCTCAATTTACATGTACTCAATATGGAAGTTTTGAAAGGTCTTCCTTACCTCTTTAGTTTGCCGCGGCGGGAAGTCACAATGCGTCCAGTCGCCTTGGACCTATCCTCGAGGTTCGGCCTCCGTCCCCAGGACCTCAAGATCGGATCACGTCGAGGTCACCAAAATTGTAGGCGTGTGTGGTTAATCAGATCAGAAGAATCACTGGAGACCAGGAGAGTAGAATCACCCGAGGTTTTTATTCCCTATACATACAATTCTAATACAAGTCAGGCGCGGTGCTGTCCCTAGTACGTGCACGGAGATCTCAGGGGCGCTCCCGTGTTGATCTGAGTGCCTTGCCCTGCGCGCCACACAATATACATAAATCATGAATATGCAAGTAGCTGGGTGTGGACATCTCCTCCCTTCCGGCACTCCTCTATCCTCCAGGTGCCTCGCTTATGTGACCAATTTTGGAGTTGTTGCTCATCACCCATCCTTTTGCGTCACCTCAGCATTTATCTGTAACAGCTTAATCAAAGAGAACATGCTATGCTACACAATCTAGTACATTCTGATTTTATGCGATAGAGCAAGAATGGAGTGTGTTTGTGCCATGTTGCGTGCAAGGCCTAAACCTCCTTTCATCTAATCTTTGTTATTATGAGCAATGATGTACCCGTCCTTCAATGTGAACGAGTTTGATCATTTCAGATGAAGGGCAGGGATTATGTAGCTCTATGGGAGAGTCATCAGATCATGAATCTGTTGACAGAAGCTCAGTTTTTAGAACACAGACAGTGCATCAGGTCAGAGCGGATCAGCGTTAGTTCTGATTTAGACACGGTTTTGGTGAGGTAGAACCTAATAGAAAAAATATGTTTGAGTACTGTGAAGAATAACAAAACAAAAAGTTTGAGAAGCACCGGTATAACGACTCAGCCAGATAACAGAAGGTAAAAACACTTGACATAACCGATTGAAACAACAGCAGATCATGAACAATACCATCAACAAAGTCCAACAACTTATTTTTGACACAAACAGAACCTCATACCGCACCACCTCATACTCCTGAATAATCAAACCAAAACGTATGTTTAATATTTTTGTGCAAAATATTCAGATAGATTTACTGCGTCAAGGTCGGCTCAAAATACTTTCACTCTCTCACCTGTCCGGCTTGTTCTACCTGAGGTCATGTGACAGGTAGGCCAAATATCAATTGTGACAAACTCATGTTGCACAGGTTCAAATTTATTCCTAATTTCACAAATTTGATTGTAATTTCACAAAATTATTTACAATTTTTTTTTCCTTTTTTTTCCATTATTATCCCACATTTTATTTAGTTTTCCCCCACATTTTTCCCTTTATTTTTTTTATTTGCATTTCTAACATTTTTCAGCTATTTATTTGCCACCCACTTCTACACCTTTTAAAATATTTTTTCCTAAATTTCCACTTTTTTTTTCCCCTTTTACTTTTATTATAGATTTTCTGCATTCTTTCCTTTATTGTCTTTCTATTGTTTGTATTATTGTATGTTCGGTAACAGGGAGTGGTGATCTTGAAAGTCCATCTGCATTACAAAAAGAGTCAGATTTGCGATACTTGAGTGAGCTGACAACAGCAAAGCCCCCTGTGAAGATACGAAACTGCAAGCGGTGGTCCGGTGGTCTGTGGTCTGAATGAACTTCCTTCCATACAAATATTGGTATATTCCATACAAAATATTGGTATATTCCTCCCTCCAAAGATGATGCTAAATGCTTCTCGTTCCAACTGAGCATAGTTAGACTCTGCCTTGTTTAGTGTCCTTGAGGCGTATGCGTCGTTTTCTTCTCGCCATTTGGAAACACACATGAGATGACAGCACACACGCCACAGGGTGAAGCGTCGCAGACCGGCTGGATTGGAAGTGGAAGTTCAAGTGTGTGAGAATCTCTGATGTGGTGAATGCATTTTTTACACTGTGGAAAGCTTTTTTCATTTGTCCATTTCTTGTCTTGAATAGCAGTGATGCAAGGTTAGGTATAAACTGCCCATAGTAGTTCATGAGGCTTAGAAAGGATCTCAGTTGACTCACATTTTCAGGTAAGGGGGCGTCCACGACAGCTGCCATCTTTGATCTTTGAAGGAGCTGTGTGTAGGCCTTTTTCATCAATCACGTGTCCTAGGTACTCCACAGATGGTTTCAAGAACTCACATTTCTCCTTGTGAACTCTGAGGGTGTGCTGTTGTAGCCTTTGCAGTGTGGCATCCAGGTTGCAAAGATAGAGAATATCCTCCAAATAACACTGTACTCCCTGCAATCCACTCAGGATCTCTGATCCATGGCTCACTGAAACAAAGCCTTTTTTTTCGTAGGTGGAGGTTTTACCACACCTAAAAACACTGCTTTGGTTGCTTGGAATTTTGTGCACTCTACCTGTTCAGTTGCTGAGCTTCCTTAGATGCCATTTCGATTAACACCCCCATATCAGTGGCCTTTTTAAATGTTAAGTAATTTTCGGTTAGTAACTTTTTCTGTGATGTGTATATTCTTGTTCTTGTTCTGTAACATTTAATATTCTAACAATGTCATGTCAAACACAACATTGCAGTGTTGCTTCCGCCCTCATGTGTGCATGAGAAGTGTAAAGCAAAAGTACTTTGTGAGGGCTATTTCTGAATCATACTTTAATTTGACTCGTGTTTTTGGCTCACTCCTTTAATTTCAGTCAGTTCTGAACAATAATGAGTGTGAGGCTAAAAGAGGCTAAATGATTTTTCAACAGATTTATTTGAAGATCATGGATTGGCTCTGTTCACTTTTTATCTGATGTGTAAACAAGGGTGAAATAAGCACACATATGTAAATCATAAAAGATTCACAGAGGTCCAGCAGGAGACACTCTCCTCAGATGCACCATTGACACAGAGTCACCTTCATCCCATATTCCAAACCCTGGAAACAGAGGCTCAGTGAAGGAGGAGCTGAAGGTGTGGAGGTGGAACACTTCTCCAACAGAGCTGACTTCAAAGAAGGACAGATATCCAGCCTCAAAGTCCAGGAACACAGACACTCGGCCTGAGCGACGGAAGGAGGAGACATACGAGGAGGAGAAGAAGGAAAGATCTTTCTCTGTCGTTGTGATAGAAAGAGTAACGTCCACTAAAGACCTTCAGACTCCAGGACTGATCATTGCCTCCAAACCTACATTCCTCTCTTTCTCCTCTGCGTCTGATTCTTCTGTAACTCACTGCTATTTGAGCACACCCGCTCCACTGCACCTCCCAATAACAGCGCCCCCTCAGGCCAGAGGAGCTCAGGACCTGACGGTAATCTGTAAATCTGTCCTCATGATCTGGATACTGCTGCTCCTATGTCACACAGGTCACTGTTTGTTTGTCTTCAGACAGTTGGAGGTTTCTGTGAGCTGTGTTTCGATCCAGAGAGAACTCACAGGAATCTGAGGACACAAACACAACACATCACTTCCTCTTACAGAGTATCTGAAGAGTTCTTAGTTTTCTTAATGTTGCGAGCTGTAATAATACACATGAACAAAAATTGTCATGCCTCATCTCTCAGAGGGAAATCATCAGGGACTTTCCAGGAGGCCAAAACATTTCAATTATATGATGACAATTAATTGAACAAATATTTCAGAAAATATACCAATAAAAGCATGATTTTGTATTTATAATACCATAATTCTCTGAAAAATATAATAAATAAAATGTCATGTCCTGAGTACATAAAACGTCTTTGTCTAATCAGATTTAGCTGTGGGCGTTACATGTTCAGAACTGTGCTCATTCATTTGGCCTACAGACAGCAAGCAGAGGGCCCTCACGTTGAAACTGACCAATCAGATTCATGCTTTGCAGTTGATTGACAGGCAGAAACCACCCTTAATGCACCTTCTTGCAGGTCTGTAATGACTGCAGTGGCCACCAGCTGGCACCTGATTGTATTTAGTGATGACTAGCTTGACCGGGGTTGAGTTTTGTAAAAAATAAATAAAAAAACTTTTTGATTTGGACAAGTATTAATAACAATAGTTTGTGTTCGATATGTAAGTCATTCTGAAATGCATCTAAAGTCAGTCAGGCTTTTAGCAAAGGATTTATTGGACCTCACAGAGCACAGAATGAATGAACAGTTGGAGTATGCACATATGTACAAGTGCTATGTAAACAACTTGTCTGATAAAGGGAACAGAGGTGATAAAATGATGTGTTGTATCACTTGTTGATGGTGGGAGATGGGCTGTAATCAGTCACGTGCGGTGAGGTTCATGGCTGGTGAGGCACTGATGTCGTGACAATCAGATTTACAAACATATAAACCAGAGGTCAGTACATTTGGCCCCGGGTCAGTTCCTCTCCCAGTGACTTGGGGCCAGAATAAAAATGAATTTCAAAATAGAAGTTACAAAGTCCGTACGGTAATTAAATTTCTTACCATTTTGTACGTCTCTGCAAGTCTTTCGTCCCGTCGTCTGGAGCAAACCATTTAGCTCCTTTAGTGTTGGTCTTCCTTTAATTATAACCTAACCTTCTTCCCAAAATCCAGTTTAGAAAACTGCTGAGCTTTAGTATATAATCTTCCTCCATTTAAAAAGTAGGGCCACACTCTAAATTGTAGTTTGCGGCCTCTATTCTGTGGGAGTTGCAAGAATCCCTGGGCTCATGAGCGCCCCCTAACATGAGGCAGGGTAACTGCGTGCCTCACCCGGCGCCTTTTCACAGCCGTGTGCTCAGCTCTTAAAGAGTTAAAGCAGCAGCTTAGCCACAGCACAGTCAGTCCATGTGAGGCACGACCGGCCTGTGCCTCGTCTCTCTTCCCAGGATTTCAACGGTAAATGTAAAAATTCAGGGATTTTGAGTAAAAAAAAAAGAATAAAATTGCAAAGTAAAATAGAAAATAACTTTATAGTGCAAATTATTGGATAAATATAACAATGTAAATTAATTTTGTCTGTGATGACAGGTGAGGCACTGCCTCACTTGTCATCACCTGACCACACATCACTGGCTGTAATCGTTTTAACTTATTTGATACTTTGTGATAGAGAAATATGTTCAGTGTTTCACTCTAATTTGACATGCAAATGTGTTTTTTATGCATTTAAACTAACTAACTAAACTAACGTAATTTTCACACTGCCACTAGTGGGATCAACGTAAGAGAATTCACTCCAAGGGTGGCGCTTTGGCTGGTGTGAACCCAACAGTTGCAAGAAAAGACTACTGCGTATAGCACCAGGGTAGTGAGTGTGTGTAGTCACTGGGTTCTGTCAGCTGGGCTCATGATGTTTGGGGTTAAAGATGCATGGTGCATGTGAGCAAGAGCGACTCAAAAGAGAGATAAACAGAACTAAGACTGTGTGCATTGGGGTCCGTCCACAGAGTGAATTAACATGTGTGAACGCACCCCATGTTGTTAGTCTACTTTAACTTCTGGGTGATGCAGATAGTTGGGGCAGCAGTCTGAGCAGGGACTCTCAGACTTCCCTCATCCTAGACATGTCCTCCAGCTCCTCTGGTGAAACCCCAAGGCATTCTCAGACCAGCTGAGACACATAGTCCCAGCATGTCCTGGGTCTTCCCCAGGGCCTCCTCTCGGTGGGACATGCCTTTAACACCTCCCCAGGGAGCCATCCAGGAGGCATCCTGAACAGATGCTCCACCCACCTCAGCTGGCTCCTCTTGAAGTGGAGGAGCAGTGGCCCTACTCTGAGCTCCTCCCGTGTGACTGAGCTCCTCACCCTATCTCTAAGGCAGTGCCCAGCTACCCTGCAGAAGAAAGTAATTTTGGCCACCTGTGTCTGTGATCTTGTCCTTTCGGTCAGTATCCAAAGCTCATGACCATAGGTGAGGGTAGGAACGTAGATTGACTGGTAAATCAAGAACTTTGCCTTTCGACTCAGCTCCTTCATTACCCTAACAGTCAGATACAGCAACTGGATCATTGCAGATGCTGGCCAGATCTGCCTGTCAATTTCACACTCCATTCTTCCCTCACTCATGGACAAGATCCCAAGATACTTGAACACCTCCACTTCAGGCAAGAACTCCTTACCCACCCAGAGAGGACAAGCAATCTTTTTCCGGTCGAGAACCATGTCCTCGAACCAGACTTCTTCCGGCCTCTGGCTACATCTAGAAATTCCGTCCATAAATACAATGAACAAAACTGGTGAGAAAGGGTAGCCCTGGTGAAGTCCAACTTGCACTGGGAACAGGTCTGACTTGCTGCCAGCAATGCGAACACAGCTCCTGCTCCGGTCATTCAGGGACCGGACAGCCCTTAGCATAGAGCCCCGCACCCCATACTCCCAGAGCCTCAAAAATCCCACAAGCCAACAAAGCTCAATAGGACTCCTTCTTCAGCCTGACGGCATCCCTTTCTTCCGGTGTCCAACACCAGGTTTGGGAGTTGGCGCCGCGAGAAGCACCGCAGACCTTGCAACCACAGCTACGAGCCGCTGCATCCACGATAGAGGCAGAGAACATGGCCTACTCGGAAAACCATGTCCCCAGCCTCCCCCAGGATCTGAAAGAAGCTCTCCTGGAGGTGTGAGTTGAAGGCCCCACTGACAGAGGGCTTCACCAGAAATTCCCAACTGACCCTCGCAGTACGCTTGGGTCTGTCCGGCTTCTTCCTCCGCCAGCATATCCTACCCACCACCACTCCCACGCTGCCCCTCTCTACACCCGAGTGTCCAAGACACACGAAGTCGAATGACTCAACAACAAAGTCGATCATCAACCTCTGGCCTAGGGTGTCCTGGTGCCAGCTGCGCTGATGGACACCCTTGTGCTCGGATATGGTGTTCGTTATAAACAAACTGTGACTAGCACACAGAAGTCCAATAACAGAACACCGCTCGGGTTCAGATAAAGGAGGTCGTAATTCCTGATCACCCCTGTCCAGGTGTCATTGTTGTGACCCATGTAGGTGTAGGCCAACATAATAGTGAGAGACCTGTCCCCGACCCGAAGGTCCAGGGACAGCCCACTTTGCTCCCTTGAGCTGTGCCTGGCCAGGCCCTGTGGGTAAAGACTCAGCCACCAGATGCTTGCTGTTGAGCACTCACCCAAGGCCTGGCTCCAAGGTGGGGCCCTGGCAACGCTACCCTACCAGGGGCACGAATCCCCCAACAACATAGCTCCAAGGATCATTCAGGTGCTCAAACCTCTCCACCACGTTAAGGTGGCATTTCAAGAGGGGGCAAGTAATTTGACATAATCCTTCTAAAACAGGTAAAGTTTTGTCTGATTTCATATCAGACAGTGAGAAAATAACATATATGTCTTTATATAGTGTATGTAAACTTCAGCTGTGTGTGTACTGTATATATAAAATACAAATCCCTCACATAGATATTTCCTCTACAACCGGGAAAACTTGAGGCCTGACAAAGTTACATAAAGTTAAAAGGCAGAGACTCACACTTCCTCAAACCTGGGACCATCCACTGTTCTCCAGCAGGATCCAACCTGAAACACACAGGTCTAGTTTAGAACAGACCAGAGACCACGATCTGGACCTACCATGGACCTGAGACCCGCTGAACCAGGGCCCACACCTGAGAGACTGCAGGAGGCAGTGGGGGTCGTCCCGTAGAGCGGTCAGGAGCTCAGCTGAGGATCCTGGATGGTTGTAGCTCAAGTCTAACTCTCTCAGATGAGAGGAGGTGGAGCTCAGAGCTGAGGCGAGCGCAGCCCGCCCCTCTCTGAGACCAGACATCCAGACAGCCTAAAGATATGCAGCATTACCCTCATATGGATACAAGGGGGCAGCACCACACTCATGTGAGCACAAGGTGCCAGAGTGCATCATAGGAGTGTCTCACCTAAGAGTTTCCAGTCTGAAGGGGGTGATCTTCAACCCAGAACACAGTAGCTCCATTCCTGAGTCCTGGAGGTCGTTGTGACTGAGATCCAGGTGTGTGAGACTGGAGGAGCTGAGGACTGAGGCCAGAGGACCACAACTGTGAGGGGACAGGCCACAGCCAATGAGACTGAGAAGAAAGAGGGACATTAGAGACTAGAACCACAACACAAGAGTTTAAATACATTCTGGACTCACAGGACTTTGGTGGAGGCTCTAACCACTGGTAGCAGATTCAGAAGAGCTGTCTCTGATGCCTGGTATTTCCTCAGGTCAAACTCCTCTAGGTCTGAGTCTGAGGACAGTAAGAGAAAGGACAGAGCCGCCCACTGAGCAGGAGAATTTAACCTGGAGAGCAGTCCTCCTCTCATGTACTCCTGGATTTGCTTCACCAGACTGTGGTTGTTGAGCTCGTTCAAACAGTGGAGCAGGTTCAGGCAACTCTCTGCAGACAGACCCTTTTCATTCAGCTTCTGTTTGATATACTCTACTGTCTTTTGATTGGTCCGAGAGCTACTTCCTGTCTGATTCACCAGACCCTGTAGTAGCCTCTGATTAGTCGACAGAGACAGCCCCAGGAGGAAGCGCAGGAACAGGTCCAAGTGTCCACTTGGACTCTGTAAGGCCTGATCCACAGCATAGCGGTAGAGAAATCTGTTTTGTCTTGCTTTTAAACAATTTCATAAGAAAACATGTGTTTTGAACTTCCAGCAGGTTGACTCCAGACTCTGTGAAGGTCTGATGGACATGAAGAGCAGCCAGAAACTCCTGCACACTCAGATGGATGAAGCAGTAGACCTTGTCCTGGTACAGGCCTGGCTCCTCTCTAAAGACCTGTGTGAACACTCCGGAGTACACTGAGGCCGCTGCAGCGTCCAGCCCACACTCGCTCAGGTCACACTCGTAGAAGATCAGGTTTCCTTTCTGCAGCTGCTCAAAGGCCAGTTTTCCCAGAGACCGCACCATCTCCCTGGTCTCTGGAATCCAGTGAAGGTCCGCCCCTGATCCCTGGTGATACTTGATGTTCTGGAGTTTGGCCTGAACCACCAGGAAGTGGATGTACATCTGTGTGAGAGTCCGAGGCAGCTCTGGTTTCTCTGTTTGTTCCAGAAGCTTCTGTAGAACTGTGGAGAGGATCCAGCAGAAGACCGGAATGTTGCACATAATGTGGAGGCTGCGGATGCTCTTGATGTGGGAGATGACGGCTGTGGCCTGGTTTCTGAACCTCTTCCTGAAGTACTGCTCCTTCTGCTGGTCAGTGAACCCTTGCACCTCTGTCACCATGGAGATGCACTCAGCAGGGATCTGACTGGCCGCAGCGGGACGTGTGGTTATCCAGAGGCGAGCAGAGGGAAGCAGGCTCCCCCTGATGAGGTTTACCAGCAGCACATGGACTGAGGCTGACTCTGTGGGGTCGGTCAGGACTCGGGTTCCGTTGAAGTCCAGAGGAAGTCTGCACTCATCCAGACCGTCAAAGATGAAGAGCACCTGGAGCTGATGGAAGCTGCACAGACCTTTGAATGGACTGAAGAAGTGGTGCAGCAGTCCCACCAGGCTGAACTGTGTGTCTCTGAGCACATTGAGCTCTCTGAAAGTGAACGGGAACAGCAGCTGGAGGTCCTGGTTGGCTCTGCCTTCAGCCCAGTCCAGAATGAATTTCTGAGTCAGCACTGTTTTCCCTATACCAGCCATGCCTTTCATTAGCACCGCTCTGATTGGCTCTGGGGAATGGGGGCGGGCCTTAAAGAGGTCTTCACATGTGATGGTGGTCTCTGGAGCGGCTGGCCTCCTGGACAATGTCTCCATATGTCTGGCCTCGTGTTTTTGGTTGACCTCTGAGGCCCTGCTGTTTGTGATGTAGAGCTGTGTGTAGATGTGGCTCAGGGGGGCGGAGTGTCCTGCTTTATTCACGCCCTCAAACACTCGGCTGAATCTTTGCTGCAGATGCATCTTCAGTTTATCTTTACAAACACCAAGAGTATTTCCTGAATAAAGACATAAAATAGAATGTACATCAGGGTGAAAAAAGGAAGATCGCTCAGCACCACCACGTTCAAGATTTTATACATTTTGTGATCAAGTCAAATTTAGTTTATCTCTTCATACTCTGATAATGTTACCTGAATAAAATCACAAACAACTTGCAGCTTTTCTGGTGGAGGGTGTGCAACCCGCTTGTTTCAAATGTGACTTTGCCAGGAATGTTTCACAGTAAAAGCACAGAAAAGCAGGTCACTATACAAGGCCCAAGTTACTGCTCAGGGGTCTCATTTATAAAATGGTATGTGGAAGTCTGACTAAAAGAGTGCTCAGGGAGTAAACCCAAACTTCTCGTATGTAGAAAAAATACTGAGGTGAAACTTTCTGTTAGCACACTTTGGTGCAATTTTCTCATATATCACACCTGCAGCAGAAATTTGCTCACATGATTCTACCTTAGGTCACACCCCTTTAACACCTTCATTTGACCATTAAAGGACAATGCAAAGAGGGTCATGAATGAAATTTACCTAAACATAATAATGACAGGTATGAATGACACATGGTGAAAAGGAAGCGGCTCAGGAAGAGACGGTGTGAAGCGGAGTAGTGGAGCTGTGGTACCAGTCTGTGCATATGACAGCAGCGTCTTTGACAGAGAAGCTTTTATGTTTTAGATGTTTGCTTTTATGGCTTAAGCTTTTCCTTATATAAAACAGCACCTCGTGCAAGTCTGCATGGATCACTTCAAAATGTCAAAAAGTTGAAATTAAAAATAACAATAGTATTAAACATAACAACATAAAGATAAGTTTCATGCCACACTGTGGAAAATTCCTGGCAAAGCATTAACATCTCCATGGAGATAAGTAGGTGATGAACACTCCACCAGAAAGGTGCCATAATACACCTGGGTCATAGTACTTTCTGTGAGCCTAAAACACCTGTAGACTTTTGTTACTGTGAAGTCAAGTCTGGTGTGGTCTGTTCCTCAGATGGACAGTAACAGAGTTCTTACTGTCCTGCAGGCGCTGGGCCAGCTGCTCCTGGTCCATCCTCCTCAGGAAGTCCAGGGTGATGTTCAGAACCGCCTCTCTGCTGCTCGGCTCCTCCTCCTCACTCTCAGAGCATTCTGGGTAATGCTCTGAGAGGAGCCTGTGGAGCCTCTGCAGCTGCTCTTTGACAAAAGTCAGGATGTCCTCCTCCAGACGCTGGAACAGAACAATAAGAGAAGAGTTTTAGTCAAAGAGAGTACCTGAGGAGCACCTCAGAGAACCCCACACATGCAGCACTCGTGGGGTACTCACCCTGAATATGGCATCCAGCTGCTCCTTTGGGCCTGGCTCCCTGTCAAACAATAAATTCATCATCATTTATTTATTCCAGTTAATCTATAAAGCTCTCATAGCCCCGGTTATTGTCAACTCGATATATACATATAGCTAAATGCCAACTCCAAGATCATGTAGAACTGGTTAATACGAACATTTAAGACCAAATAGCCGAGCCTGACAGCAGCAGTTACAGAGGAGCGACAGTTCAATGGAAAGCGAATTACAGCCCTAGTTGAAGGAGCCAGATTGTGCTCATGCTCACTAATTTAGTATGTGGCTAGGGTACACTTTGCCTCCATGGGGAAATTTTTCCACTGGATTTGACCAATCAATGCCGCTGAAGCACTGGGCGCCCAGAGACACATCTCCAGCTCTTGAGCTCTTGGTCAGGACTACCTAACAGAAATGCCAGGGCAACCTGGCAATTGAACCTTGAACCTTTACAACCATTAGTGCACATGATGAGATATTTATTGTGATTTCATTGGAAACAATGTGGGTGATGTATGCTGCATAAGGACACAACCACAGTATGCAATGCTGGTAGTCTATCTGCCAACCATGGGATCAATGGGAAAATGTTCTACTAGCTGACCTCCTGCTGCCCCTGTCCAGATTACATAAATTTTACCTCTGGGCTCCAGGAGGATTCCTAAAGTTTGGAGTAAAGTTTTTGGGGTCATCGCTTTTCAGAGACAGAGAGCTGGAAGCAGGTTTAGGTCTGCGTTTAGACTCGGAGCCAGGTCCAGATGGGCCCATGTTATAGGTGCTGTAATCGGAAGAAGGCAAGGTTATTTGTACAGCACAATCTGTACAAAAAATGAAAGTGCTTTATAGAATAAGAAATACATTAAAATCACAATACAACAAATCAAAACATAAATAATCACAAATAATAATCATAAAATTAACATTAAAACAGAAGAGTGCAGAATAAAAACCTTTCAGTCATATGCACAGATAAACAGAACCGTTTTGAACCTGGATTTAAACATTGTCAAAGTCGAGGTCTGTCTCACATCTTCAGGAAGACTGTTCCAGGTTTTAGCTGCATAAAACTCAAACACTGATTCCCCATGTTTAGTCCTGACTCTGGGACCAGCAGGAGGTCGGTCCCTGAAGTCCTCAGAGTGTGAGATGGTTCGTGTGGCTCTAACATGTGGGAGATGTTCTTTGGTGCTGGTCCATGGAGAGACTTGTTCACAAGCAGAGCTGCTTTAAAGTCTATTCTTTGAGCTACAGGAGCCAGTGCACAGACCTGAGCACAGGACTTATGTGCTTGTACTTCCTGGTTCTAGTCAGGACCCGAGCAGCAGTGTTCTGGATGTACTGCAGCTGTCTTAATGCTCGTTTGGAGAGGCCAGTGAGCAGGACGTTACAGTAGTCTAACCTACTGGAGACAAACGCAGGATAAGTCTCTCTAAGTCTGACTTTGACAGTATACCTTTGATTTTTGCAATGTTTTTTAGATTGCAAAAAGCTGTAGATGTTATTGATTTGATGTAGCTGTTAAAGTTCAATTCTGAATCCATTATTACTCCAGGATTTCTAGCCTGATTTGAAGGTTTTAGAGAAAGAGACTGGAGGTGACAGCTGAAGAAGAGTCCATTTGAACAGAACATACAGAGATGTTTCCTGTTTAGAGGTTCTGCTCTTCAAATGTGGAGTTTCACATGCACACAGGGGCAATCTCTGACGGTCAGGAGGACTCCATCAAAACTACTTACATGACTTATACTAGTGCCCTGGGATGTGTGTGCAGTAGAATGTAAGATTGGCCTTGTTCACTTGCCCACCAAAATCTGATTATAATGAAACCCCAAACGTTCCACAGTGCATTAGAAATGTCTAGTCAAACACGCACAGGTGTAAAATTGTGCAAAAACAGCCTGCTAGTCCCTTGAAATACAGCTCTATTAAACATGGTCTTTTGCACTCTGTTTTAGCTGCAGGAAGATTGGGGATATTCATTGAAATGGTTCTGTCTGTTTAGAACTAAGCGACCTGAAATGTATTCCAATTTGTTTCCCTTATTTCTTTCCCTTATTAAATACAACTAAATCTTGTTTCCAATAATAAGTTCATGAACAAAAACACTGAATATGTGCCAGTTAACAAATATGAAAAGTTGCTGATTTCGAAGGTCTTACCTCTGGTCTTCAGGAGGAGCTTCTCTAAAGTTTGGAGCAAAGTCTTTGGAGTGGTCACTTTTCAGAGACAGAGAGCTGGGAGCAGGTTTAGGTCTGGGTTTAGACCCGGGGCCAGGTCCAGGTGGCTCCATGTTGTAGGAGCTGGGATCAGAAGAAGAGTCAATTTGAACAGAACATACAGAGATGTGTCCTGCTGCAGCCTGAGGTCTGATCAGTCTGCTCCTTCTGCTGTCACCTGTTCACATTACACATAACTGTACTTTCCTTTTATAATACTACTGCTACTTAAGTTTAGTTTAGAATTAGACTAGGACTATTTTACAAACTGAACTAAACTACAATAGGTCTAAGAAAATTCTTAAAGGTGCACTATGTAACCTTTCTGAAAATAATAATAATGATAATAACATGCCTTAGTCATGATGCTCAAAGTTGCTTTACAATTTTGTGCATCACTTGTTTGTTTCCATGATTTTAACAGTTTAATCAGGTGATGAAGTTTTAGGTCAGATCTGTGGAGAGATGATCCCACCCACAGTACATATGCATGTTTTTAACATTTAGTTAAGTAATAGAAATCTCTGTTATCAAATAAATGCAAAATGAGTAAGTTGCTGTGGAATAGTCTAGACAAAAAAAATCTAATTTCCGGAGTGACACAGTTGGCACAACCTCCTCCATGACAAACATAGTTTACCTTCATGAAATAAGAGAGCATTTTAAAATGAAATAAGTTACTTTTAGAAGTATTACATAAATACCAGTAATTACCATAATTATCAATAAATCAACCCAATTGTATGTGTCATTTTTCGTGCAAAATGATCAGATTTAAGATGTACTTTCTGTGCCAGCGTTGTTTATGAATACTTTCACTCTCTCACCTGTCTGACCTGTTCCACCTGGAAACATGTGACGTCTCAAATATGTGGCAGGTCAAATGTCTGTGGTTGATCTGCAGATGTGGTGAGGTTGGACACATACAGTGAAAGAATGGACCTTGTCACTAATAGAATCAGGGAATAATATATAAAAGATCATTATTTAAGAGTTTATACTTGTGTACATGTCTGCATGTTCATTCACACGTAAGTCATCATGGACATGGGTTACGACTGTAAACTCACTCAGACACAGGCGGAGGAAGAACAGAGAGAAGTAGAGCTGTGGTTACACTTCAATGACCAATTTAATGATTCAAAACCAGATTTATTTTATACTTTTAGACACTCAACAACTGCATCAACAGCACAGAATCAAACATCAAACTGTCCTAAAATGTATAACTGAGGACACCATGCACCTTTATTGTTGGACAGACACATGTAGGACAGACTCAGGTAGGACAGACTTATGCAGGACAAACTCATGTAGGACAGAGTCATGTAGGGCAGGTTCATATAGGACAGACTCAGGCTCATGTAGGACAGACTCGTGTAGGACAGACACATGTAGGACAGAGTCATATAGGACAGAGTCATATAGGACAGAGTCATGTAGGACAGAGTCATATAGGACAGAGTCATGTAGGACAGAGTCATGTAGGACAGAGTCATATAGGACAGAGTCATATAGGACAGAGTCATGTAGGACAGAGTCATATAGGACAGAGTCATGTAGGACAGAGTCATGTAGGACAGAGTCATATAGGACAGAGTCATGTAGGACAGAGTCATGTAGGACAGAGTCATGTAGGACAGAGTCATATAGGACAGAGTCATGTAGGACAGAGTCATGTAGGACAGAGTCATGTAGGACAGAGTCATATAGGACAGAGTCATGTAGGACAGAGTCATATAGGACAGAGTCATGTAGGACAGAGTCATATAGGTAGTCATGTAGGACAGAGTCATATAGGACAGAGTCAGTCATATAGGACAGAGTAGGACATGTAGGACAGAGTCATGTAGGACAGAGTCATATAGGACAGAGTCATGTAGGACAGAGTCATATAGGACAGAGTCATGTAGGACAGACTCATGTAGGACCAGAACCTCTCGTCATAAGACCAGTTTCTTCCCCTCTGCTGTTTCTCTCATGAACACTACATAAACCTGCACTAAACTGGACACTTGATAACACTGGTCACTTTAATAACCCATGATGCACTGTTGTTCTGATGCTACTGTTGTATATGTTTTCTACCTCTAAGTATCTTTAAGCATATCTTTTTTAACCACTTACCGTTCCGACGGCCCGCCCGCGGGCCGTCGCCTTTTCTTTACAACTTTACAGCAATGTACATTCACTTCTGCGTCACCCACACAAACAGTCTACACATCAAATGAAAGCTACGGATCTCATCTTTCCGAATATGTAAACCATTTTCACCTAAAGTCACCACAGTGCTGTCAGGAAAGCCGTTTTTACAGAAAAGCCAAAAATGCCTATTTGGACTTCACTCACCTTTGAGGGATCTGGTTCTGTCAAACATCAACATATTTCCACAATATCGGTCTCATTCTTTCCGTAGAGGTCCAGAGAATATAATCCAGTCAAGAAATTATGTCCACAAAATAAGTTAGATCCTCCATGTCCAATCTGCTGCAGGAAAGTGAAATCTGCTCCGTGATTTTTTTGCATTTCTTTTGTCAATTTCAGGCCTAACAAACTTCAAACAGCGCCAACTTTGCTTCTCAGTGATAGACAAACATGCTAGCTTCTGATTGACACCAAGTTTGGCCAATAAGGTGGGGGTTGTGGGTCACTGGAGCCCCAGACAGCGAATCAGTGCTACAGGTGACTGAAAGTGTACGCCGCACTCTCCCCCGTGTAGAATCAACCAGTCACATCATACACGTTTAGTGACGTTTTCTCCTTACAGCCAATGAGCAGCTGAGCACGAGGATGTATGACATGCCATGGTTTTCTGTAAACACACGGAGCAGGCCCAGTGCGTAACGAAAGTAAATGCATCGCGGCTTTTCGTGCGTAAAGTGTGCGTAAAATGACGCACTGTGATTTTGCAACAGTTTTGCGTTCTAAACACGACGAAACGGATAAAACAAAGGCAGTACGCGACCGCGGACACTGTGGATGTTTGTACAAGTTATACCAGAGGCAACTCGGACCCGGAGCGGTCCGTGGCAGATTCCACAGTGGACTCAGAAGTGGAGGAGCATATTCTTTGATGGACTGGATGCTGTTCTGGGTCGGTGAGCCTGGTTTATTCTGCTATTTACATAATTGTAGATAAAATATATCGTGTGTAATCATTAGCATCACTTCTGTGCATAGTGGCATTGGAACCATGCGTCTGGCACATTTGTTTTTATCTGTATGAATTAGACTTGATTTGTCTATTGATTGAAAGGTGTTTTATTCTGCAGTTTACAGTATTGTCAGTAAAATTATAATATGTATATGATATAATATTACTTCACCCTCTCTCAATTTTGTACTTTCTTGTTACTAATGTGTTTGTGTTTTTCTTTAGGCACGTGGGTGACGTTATCAGATTTGCTCATCGGCTGTTACCAGGTTTTGCACAAAACAAAGAAATGGCATTTTGGCAAAGACATTTTTTCACCATTTTTTGGACGAGCCATAATCATGTACAGTGAGCTTTTCACTGCTGTTCACAGTGTGTGTTTGTTCATTGTTTGCAGTGTGTGGAGTTTGTAAATATATATTTATTTTGACCCATACCCCTTGTTTTGACTATATTTCATAAACAAATATGTATTTTATATTGTGTTTTGATATGCTATATAAATTTACATAAGTAATAGAGCAGCTCAGTGTGCAGATACAGATTCCTCTAAGTGTGAGCTTTCAGTAGAGCCCTCATTGATGTCTGTGGGTTGAAGCATTCAAAAGTTATTGCAGTTTTTCCAAACGTTCTCCAAATGTCTCCATTTGGAGAGGTTTGGATAAACTTGGATACATCAAAAGTCCCTCCATAAAGCGCCTGGATTTAGTCATAATAAAATAAGTGTAAAAATCTCATTTTTTTATAGATTGACCTCAAATCTGAAATGTGAGAGGTCAACAACATTTTCAATTGAAATATGGTGTATTTTTGTCCCCAGCTACCTACTGCAGCTTTCTTCCCCTTAATTTTTACAAAAAAATTTAGGCGAGGATGAGAAAAATAATTTTTTATGTGTGTTCCAAAGTGTATAAATACTTACCAGACAAACTTACAGTGATTCTGACACCTGAGGGTAAAACTAGAGGATGTTACCTTTACAAAGACCCCAAACTTGTGTAAATAATACTTATGGTTCAATAACAGTAATCATTTTAATTTGGAGAGGTCAGAACGTAGGCAATTTCACCAAAAATACCCGGAATGGTAAGGGGTTGTGCATGCCCCTATTTGTATTTGTATTTATTCAGTGTGTTTTTATGTGCACTTTATCACCAAAGTAAGTTCCGAATAATCTGTGCTCACTCACCATGGCAATAAAACTCTTCTGATTCTGATTCTGATTCTGATTCTGATTCTGATATGGAGATGCATGAGAGAGTAAGTACAAAGCAGTGGGCGAATGCCAGTGGAGGTGAAACTAAGAGTTGATTGGCAATTTGGAGTCTTCAAAATAAGTCTCTTGAGAATGACAAACTATCTGCTACTGTAGATCATTTAAGTGAAGAGGCAGAGGGCGCAAAGAGCACAATTTATGAACTCAACACTCAGATTCAGGAAAAAACTGAGAAAAATCTGAAGCTTCAAGCACAGTTACAGTCTCTTGAGGACAGGAACACGCAACTCAGCAAAGAGAAGGCTGAATGTGAAAGAGCCGTATCCTTAGAAAAACAAAGGTCCGAACAGGTTCTGACTCAAATAGAGGCCCTCATTGAAGAGAACCAAAGACTTAAGGCAATTGTTGAACAAACAAAGGCTGAAAAAGTTAGCATAACGATACAGTACAATGAGGTGTGCTCTTTACTACTGAGCGAATCCACAACAAAAAATGACCTTGAGATTCAAAATGAGCAGCTGAAACCAAAGATCAAGCGGCAAAATGAGTTAATCACAAATCTACAGTCTAGTAACGCCACACTTCAGAGCGATAAGATCATTCTCAAATCAGACTTAGAAGATGCCGACAATTTTAACAGTCACCTAAATCAGTACAACAGGAAACTTATGTTGGAAAATGATCTGTTCCGGACTGAAAACAGCCGACTGTCTGCTGATGTAGCTCGTTTATGTGAAGAGGCAAAGACAGCAAAAGATACTATCTGTAACCTCAACACACAGATCCAGGAGCAACATGAGGCTCACTTTGCAGAGCTGCAGTCTGAAGAGAACCAACACAGCCAGACAATTCATTTACTGAGAGACAATTATCAACGAGAAAAACAAGAACTTTTAGCTCATTCACTTCGGAGTATTGCCGACACAAGATTCCTTCAAAGACCAGAATCAAAACATCCAGAACATCCAAACAGCGACGAATCTGACAGTGAACCTACAGTCGACGATCAAGACGACACAGGTCCAGATAGAGGCAGCAACTGGAAAAAAGGACTCTTGATTGCAGGTGGCTGTGCTTTGAAGGGAAAGAAGGGATATCAGGGCTTTTGAGTTCTTTATATCCTTTTTAAGTACTTTCTTGGGCCTGGATTTTGAGGTTTTTTGCATCTCACTTTACATCCGAGGGATCTGAAGTCTCTTAGATAGAAGGTCAGATGTCTGAAAACCTCAAAACTAGCTTGTTTGTGTCACTCCTTGAGTCACTTGTGGTGACATAAATAGACAGAGGGACTGCATCAGAAGTCAGTTCTGGTGAAGTCTCTTGAGTGGAAGGTCAGATGTCATGCACTTGTTCTCACAACTAACAGTTGTAATAAAGACAAAAAAGACCAAATTAAAGAAATTGAAACTCAATTATGTTCAAGTTTGGATTCATTTATTTAAACATTGTACACAAATGGTGGAATATTTGATTATTTTATATATTATAGGTAAAGAAACGGCAGCTTGCCGTTTGTTTTTAGAGTGAATATACAAGAGCATCTTCAGTGTATATTCAACACATCAGATGGACGAAATTGGAGCAAGTCGTTAATGTTCATGATGAACAGCAATGGGCCCAGTATGGAGCTTTGAGGCACACCGAGTTTGTTGTGCGATGTTGGAGATGACACATTATGCACACAGACACACTGCTTTTCTTAATGCCAGATACGATTGTAGCCAATTTAAGTGTATTTTTGGTAGATTGAAATGAGTGAGCTTTTGTAGTAGTGTGTGACGGTGCAGTGTCGAATGCATTTGTTAAAGGCTCCATATTACAACATTTTCTAATCTGTGTTATAATGTTGTTTCCTCATCACAAACAGACCTGGAGTTGTGTTTTGTTTCATTCACACATGTTTAACACATAAACCCAGCACATTTAGGCTGAGTTCTTCTGAGTTCAGAAGGTGGAACAGAGCATTTTGAACTTTGGAGATGTAGACAAACAAATAATAAAAGGTTATTCGAACATGTGTGAATGAAACAAAACACAACTCCAGGTCTGTTTTCACTGAGGTAATACTATTATAACAAGGCTTAAAGCTCACAAGAGTTAATTTTGTGTAATACAGGATCTTTAAAGCTATTCAAATATTCCTCTGTTTGTGATCACTGACTGTACACACTTTAGTTAATAGATTTTTTGAGTGTTAAATTGTTCTTAATTATAATATTCACAGTCCCTTGTAAGTAAAGTACTAAACTTGAGAACAAATTTTAGGTATCTGTACTTTAACTTAAAAACATTTTAAAGTAGAGACTTTTTACTTCACTACATTTATGAACCGGACTGAAAAGTATAAGTATGTTTTATTATTGACTGAGACCTGCTGAAAAGCCTGATGGGTTTAAGTTCATAATTTGAGCAAACACAAATATACAAATAAAAGCAGCTGCAAACGATTGATTCAATTGTTTCTGTTGAACAAAATTTAGCACAAATCTTTCTCAAAATCATGACATTCAAAGCCTTATAAGACCTCAAAATATGCACGAAATACAGTTTATAGTGCTCCCTCGCTATATCGCGGTTCACCTTTCGTGGTCTCGCTGTTTCACGGATTTTTTTTCATCAAGTACTTCTTCTACTGACTCTAGGTCCAGATCCATGTTGCTACAAAGCCTTGCCTCTCTTGAAATATCTGTTTTATCTATCTATCTATCTATCTATCTATCTATCTATCTCTCTATCTGTATTCATTTACCTCCATCCATCCACACACTTCGAAGCCGACACAGACTGTAACATCACTGCCGTACACCTCCTGGGGACCATCTCCAGATCTTAAGATAAGCTCAGTTAGGACCTATACCATTGTGTTTTTCTCTAAAGTTTCCAGAAAAGATATGCAAAAGTAAATCACACTCTGATTGCACATTGTGTCAAAGCCCGGGATTAATTACGTCAAATATAAGCGAAGAAATTAACCTATATCGAGGCCTCCAGCACATCCAGATTATCTTTGACTGGCTTCCACAAGTTTATACACCGTACATGCACAAAGTAGGATTTATCTACAGACATGACAGACGTTTACAGATTTAGTACTTATTTAAACTATACAAACCCCGCTGTAATCCCATTTTATACATGTCCGCACATTCTTCCAGCCTCCCATATTTTACAGCTGGTCATAATAAACTGCACTAAAACACCATATCTCTCTCTATCTGTGATCCTCCTGTACTATCCTTGTACTTGGGAGTTCCTCATTTCCACAGGTTTGTTCTTTGTTTGTACAAAAAAAAAAAAAAAAAAAAACACAATTAGCCGATTAGCAGTTGACCTTTGGAGAACTGGGGTCTAACCTGGAGACAATATAGCGAAAGTTCACACAGTCCGGTCAGATCGACTCAAATCAACAATATCAGTGAGCTCGTGACAAGGGGAAGGATGCGCTTGGTGTTCCTCTTCTGGACCCAGTAAAAATGCAGCACATGTGGAGTGCTCAGAAGGGGCATGTCAAGTGTATTCAGGACCTACCTGGTGTGGCACTGTCCACTCAGACAGACACCATCACCAAAGGAGGAGTCCAGCTGCAGACACTGCACTGTATCAGAGGTTCCACATGTTTGGAGTCGTTCCACTGTCACTTAAATCGGTTCATTCCAGGTATGTGCAGTTGATAATGCTGCTTATGTTTAAAGTAAATCAATTGTCCCATTCAAACATTTGTGGCTTTTATTTCAGGAAACAGTGCAAACTCCTTTAACTTCCAGATATACCTGCTGGATGGACATTACTGGAACCAAGATAGGGTTCCAGCAGTGAGGGTCACCAGCTCTAGTGGACTGACTGGACAGGTCATAAATCCTAAAGGTTCGTGTGGGGTGCATGCACCTGCTGTGGCTGTGGACAAACAACTGTGAGTGACAATTTCACCCAAGCCAGATTTACAGCTCCCCCTAACATCTGACTTAGACCTGGTTTGGGAAAGTTTGACCCGTGTTTTAGTCTGGTTTAGCCCTGATTTGTCACAGTTTAGTCCTGATTTGTCCTGGTCTAGTCCGGTTTAGTCCTGGTATTGTAATTATTATATTGGAACACAACAGTATAGATTTTTTAAGCCAATATGATATCTAATACTCTATATTCTATATTTCCATTGCTCCATTGCTTCCACTGTGTGTGTAGTATGTATGTGTGTGTGTGTGTGTGTGTGTGTGTGTGTGTGTGTGTGTGTGTGTGTGTGTGTGTGTGTGTGTGTGTGTGTGTGTGTGTGTGTGTGTGTGTGTGTGTGTGCGTGTGAGTGTTTGTGTGTGTGTGTTTGTGTGTCTGTGTGTCTGTCTGTGTGTGTGTGTGTGTGTGATTGTGTGTTCTTGGGCAGCTGTGATACACACATGCACAAGAACATCAAATATACAGTAATATAGTTCTAATGACTGTATTTGTTTATTAGTTAATTTATTTCTTTATGCGTAAATTGCTTGCATAAAAAATATAAAAAGTAATAAGTAATTTGTGTTAATGTAACTTTAGAACTGGCGTTGACCAGGTCGAACCATCAACACAAAACCTCATCAAATGTCGCCATCTGGAGGAGAAATGTCTGAACTACAAATATGCCTTTTTTTAATTCCATAATTACTATTTAATCTAATTTAATTCAACCTTCTCTCCACATTCCATCGTTTTTGTCCGCTAAGATTATTATTTTTTTGAATAAACAATGCTTCTCAACACGTAGTTTATATTTTATGAAGGTCAATTCTTTCAGCCAATTATGTCTCTTCTACTCAGCCGTGTAACCAATCATAATGAAGAATGAGCCTGTGGGGGCGGGTCTTCCTGTGCAGTGCTTCCGGGTTCATTTCAAACACATGACTTTACATTACATCAACCATTCCCCCGAAAATGTGTAATATTTGAGCTAAAAACTGAAAATATTATAATTTTATTTACTAATTCAACCCGACATAAAAGGAGACATGTGGCGACAGACGAAGACTGCGATCCAGAAAGTTTTACGGTGAGTTTTAGAGGGTTTTGAATGACAGAGTTAACATCAGAGATACAGAGGGATGGAACAGTCAGGACGTACAAGAATTAAACATTAAATTAAGAATACAGGAGAAAACAGGAGTCAGACAGTTATAATCTTTGTCTACGTTTAGATGTAATAGTTCGGATTAATATTATGAATGACAGCATGAGTTCAGTGCACGTGGGGTGACATTGCAAATTGCAAAATAAATATTAAAGGTCCTAAAGCACACAAAATGCATTCTTGTGAGCTTTTAGCCATGTTATAACGCTCTTACCTCCTCAAAAACATACCTAGAGTTGTGTTTTGTTTCATTCACACGTTTGAATAATCCTACAATATTAGTCTGTCTACATCTCCAAAACTCAAAATGTTTTTTTTAAGGAAACTGCAATATAACAGTGTAGCACATAGTGTAATATGGACCCTTTAAATTCAGTTCAAATGTAATCATTCTGTATTGGTTGTTGTCAGACTGTAGAAAGTGTTGGATAGGAAAATACACTGATAAATTTCTATTAGTTCTGAGTCAGTCCTGGTTTAATCCTGGTTTAATCCTGGTTCAGTCCTTGGGTAGACCTTCTTTAGACCTGGTTTAGTTTTTCTTAAGCCCTGGCCTAGACCTAGTGTAGTCCAAATTTAGAGCTAGGTTAGTTTAGTCTTGGTTTAGACCTGGTTTAGACCCAGTTTAGACCTGGTTTCGACCTGGTTTCTATAGTCTATGGTTTTTCTCTTTCTGCTGGCCCATCATCCCTGTTATATTTATCCAGGCGCATCACAGCATCTGCAGATTAATAAAGCCACAGTTGGTTTTAAATGGCCATGGTGAAAGTGCAGTTTATTTGTCATATGCTGTTGATCTTTTTGCTGTTGCAAAATAATCTCTAATAAGTCAGTTTGAAATTAACGACATTACATTTAAAATGACTTGGTGCTATATTAAACTATTTTTAATACGTCTTTATTCACTGTTTTTATTGTGTTTCCAGATTAAATGTCCTCCATAGACACACATGCAGAGCACTGCAGAGCACCTCAGCGCCAGAGAGGGCGCTGCAGTACACGCCTGGACAGAACATTCATGGGTTCACCATCAAAGAGGTGCAGAAGTCTAAACTTTACATGAGGGACTGCAAAACAATTTATCATTATGAATGTTTCAGTTCTCAGAGATTTAAATGTCCCTGTGTGTCAGATGCCCTCCCCGTGTGTCAGATGCCCTCCCCGTGTGTCAGATGCCCTCCCCGTGTGTCAGATGCCCTCCCCGTGTGTCAGATGCCCTCCCCGTGTGTCAGATGCCCTCCCTGTGTTTCCATGTGGTCTTTTTCTGTGTAAAAGCTGCTAACATTGTTGGTATTTCAGGTGGTGTCTGTCCCGGACCTGTTTCTCACTGCGGTCAAACTCACTCACGATCAAACCGGAGCTCAGTATCTGCACGCAGCCAGAGACGACTCCAACAATCTGTTCAGGTCAGGACCAGCTCATTCTCACTGTGTAGTTTGATGTGATGTAACTGCAGACAGTGAGTCTTGCAAAACCTTGGTTAACCGACCCCTTTTTGTGTTTTGTTTGGAGAGCCCATGTTGTGTTCAAATGTCTATTTAACCTTGGTGGAACAGTAAGCAGTGTGAGTTAGAAGAATTTAGAGTTGGGCATGATACCTCTTATAACGTTCACTATAGTTGGGTATCATTAATTAAAGATGTACTCTCTCTCCCTCTGCCCCCTCCCTCTCTTCTCCCCCTCTCCCCTTCCCTCTCTCAGTGTACAGTTCAGGACCACTCCCATGGACAGCACTGGGGTGCCTCACATCCTGGAGCACACGGTTCTTTGTGGATCTCAGAGGTTTCCGGTTCGAGATCCGTTCTTTAAGATGCTGAACCGCTCCCTCTCCACGTTTATGAACGCCTTCACAGGTACCAGCAGCGTGTGGGATTCTCTGGACTCTTTATCGTGGACTGTGTATCTCCACAGGTTTCAAAAGGAACAGAAATGTATTAGTATGATTATTGTTATTATTATATAACACTTTTCCAGATTCTCAAAGTCACTTTACAATTCTATGCATTATTCATTTACTCCACACTCTGACCTTGGATAGAGTGACAGATGTGAGGCTGTCAATCTGCACCATCAGATCCTCCCACCAACACGCGCACACCACATACATACTAGGCCATGTGGGTGAGGTGTCTTGTCTAAGGACACAACAACATTTTTTATATTTTTTTTAACTAAATGAGAGAAAGTCCTCAATATGTTCAAACCACAGAAAACTGAAAACCATGAATATGCAATCTGTGACTTTGCATATATTCTTTTACATGTTGGTATTGCTAAAAATACCTTGAAAACATTCATTCTTAAATATGTAAACGGGGTCTCCTTTCCAGAGATCTTACCTGTAACTTGGCCTGGTGGCATGACCTTGTTTTCTCCATGAATATTTATTTTAATTCCACAAAAAAAAGCAAAAACATCTCCATGGAGACTAACAGGTCCAGTGGAAATGTTACTAGAAATCTATGTTAATTTTTTAATTGTGTTTTATTTTGTTTTCTCTGCATAAATGAAACAGAATGTGAAACTCGTCACATAATGGAGCTCCGTGTAAATGTGTCTTAGATGAGCGGATATTCATAGCCTGCTGTGTGTTTCTTCCGCAGCGAGTGACTACACCATGTACCCGTTCTCCACACAAAACTCCAAGGACTTCCAGAACCTTCTGTCCGTGTACCTGGACGCTGTGTTTTTCCCCTGTTTAAGAGAGCAGGACTTCTGGTAAAGCCCATCATAGTCGTTTAAGTCCTTTCAGGCATAAATGTGGTTGAATGTTTTTATTCAGAGCATATCGCAGTATGTTTGGTATGAGGCAGAAGTATTGTATAAGTATTGTATAAATAAGATGTGTAAATGTATACGTGTGTGTGTGTTGTTAGGCAGGAGGATTGTTTAAATAATGTGTGTATATATATTTAGTTTTTGTGTATCTTGTATTTCAGGCAGGAGGGCTGGAGGCTGGAGAATGAAGACCCCACTAACCCAAAGTCTCCTCTGGTTTTTAAAGGAGTCGTCTTCAATGAAATGAAGGGAGCTTTTGTGAGTTACACGGACATATCTGACCATATGACCTACTAGTACTACTACTATTACTATGACCACCAGTATAACTACAATCACTTCTTCTATTACTACCACTACAACTGAGTGATGTAAAATAGTATTTGGTTAAGTTAAAATAACCCATAATGCAACTTACGTCACATTATCTTGACTTTCTCATTCATAAAGTGTGATTTGATGAAGGTCTGGTCTTAGAGAGAGTAATGATGATCTATTATGTTGTGTTCAGACCACGGTGTGAGGGCCGTCAGGTTTACATGCAAAGTTTGAGTCTAATTCAGAATTTGTATTGATTCGAGGGGGCATATTTCTGTGTTGTTTGGTCATGAGGTCAATAATGGTGAATAAATACAATTGTGATTTTTTTTTTTTTTTTTCACACAGTAATCCTAAATTTGTACTGAATACTCCCTTTTGTTTCTGTCTGCAGTCTGATAATGAGCGGTTGTACGCGCAGTACCTGCAGAATAAACTGTTCCCCGACCACACGTACTCTGTGGTGTCTGGAGGAGAGCCGCTGTGTATCCCAGATCTGACCTGGAACCAGCTCAAACAGTTTCATGCTACGCACTACCACCCAAGTAATGCCAGGTAATAACATGTTAATAACACTCGGCAATGCATGGTAATAAAGGAGAAAATTGAATTTCATATGTTTTACTCTAGTAGCGCATTTGCCCAGCGACCCAGTCCCTCCATTATATTTGAATACAGAAGGACTGTGCCCGACCGTCCAATCACAGACTCTGATTTGTGTCACATGTCTCTCCTCTGCTCTCAGATGTCTCCTCTGAATATTTATGGTTTCGTATCATTTAGAACCAAATCTATAAATCTGTGAGACAAGATACAGTTCCAGAGCCTTTTTACCATAACCTCTTTTATAAAGTATAAACCACCCACATAAATCGCATAAATGCGCCTTTGAAATGGTTTACAAACTGAAAACATAATTATAATTCTGCTTTGGGGTCAGTTATGTGGTTATTTTAGGCCTGGTTGTCACTGGTGAGTTTGTGTTGTAGGTTCTTCACATACGGAGACCTGCCTCTGGAGCAGCACCTGCAGCAGATCCACCAGGAGGCGCTGTCCAAGTTTGAAAGAATCGATCCCAAAACAGAAGTGCCCCCCCAGCCGCATTGGCCCCACCCTGTGAGTCTTATACACACAGATGACCTCATCTGAAGGAGTTGTAAGAGCTATAGTACTCGAGTACACTTCTGGGAGTTCTGACTTGCCTCGTGTGCTTTTATCTCAGAAAGTCTGGAATTTGGGCCAACCAATAATAATTATGGAGTGTGCTTTTTATTAGCATTTAAAGGTTCTATATTACACAAAATTGACTTGTGAGCTTTAAGCCATGTTATAATGTTTCCTCCTGAAAAACAGACCTGGAGTTGTGTTTTGTTTCATTCTCACATGTTTGAGTAACACTTTAATATTAGTCTGTTACATCTCCAAAGCTCAAAATACTCTTTTCCACCTTGTGATGTCATTTAGTGGTAGTTTTCAAGTTAACATTTACCTTTTACCTTTTGTACATAAGACAATTACTGAAATTATCCAAATGACTGTAGTGAGGGTGTATGGAGTTTAAAAACACAGTGGAGCACTTCCTGTATTACCACATGACATCACAAGGTGAAACAGTGTTTTCTGTTTGAGGGAAGAGCTCAGCCTAAATATGCAGGGTTTGTGTGTTAAACGTGTGTGAATGAAACAAAACACAACTCCAGGTCTGTTTTTCATGAGGAAACATTAGAACATAGATCAGAGAACAGTGTAATATATATATATTTTTTTAATATAATCTTATAATCTAATAGGACTAGATTAGTTAGAGTACACTCTGTTGTTGTTAGCCTGCTCAAAAACGCTTTTCTTTACTTAATCTTGAGGTTATAAGGTTGTGTTGGTAATTTATTAAACAGTTGTAGTGACGGGTCTTTTTTATAAAGCAGATGAAATGGATAACTGATGTTAATCCTGAAAATGTAATAACGTTCAGTCAAAGAGCTCAAATGACAAATGAGCTGATTTTTGTTCATATCCAAACAGCAGTTGACGACGGCGTGGAAGTCTGGAGGCAGATTTGAGCTGAGTTCCCAAGATGTTTTCTGACTTGTGCTGCGTTGAGGTGCATTTAAAAAAAAATAAAAAATGAGATTGGGAGAACTCAGGACTCGACTGTTCCTAAGTTTTAAGTTCCTGTGAAAGTGTTCTCTTTGAATAGATGCGTAGATGCACCTTCCTCCCAGAGTCGTCTGTGAGAAACATTAACCTACTGTATTTAAACGACGGTGATTCTATCTTGACTTCTATGTGTCTTTTTGTGTCCAGAGGGAGGCGCATGTGAGCTGTGGTCCTGATGCCCTGGCTCCAGATCAGACTCGACAGAACACTCTCTGCATCAGCTTCCTCCTGTCAGAGTGAGGCGCTATTTTACAATAAAAACACTAAACAGAAACAGGGCTGCGGCGATTCATCTACTCGTCATGACCAGTCAACTATAGAAATAATCATAGTCGTATTTTGTAACAATCGGGTGATGTGTCTGTTGTTTCAGGATCACAGACTCTTTTGAAGGCTTCACTCTCAGCCTGCTCTCCTCGCTCATGGTCTCTGGTCCAAACTCTCCATTTTACAAAGCGCTCATCGAACCCAAGATCGGAACAGACTTCTCCTCTGTCGTTGGGTACGGACTGTTATATATCACACAAGTACTTCACTGTTAGAAAATCGTGTTCTTATATTTAGTATTTTTGTTGGTTTTGTATCCTGCAATTTATCCACCCACACCACAACATTTGCAGATTAACTAGAGACATCTGACCTGCCCCCATCTCAGTCTAACACCACAGGGACATGCGACGACGGGAGGGCATCTGACAGACTGGGACACGGGACGACGGGAGGGCATCTGACAGACTAGGACATAGGACGACGGGAGGGCATGTCGCACACAAGGATACAGCAGGATGGGAGGGCATCTGACACACGGGTATAGTGAGATTGAATAGCCACCAATGTAGTGGTTATATATATTATTATGAGAGAGAGTTAAGTTCAACAAAAGATCTACTCTGTCTCTGTCTCTCTGTCTCTGTCGTTCTGCGTCTCTCTCATCTCTATCTCTTTCGTCTCTCTCATCTGTCTCTCTCTCTGTCTCTCTGTCTCTCTGTCTCTCTCTCTCTCTGTCTCTGTCTCTCTCTCTTTCTCTTGCCTCTCTCTCTCTATGTCTCTCTCTGCCTCTCTCTTCTGTCATTGAGTCTCTCTGTGCATCTCTCTCTCTCTCGCTCTTTTTGTTTCTTCTCTCTCATCACTCTCTCTGTCTCTCTCGCTTTGTCTCTCTCGTCTCTCTGTATCTCTGCCTCTCTCTTCTGTCACTGAGTCTCTCTCTCTCTGTATCTCTCTCTCTCTTGCTCTTTTTGTCTCTTCTCTCTCATCTGTCTCTCTGTCTGTCTCTCTCGCTTTGTCTCTCTCGTCTCTCTGTATCTCTCTCTCTGCCTCTCTCTTCTGTCACTGAGTGCCTCTCTCTCTCTGTATCTCTCTCTCGCTCTTTTTGTCTCTTCTCTCTCCCTCTCTCATCTGTCTCTCTGTATCTCTCTCTCTCTGTCTCTCTTGCTTTGTCTCTCTCTTTGTCTCTGTCTCTCTCTCTTGCCTCTCTCTCTCTATGTCTCTCTCTCTCTGCTTCTCTCTTCTGTCACTGAGTCTCTCTCTCTCATCTCGCTCTGAAGGTAAAATTCTCGATACAGGGACCCAATCATTTAACTTTAAAAATCACCTAAATACCATAATTCTTTTGTGTGGTTTATTGATCAAAAATAGCCTTTTTTTGCATTTAGGATAAAAAAGGGAAAAGATTATTTCACTCATCTTTTAATTGGGAGTACATACTAGATTTATTTTGGCAGCTAATGAATCTAAATGAAGAATTTTATCTCACTTTTAAGCCAAATTCTGCATATTGCACCACAAGGTTGGGTCTTACACAGGGCCAGAGGGTGCAGCTGTCTGTCCAGGAGGCAGTCTGCAGGAGGCTCCTCCGGTCACAGCTCTCTGTCCAGGAGGCAGTCTGCAGGGGGCTCCTCCGGTCACAGCTCTGTCCAGGAGGCAGTCTGCAGGGGGCTCCTCCGGTCACATCTGTCTGTCCAGGAGGCAGTCTGGAGGCAGCTCCTCCAGTCGTAGGGTCATAGCTCATAGAGCAGAATTGCAGCAGGTTGGACGTGGTTCTGAGGTGATACGTGGAGTTTGTGTGCGTCAGCTGAAGAATCTTGCTCGAGTTTGAAGACCTCTCATTGTCTTCTTGTGCAGTCTTTATATGGTCTCCCTTGGCTCACTCTGTTGGGGTCAGAGGTGAGGACTAGGCCAAGGGGAGGGGTGCATCTTGTCATAGCACCGGGCGTCCTGTAAGGATCATGATGGAAGCAGCCAGTCAGTGCGTTTGGATGTCACTGACTTTTTCTCTCAGTGGTCTTGGGAGGTGTTCCCTTGGCAGATTTTGTAGGCGTGTCTTACATAGAGTAGCCTAACTAACCATGGTTTAAAATAAAATATCACTTTCCTAATTTTGAATCTAGCAAATGTAACACCTGTAATGATATTACAATGATATAATGTGACATGAATCAATGTTTCCATCATCAGTAAAACATGAGAAGAGACATATATGAGACATTTCCACAGTGCAATTTCACAATGTGAATGGCTGGACACAATTGTCACATTTAAATCACAGATTCACATATGATTCCAGAGTCCTGCTGTGAGGGTTGATGATGTTAGAAAAGTGTCAGTGTCACAAACTTGGAGATAACTCAGTTTTGAAGGTTGAGAAGGAGCAAAGTTTATTTGAATTATTTTGTAATAGTTGTTAACTTGGGAATGTGGTTTTGGAAATGTGCTGATGATCTCCTTTTTGGAACAAGTTCAGGTGGTATCATTACATGAGGATATAGGGGGATGGTAGGGCATCTGTTGTAATAATGTCCATTGTTTCCTCAGATATGACGGCAGCACCAGAGAGGCCTCGTTCAGTGTGGGTCTGCAGGGCGTGTCTGAGCAGGACATGGACAGAGTGAAGAGCATCATAAACCAGACCATAGACCACATTGTACAGTCAGTTTGTAATTTCAATTAGTATTTTTTTTTTCCATATGTTAAAATAAAGATAAACATGGATAACTTATTTATTATTGATCACTTTTATTTCAGGGTTGGATTTGAGGAGGAGAGAATCGAGGCGCTGCTCCATAAAATCGAGATTCAGATGAAACACCAGTCGACCAACTTTGGACTGGCTCTGGCCTCGGTGAGTCCAGCGTTTTTAGTTCTTCAGAATTTGTTTAAAGTAATATTGTACATGTATATTTATTATTAGTGTCTTAAATGGTGGGAAAAGAATTTACATTTAGAGTTGATGGGAATTAGTCAACTTAAAGCCACAGTGTGTAACTTTTTGCCAAAAAATAGACTAACATAAAAGCGTATTTTTTTCATTATGGGTGTGTTTATTGTTTATTATTACTGTGAGCGGGCTTGCATCTCCACAAACCTGACTCCATGCTTATATCCATGGAAAACGAAGGAACGTTACCTTCAACAGCCTCGCTCCGGATTGGTTCTTTGGTTGCTATGATACTCACGATCAGAATTCCTAATATGAAACTTGGCTTAAAAATGGCTCCTATAACTGCTATCCTTGATGGGCTTTATTTGACTGGAGCTGAACTATGGGTGACCCTCCTTTAGTCCACTTCTTTATACAGTTTATGGTGGGTAGTAGGAGTAGCAGTGCTAGTATTTAAACATTCCTCCTGTCGTCAGTACGTAGCGTCCTCCTGGAACCATGATGGAGACCCAGTGGAGCTGCTGCAGATCGGTGAAAGTGTGAACAGGTTCAAACAGGCTCTGAAGGACAACCCCCGATACCTACAGGAGAAGGTCCAGAAATACTTTAAAGTAAGTCCTCCTCTGCTCCTCTGCTCCCTCTGATCCTTTCCTCTGCTCTTCTGCTCCATCTGACCTCTCCTCTGCTCCATCTGACCTCTCCTCTGCTCCTCTGCTCCATCTGACCTCTCCTCTGCTCCTCTGCTCCATCTGACCCTCTCCTCTGCTCCATCTGACCCTCTCCTCTGCTCCTTTGCTCCATCTGACCCTCTCCTCTGCTCCTTTGCTCCATCTGACCCTCTCCTCTGCTGCTCTGACAATCTCCTCTGCTCCAGGATAACACCCACAGACTGACCCTGTCCATGAGTCCAGATGAGCAGTATCTGGATAAACAGGCTAAAGCTGAGGAGGAGAAACTTCAGCAGAAGGTCCAGGCTCTGACAGAAGAGGACCGGAAGGAGATCTATGATAAAGGTGATGGCAACGAAAGTTACTGCTGCTAAGCACTTAACTGTATCCAGTCTTAACCCAATCCATCACTGGACTCCGTAACAACAATACAATACAATACACAAAGTATAGATGCAAAAAATAAATAAATATACGGACACTTTGGACATCAAAATCACATTCTATTGTAAAAAAAATGGTATTGCTCCTTTTCCTTAGCATTAGAATAGAGACAGTGTAATCCCTCGTTTGTCCAGGAGTGATTCAATGTAAAGACGTTTCAGCGGTGGTCAGCTGGACAGAGTTTGTGTGATCAAGACATTTCAGCTCCAACCAGAAGACATTTTACCTTTAAAGGCACTGGCCTGAAACCCTGGGCTTTATCCTGACCTGTATGTACTAAGTCCAGCCCCAAAGGGAGGAATCTTAAAGTGAAACTGCCCTGCCCTTGTTTACAGCTAACATCATTATGGGCCGTTGCCCCTGCCCCCCTTTGTGTTCTGATGGCCTCACCTTCAGCATTGTTAAATACTCAGGTCAAAAGTTTGGACACACCTTCTCATTCAGAGTTTTTTTGCTTTACGTTTACCTTTATATTTATTTATAAATATAGAAGGCATCAAATATATGAAGCAAGATGTGTGGAATTATGTAGCAAGGAAAAAAGTTAAATAAGTCAATACAATATTAACTACAATAAACAATATTTTTTATATCTTCTACCCTTTTATTTTAAACAAGTTGAGTTATTTTGAGTTTATTTTTTGTTTGCTATATCCCGCATTTGTATTTTTGATGTCTCCAGTGAGAATCTACAATGTAAATATTTATAGAAATAGAAGCGTAAATGAAAAAGTGTGTCTGCTCGTGTATCTGATTAACATTTATCACTGACTTGTTGAACTGTTTGTCCTTGGACTGAGAACTGTCTGTAAACAGCTGATAGATTAAACTCCAGTCCAGCAGAGAGGGATTTTTTTTTCCTTATAAAATAGCTTCCTTACTGCCACTGCTGAGACAGTGGTCACAATACACTTCCACATTTCAAACTCCATTCTGACATGTAGACACACTATTCTGGTAGAGATGCACCGATCCAGCTTTTTCAGTTCTGATACAGATTTTTAATACCAGTACCAGGATCAGATTGGTGCATCCCAGACCTGGTGTAGTCTGTTTTCTCCACACCAGCTCCTGTTTGAGCTGATATTCTGATCTCATTCTTGTTCCAGGTCTGGAGCTGCTCTCTGCTCAGTCGGCCCCTCAGGACGCCTCCTGTCTCCCAGCTCTAAAAGTGTCGGACATTGACCCTGTCACCACAAGGACTCCGGTTCACATCTCCTCTGTGGGTACGTCATTACAACTTTAGATAACTTTGTTTATTATATACACTGTTTTAGGGCTGAAAGATTCAGGGAAAATATTTAACAGCTTTATCTATTTTTTTTGACAAGTGATTGTGGTTTATGATTTATTTTTTAATAATTGGATTTTGTTCAAAATTCAGGTACAGATAAAGAACTTATTCAAAGAAAATACAGGGTTTGAGAGGGGAGTTATAGAGGCGACAATTCTTATTTGAACAGGAGTAGGGGCCTTAGACATCATCTGTGTCCTATTTATAACTCCATCCTCAGACCTATATCTAAACAATGAAAACGATAGTGCTAGCCAGTATGCTAGTAGGTGCGAGAGCAACCATTAGGGGCTTGAATGCTTCTGTTAAATATGACTCAGGCACATTTCACATTTAGTGTAGCTCAGTAGACCAAGCCTACAAACAGAAACTATAGACAAACGTGTGTGTTAGCTTCAGTGCAGTCAGCTCCTCCCTTCAGACGTAAGGCCGTGTCCACCAGGAGTCTGATCAGAAATGAAGAAGCGACTTGGATGAGCGGCCAAACGTCTTCACTCCCACAACTTTTTGTCCAGTTGACAGATTAGAATTTTTCGTTTACTGTTTTGTTTAACGTTCATATTTTTAACACGCCCAGAAGAGTTTGCAAAAAGACTGAAATCTGAACTGACAAACTAATACAAGAATCACATTTCTGAACATGTTTGTACAGATCTAAACTACAGGGTTAGCAGTTAGTATGCAGAATAAGACACAGATTAGAATTAGATTCATATTAATCTTGCAACCCGACAGTTGTTTTTTTAAATTGTATTTTGAGTGATTGTGTCGTTTGTTGTTAACTCATCTTTTTCTCCCTGTTCTCTGTGTGTGCCTGTAGGGGGCGTGCCGGTGCAGTTGTGTGAGCAGCCCACAAACGGCCTGGTGTACTTCAGAGCTTTGTGTAACCTCAACACTCTGCCCGAAGACCTGCGCCCCCTAGTGCCCCTCTTCTGCTCCGTCATCACAAAGTATGGGCCCATAGACTCAACAGATGGATTAGTTTTAGCATTTTTACTAATAATTGTGGTTGTAAATATGAATATCGCCTCTTGTTAAGTGTACGTTGTTCTGTAGGATGGGCTGTGGTTCGCTGGATTACAGACAGCAGGCTCAGGAGATGGAGCTGAGAACTGGAGGCATGTCTGTGTCTGCTCAGGTCATCCCCGACTCCTCCCACCTCGACATGTACGAGCAGGTACTGTGTTCGACTCCTTTTTTATTTTATTTTTTTGCATACTTTCCCTGTGTCTGACTGGTCTCCTCCATGACTGAAGTTTCCCCCATTACCCCAAAACATGCACAACAGGTCAAATCCTCCAGCTAACGTGGTCCTGATCAAGACCAGCTAGATCTGGAGATGGGCCCACTGCTCCTCAGGTTTAACCCAGAGACTCTGAAGGATGGGCCAAATGCAGAGGATTCATTTGTCTGTATAAAGTATGCCCTGATCTTATGCCCTGATCTTAACTGTATGTGCTCTGTGTGTCCAGGGGGTGGTGCTGTCATCGTCGTGTCTGGACAGAAACCTGCCGCACATGTTTGACCTCTGGAGAGACGTCTTCAACAGGTGACCTCTTCACATCATCTTATGTTATTTACTTAATTAGTATCGACCCTTTGTGTTTATCCCCCAAATAACCTTAAAATAAACTTTCTCTGTTTTAGCGTTTTTTTCAGTAAAATTTCAAGTTATTGCTTAGCCTAGAATATTCCACAGTTTGGCTTTAATCCTAACTATCTTGCATTTATTAGATTACAGATGTTTTTCATTCTCAAAATATCTTGGAAAAACTTGCAGTCATACTGTCAGCGAGGTCTCCTCTCCACAGATCTGACCTGTCTTGGCCTGGTGGGTCACCTGCGTTACTCCATGGAGATGGATACGTTTTGGAATGTTCCAGGCAAAGCAGTCTCCATGGAGACAAGCACGTGGCAGAACCTCTGACAGAAATGTTACACAGTGCCGTTTAATTTACGTCCTGTACAAAGCGAGTGTGTGTCCTCAGAGCTCAGATGGACTTGATTCAGAATCCTGCACCTGTAGCCAGATGCCAGGCGACAGTTTAAGAGTCTGTCTTTACAATAATGAAAATGGGAAAAGTCTTTTAACAACTAAAGTATTTGCGATGACAACATGGATGTATATAGTTATTTCTCAGTGTAGCCGTCTTCGCTCTTAAACGTTGTAACTGTGAATGTTCTTCTGTGCGTCTCAGGCCTCATTTTGATGAGGAGCGGCTGCGTGTGCTGGTGATGATGTCAGCGCAGGAGCTGGCCAATGGGATCTCGTACTCAGGTCACATGTACGCCATGACCAGAGCTGCTCGCCACCTGACACCCGCAGGGGATCTGCACGAGACGTTTGGGGGCATGGAACAGGTACAGGACTGGAATACACACGGACCACATACAGGCCATACATGAAATACACATAGAATACTTGACTATGCTCTGTTTCAATTGGGTCGCTTTGGAAGATCAGTTAAGGGTCTCCTCTACTGTCTGAAGTGAACCGTACCACCCCATTTGAGGGAAGTGGACCTTAGGATGTGCTAGCTTCTGATCGCTTTAGCTTAAGGAGGAGCTGTACACGCAGCAATGTGACTGGACAAGAGAGAATGCACACTAAAGACAGTAAAAAAGCAAAAGACTGTAAAATGCAGATATGCAGGCATCATAATCAAAATCATACTTTCTTCTGCAGCTTGTATGTTGAGCTGACATGCTTAGCAAAACAAAGCTAGCACATTAGCAGCAGCTGTTTCCTACTGACACCCTTAAATTAATACTTTGTTGCAGCACCTTTGGCTTTTATTACAGCACTCAGTCTTTTTGGGTAGGAGCCTATCAGAGTGGCACATCTTGATGTGGCAATATTTGCCCACTCTTCTTTGCAAAACCGCTCCAAATGTGAGAGATTGTGAGGGCATCTCCTGTGCACAGCCCTCTTCAGATCACCCCTCGATGGGATTCAGGTCTGGACTCTGCCTGGGCCATTCCAAAACCTCAGTCTTATTCCAGTGAAGCCATTCTTTTGTTGATTTAAGTGTGTGCTTTGGGTCATTGTCGTGCTGAAAGATGAAGTTCCTCTTTTTTAATTTTTTTTTTATTTAACCTTTATTTAACCAGGATAAAAACTCATTGGCATTAAAAATCTCTTTTCTTCTTCATCCCCTTTCCTCTTCATCTTCAGCTTTCTAACAGAAGGTCGAAGGTTTTGTTCTAACACTGACTGGTATTTGGAACTTTCATAATTCCCTCCACCCTGACTAAGGCCCCAGTTCCAGTTGAAGAAAAACAGCCCCAAAGCCTGATGCTGCCACCACCCTGCTCCACTGTAGGTCTGCTGTTATTTTGGTGATGAGCAGTGTTGTTTTTGCACCAAATGTACCTTTTGGAATTATGTCCAAAAAGTTCAACCTTGGTTTCATCAGACCATAACACATTTTCCCACATGCGTTTGGGAGATTTCAGATGTCTTTTTGCTAAATTAAGCTGGGCTTGGATGTTTTTTTTTGTAAGATAAGACTTCCGTCTTACCACCCTACCCCAGAGCCCAGACATATGAAGAAGACGGGAGATGGTTGTCACATGTACTACACAGGCAGTACTTGCCAGAAATTCCTGCAGCTCCTTCAGTGTTGCTGTCGGCCTCTTGGCAGCCTCCCTGACTAGTTTTCTTCTCGTCTTATCAACTTTGGACGGACGTCCTGCTCTTGGCAATGTTGTGCCATATTTTCTCCACCCTGTGATGACGATCTTCACTGTGTTTCACGGTATATTTAATTCCTTGGAAATTCTTTTGTAGCCTTCACCTGACTGATATCTTTGAATAATGAGCTCCCTCTGATACTTTGGAAGCTCTCTTTGGACCATGGCTTGTGCTGGAAGATGTGGCTACAAAAATGTCAGGAAAAGCGACTAGAACAGCTGACCTTTATTTGGGGTTGATCAGAGGCACTTTAGTTGGTGACAGGTGTGTGCTGACTCCAGTTTAACATGAGTTTGAATGTAATCGGTTAAATCTGACCACAGCCACACTTCACCTCCCTGAAAGATTTCAGTTTGTTTTTCAATTGCATTGTACGGGTTATAGTTCACATGAAAAGTGGAAAAAATTGTGAAATTATCTATCTTGATGTAATTTTTTTACATGACAAAAACCTGGCAGGGGTTGAATGTAGACTTTTTATTTCCACTGTATATATTTACTTATTTTATTTTTGAATCTCCAGGTGAAGTTCATGAAGAGAGTGGCCGAGATGCCAGACCTGAACCATATGATCCGGACTCTGCCCCGACTCAAGAAGCACCTGTTTAACCCACACAACATGAGGTACTGAGCCAGGACTGAGCCAAGACTGAGCCAGGACTGAGCCAGGACTGAGCCAGGACTGAGCCAGGACTCAACCAGGACTCAACCAGGACTCAACCAGGACAATTTCTATATTTCCATAATAATTAACAATACTTTCGCACATGTGTGTCCAAGGTGTGCGATCAACGCCACTCCACAGAAAATGTCCGACTCTTCTAAACACCTGGAGACTTTTCTGAAGGAGGTCTCAGGAAACAGGAAGGACCGAAAGCCCGTCAGACCCAACACCATCCTGGTACTGTACACATCTGTCATAGAAAGTTACCATAACCATACTTTGGATTGATATGTTTTGTGCTGTACTATGGAAGATTATAAGGAAGGAATTGTATAAGGAACAACATTTCTATGGAAACAAACAGGAACCTCCAGGCCAAATAAGAGTCAGGTTTGTGGAGATGCAAGCCTCCTCATAGTAAGGACACATGTTATCTAAAGTTTTCAAGACTATAGACACAACCAAAATGAACAAAAAAAAAACATGCCTTTTTCCCTAAAAAGTTGCAAACTGTGGCTGTGGTTTCAATCTTTTATTGTTTCAACAGAAACCCATCGACCCACGGCTCGAATCAGGACCCACCAAGACTCTCATAGCTGTATGTCCAGTTTTAAATAATCATACTCTATAATACCCATGTTTATTTTTACTAACCTCTTCTCTATTCTGATACCCAGGACTCACACTACCAACCCTGTCACATGAAGACATTCTTCCAGATGCCCTTCCCTGTGAACTTTGTCAGTCAAACCATTCGCACTGTTCCATTCACACATCAGGACTACGCCAGGTAAATAATCTTTTCTTTATCACCATGGTAACACCAGGTGAACACTCCTCACCTTATAGTAGTACACACTATTATAGTAGTGAATATATATAATATTGTTAGAGATTGGCTCCACAAACTTGCCAACTGAAAGGACTTTAAGCCATAAGATTCATATCATAACAGTTACCCCTTTTGAAGAGAATAATGGCACCACTTTGTGAAGCTATTGCAAAAAAAATGCTTCACTTTGTTTCATGTAGATGGGCCCAGTAATTACACTAGTATTAACCATAAACCAGGTCAACACATTTGCATGTGACAGTTGCACAGTAAACTCCACCTGAGAGTTCTGCCCTGTCTCCAGCTCCGGTTAAACTAGACGGACTCTCCAGTGACACATGAACACAGCCTGCATTATGCTGTAGTATTTATGTAAATGTGACGTGTTCTTTTTGTGTCTTGTGCTGTAGCCTGTGTGTTCTGGCGAGGATGATGACGGCCAAGTTCCTTCACGGAGAGATCCGAGAGAAGGGCGGAGCTTATGGGGGCGGGGCAAGGATGGGGGGCGGGCTCTTCACATTCTACTCGTACAGGTATTTCATAATTCAAAATATTCATTGTGCTTTGTCTTCCTACAAACAGGAGCATCATTCTCCATGGAGACTGATACATTTTCTGCCTTATGGCCAAATGAACATATCCACTAAAACTTCCATCTTATCTCTCTTTCTCTCTCTCTCTCCGTTACATACATGTGTCTTTGTCTCTCTCTCTTTGGGGCCCTCAGTGAGTGCAGATCTTAACCTCGTGTCAGATGTTTCTTGTGTCTCCTTCTCCTAGGCAAGGCAAGGCAAGGCAAGTTTATTTGTATAGCACAATTCGTACACAAGGTAATTCAAAGTGCTTTACAGAATAAGAAAAAACATTAAAATCACACAAATCAAACATGAATAATCACAAGTAATCATCATAAAATTGACATTAAAACATTAAAACAAAAGAGTGCAGAATAAAAATAAAATCCTCTCAGTCATATGCACAGATAAACAGAACCGTTTTGAGCCTGGATTTAAACATTGTCAAAGTAGAGGCCTGTCTCACATCTTCAGGAAGACTGTTCCAGGTTTTAGCTGCATAAAACTGAAACGCTGATTCCCCATGTTTAGTCCTGACTCTGGGCACCAGCAGGAGGCCGGTCCCTGAAGTCCTCAGAGTGCGAGATGGTTCATATGGCACTAACATGTCAGAGATGTACTTTGGACCTAAGCCATGAATAGACTTGTACACAAGCAGAGCTGCTTTAAAGTCTATTCTTTGAGCTACAGGAAGCCAGTGCAGAGACCTGAGCACAGGACTTATGTGTTCGTACTTCCTGGTTCTGGTCAGGACCCGAGCAGCAGCGTTCTGGATGTACTGCAGCTGTTTTAAGGCCCGTTTGGAGAGGCCAGTGAGCAGGCCGTTACAGTAGTCTAACCTACTGGAGACAAATGCATGGATAAGTCTCTCTAAGTCTGGTTTTGACAGTATACCTTTAATTTTTGCAATGTTTTTTAGATGGTAAAAAGCTGCAGATGTTATTGATTTGATGTGGCTGTTAAAGTTCAAGTCTGAGTCCATTATTACCCCTAAATTTCTAGCCCGATTTGAAGGTTTTAGAGAAAGAGACTGGAGGTGACTGCTGACACTTTCTCTATGTTTCTGTGGGCCGAAGACTATGACTTCAGTCTTGTCTGAGTTTAGCTGAAGAAAGTTGTTTTGCATCCACTCACTGATCTGTTGGATGCAGTGGCAGAGTGAATCCACTGGTTCATATTCACCTGCTGCCAGTGAGACATAGATCTGAGTGTCATCTGCATAGTTGTGGTAAGACACATTGTTGCTGCGTATTAACTGACCTAGCGGCAGCATGTACAGATTGAACAGCAGGGGTCCCAAAATTGACCCCTGGGGCACTCCACAGCTCAGGGACATTTTATCTGAGACACATTTTCCAATTTCAACAAAGAACTCCCTGTTTTCTAGATAGGACTTGAACCAGTTTAGTGCTGTACCAGAGATGCTCCCAGTCCTCTAGTCTCTGTAAGAGGATTCCATGATCCACAGTGTCAAAAGCAGCACTCAGATCTAACAGGATCAAGACTGAGACTTTGCCTGCATCAGTGTTCAGGCGGATGTCATTTGTCACCTTGATAAGAGCAGTCTCAGTGCTGTGGTGGGGTCTAAAACCCGACTGGAAAGTATCGAAAGAGTTGTTAATTTGGAGGAAGTTAATAAGCTGTTGGCAAACAACTTTTTCAAGGACTTTGCCTAAAAACGGCAGATTAGAGATTGGTCGGTAATTGTTCAATATTGTGGCATCAAGACTGCTCTTCTTTAGGAGAGGCTTGATAACTGCAGTTTTCAAAGCTCTTGGGAAGCAGGTCCTAGTTTTGGCCCTGTGTCTCTCTCCTTAGGGACCCTCAGTCAGTCCAAACCTCAGCCACGTCTGGGCTAAAGCATTTTTAAGATGTTTCTCCTTCCTCTTCTTCACACAGTCTTGGCTCTTTGTTTCTTTAGGGACCCTCAGTCAGTCCATAAGTTAGCAGAGTTCCACAGAGTAGCAGACTGGACTAAAGCCAGAATGTTCTCTCTCTTCTTCTCATGTCTTGTCTCTATGTCTATCTCTTCTTCTCATAGTCTTATCTCTGTCTCTCTCTCTCTTTAGGGACCCTCAGTCAGCCCAGACTTTAGCGGCGTTCCGTAGAGGAGTAGACTGGGCTAAATCCGGAGTCTTCTCTCAGCAGGACATCGACGAGGCCAAACTCTCCGTGTTCTCTGCTGTGGATGCTCCAGTGGCTCCTTCTGATAAAGGTGAGACACAAACACGAGCTGTGGCTGTATATATATATACATATATGTATATATATATATGTATATATATATATATATGTATATATATATATATATATATATATATATATATATATATATATATATATATATATATATATATATATATATATATGTATATATATATATATATATATATATATATATATATATATATATATATATATATATATATATATATATAAATGCGCCATGCATATGCCCTTAGATAATTTTGGCTACAGGTAGTGGATAAATCAATATTGCAAAATTAGATATGTGTTTTTTTCATGGCTGATGTCAATACTGATTGTTTAGAATCCAGAGCAACTGATGGTCGATAAGCTCTGCTGACATTTTTGGGCCGATTTTAATTATTTTCCCCAAATTATTTTCCCCAAATGTACGCCAAACTCCCCCCAAGCCCTTTTTTTTTTTTTTACCACAGATCTATAAGAGAGCTCTAGTTACGTTTTGTGCAGTTGTCTCTCTGTATTTAAGTGTCTAATATAAACCTTTGTGTGTATTTTCTAGGCAGATCGACCAAAATAGAAAATCAGCCTGTGTGATTTAAGGTCATAGCCCATATGCTAACAAGTCTAAATATCATTCCGATATATTGGCCAATCGATATATATTTGTCTATCTCTATTGCAGACTCGCTCCTCTGACTTTATTACATAGCAGAGGCGTGTTTGTTTATGAGCTGGTCTTCCTGCTCAGGTGGCGGCACAGAGACCCTTTGAGACCCTGTGTTAATCCTGTTGTTTGTGTCTCAGGGATGAGTCTGTTTTTAAGTGGAGTAACCGACGACATGAGGGACGCTCACAGACAGAGACTGTTCAAAGTGTCTCATCAGGACCTGCTGGACGTGGCCGACAGGTACAAAACTAAAAATATCAGGATTTATCACATGATAAAGTATGATAACTAAAAAGCATTTATTCAAAGAGGAGGTATTCTGCTTTCTACCATGTTATAACATTATTCCCTCATCAAAAACATGTCTGAAGAGGTTTTAGATGTCATTCCTGCATGTTTGAGTAATTTAGCGATCTCTCTCAGGCCCTATTCTAACCCTCCTTACGGTTAGCTGTAAGATTTTGTGCTTTTCTCTGCCCACAAGGCTATGTCACCCATGCTCCCACATGACAGTTCTTAACAAAAGCAGGACACAAAACGACACAGCAGCTGGACAAACCTGATGCATGTTGTTTGTTTTGTGATAGTGCTCTGAAGGGAGGGTGATTTAGCACAGAGAGCAAAGGGAGGGGGGACTCAGAGCGTGAAAGTGAAAATTCTTAAACATGTTTATATGTTGTTTTTGGTGAATATACAATTTTCAAAACGGTAAAAGGTAACATGGTGATCTAAATATGTTACGTGTTAGCATGTAAGACAGAAGTGTAAAACTCTTTAATACAAATAAACTGTGATTTTGGTGCTTTTGTTCCCATACCCATTTTCAATATTTTGGGGAATTTGTACTCATTTAATTTGCTCAAATAATAACCCATTGAAATCTCAGGCACAGGAACCACTGATTTACAGTCTGTTATAGTTTCCTTATTTTGTATTTTTTAATAGTTTAGTTTGGAGGTTTATTGTTTTAGTTGTGAAATAGTTTAAATTTTAATTTTAGGCCAGTTTATCAGTGTTTAGTTCTAGCTCCATCAGGTTTAAGTTTGTACCATTTAGATTCAAATACAGAAACATATTTGACAGTATATTTTGACCATATCTTTCTAGAAATATAATTATTCAATGTCTATGAATGAAAATACTGCACTGTATCTGACACAGAAACATGTGATCTTGTAAAATGAGACAGTTGCTCATGTAATGTGTGCATGCTACATCGATACTATGGTAAAAAAAAAAGTTCATCAGATAGACTCCCCACAACCGTGACACTGTTCACCATTATGCTGTTGTGTTGTTTTTGCAGGTACTTGAGTGTGGGCCGGTGCACAGACGGAGCGGCCATTTTGGGTCCAGAGAATGAGGTCATCAGGAAAGACCCCTCCTGGATCATCAAATAATAATAATATTGTTACTGTTTAGTATTTAATAGTTGAGGCGTTTTCAGTGGCCAAAGTTCTGGTTTTGTTTCATTACAAGAGTCGTGTTGTTACACTGCTCAAATCTCCACTCAACAAAATGACTTCAGTTGAGAATATTCATTATTTTCAAAATGGACGACAGTGACTCAAGTGACTATCAGTATTTTTGGAGTGTCCTGATAATGATATTAAGAAATAGAAAGCCATACTTCGGAACATTCTCCATGGCTATGGATACGTTTTATGCCATAATGCAGCATATTTTAGCTAAGTAACATTTTCATGGAAACAAACAGGAGGAGGCCCTTCTGCTTTTTTCTATATTTTGGCTAAAAAGTTACATGCTATGGCTTTAAGAATTTTACAAATGTGAAATGACAATACAGTCACCAACAGCAGTGCAAAGATCTCACTTTATATAACCACATTTTTATTTATTTATTTTTTTTACAATTTAAACCATCTCTTTCTGTTACATTTTGTATTATGAACCATCTACATAACACTCAAACTTGTCATATCTTCAGAACAACAATAATCTGCCCACCTCTGAACAGTTCTGACCATTTCAATTTGACTTATATTATACTTTGAATTTAAACGTAGATCAGAGACTTGTTTTGTAATATCTCTGACTGTTTTGGCACAGATTGGCATCCACGTCTGTCAGTTTGCCCCAGGTCGGCTGTGGTATTGAATTTGTGGAGTGAAAGAATAATGACGTACTGCTGGAGGAAACTTGTCAAGTGTAATATAAAGTCTCTACTGTACAAATGCATCCTAATTAAAGAGGGGGTACTATGCTAAATCCATTGTGTGTCTTTCTGCCATGTTCCCACTAAACTCCTGAACTTATAAAACATGTTAATGCGTTTTTGGCGATTACAGCATACAGCATGGTGATCTAAATATGTTACGTTTTACAGTCAGTACCTCATAGAAATGAAATACTCACTCTTTAAGATTCTGAATTGAAGTCATTTTGTCTCCTGTAGATATTAGTTTTTGCAGTTACTTTTGTGTAAATACTATATGTACAATATGTGATATTATATTGTGATACAAACCTGCTGCGTCTGTCCTTTTTGTGTCTTTATCTGAGTCTGCACTGATCAAACTCCAAACACGACTCCCCCGCCTTAGGTGTGACTTCTGTAAGACGAGTTTAGTTTTTCATTTCAGCAGATAATACTTTTTAATTAGTAGTAATAAAAATGGTAGTAGTAGTAATAGTAGCAATATTATTGTTGTGGAAAAAATTACAATTCCAGATGAAAAGTAATCCATTTGCAAAGCTCGGTGAGTATTTAAAATACAGACAAAAGGTTTATTCTTTTTTACATCAGATACTGACAGGACAGGGCCCAGGCCTGCCCTGGCCACAGACTGGCAGCCTTTCGACGTCTCCCCCAGTCTCCACACCAAGTCCCCTGAGCATCTGAGGTCTGACTATTTTATATCAGAATGACAAAGCTACATACATTTGAAAACAGAGTGACTTTGTTTCACACCCATGAGATAATGAACTTTTACACTTAGACAGGTAGAACGACAAGTTTCATGTGGGATCGAGACAGAGTCTTCACACACGTTAATGTCTGGTCTGGGTCTGATACACTGATGTGATCTCACTCATGTGACCAAATGCTTTTAAAGACACAACATGAATATACTTAAATTTCCATTACAGTAGCAACAGCAGTAGCTGTAGTTGTAGTAGTTGCACTAGTAGTAGTAGTAGTAGTAGTAGTAGTACTAGAAATAGTAGTAACTGTTTTTCAGGATCAGTGCCACCATACTCTTCATACTTGGCTCCAGTCACACATTGAACAAACGACAGCAGGCTCAGATTCTCCAGATCGTTTTAATGGCGTGAGCACCAAACAGGAAGTCCACGACAATCGCTTTGTTTGATAGAAATTTCAAGTGTCAGAATCCCTTTATATAGAGCTACATTTAAATATCACATCTGTCATCACATATTCATCTTTATCAGTGCCGTGGCTGCAGAAACACAAGTACTGCACACAAGTCTATAGTCACACAGGTACAACAGAGACGGCCAAACGCACAAGAGTGTCACGAAAACAGCAATACAATCCAGAGCTCCCTGAAAACATGAAACTAACGAGGTCATGGATGAACTGTACTGGTCTGATATCAGCAGTGTGGCAGGTGGTTCATGAGCTCCCTGTTTAAAACTATAGGCAGGTTATGGCTTCAAGACACAGAAGCGATGGTTGGAACATTGATTGGACTTAAAACTGTTCTTTCACAAACAGATGGACCTGTCTGACCTCATTACAGCCAAAATAAGTTGAACAGGAAAAGTGAAGCGGACTTTGGGCATGGCTGATTTTTATTTAACTCAAGCCCTGTAAGAAAGCAGCAGCTCACTGACTGACGGCTCTCTACAGTGGAGCGCGGTGTTTGAAATTATTTATACGTTAAAATGATTGTTCTAATCAACAAACATCAAGGAAATTAATCTTTAATTATATCATTTCAAAATTTGCAGAATCAAATAATGTACTTAAAGAGGGGGGATTTTACTTTTACTATGGGGTATTAACTGCACATAACATATTTAGATCACCATGTTTCCTTTATATATATATAGTGCTAGATTTGAATTTTCCATCTCTTCGCTCCCCGCGCTAAGTCACTCCCCCTTCAGAGCCCTATCACAGCACATCACATCGGGTTTGTCAAGTTGCTGTGTACAGTTTTCTATCATGTTTTTTGTATATTTATGGAGAGTTGTCATGTGGGCGTATGAGTGATGTAGACTTGTGGGCGGAGCTTTGTACAGAATCTTACCACTAACCACAAGGAGGGTTTGAATATGACATCTCAAACCCCTTCAGGGATGTCATAACACGGTAGCAATCTCCAAAAAATGTAATATGCATAATACCCCCTCTTAAAAGTAACTGTATATAAGATTTAGATTTTAAATTTCATAAATACGACCTCTCTTTGCCTCCAGATACGAGGTGAGGAAACATGTTCAAATTAAATAAAACTGTTACTGATAATAATTATAATGCTGATTTATTCTTAATTACAAAAACACTCGACGTGATGGCACATTTATTTATGTTATACTTTGGTGTTTTGGTTCAAGATAATTATCCAATCAGAAAGCAGGATGAGCCTTGCACGAGTCTCTTATTTGGGTTGCCAGGTTTAATGCTGAAATCCAGCTGTTTTAAACCTAAAATACCTCTCTCTGATCTGAATGGTGACTAACGAAAGCCCTGCACGTTTGAAATACAACAGATTTGTATAAACATGGACCGTCTTGTGGTGAATAAGTTGCTGCTTGCTTAAAATGACAAAATGATTACACTAATTAATTGAAAGTGTTCAAACATACACAAAGTAATGAGCTTCTCAAAACAACATAACTCCTGTTCAAATCCAAACGTCTAAAACAGAGAGAGACCCCTGGCTGTGTGAGGGGGCGGGGCAGAAGGCAGTGTGGGCGGGGCAGTGGCTCGGCGGAGGGTTCTTAGTTTAAATATATATATCTATCTATATAACTTCATTTTTGCCAAAGAATTGTCAAGAAAATGCATAAACTCTTAATCTTTTTGTTAGAGATTGAGTCCACAAATTTGTCATTTTAACTTTAAGCTAAGTCCCTCAAGATGGCGGCAGAGGTGTGGGTGTCCTTGGACCTGACCCGGGTCAAATTCTCCAGTAGGGGGCGGTCTCAGATGGCAGCAGAGGTGTGGGTATCCTTGGGTCTGACCCGAGCCAAATGCTCTAATTGACCCGAGTCGGAAACGTCGTAACTCGTTTTGTATTTGGCCAAAATCTTCATCAGGGGGCGGAGCTTCAGCCACCACTGCTCCTTAGGGATGCGGTGACTACGGAGAGAGAGACAGAAAGGGGGAAGACAGAGAGAGAGAGCAGGAGACAGAAGGGGGAAGACAGCGAGAGGGAGAAAGAGGGGGAGGGAGATGGAGGAAGAGATGGGAGAGAGAGAGGGAGTAGGGATAGAAAAGGAACAGGAGAGAGAGATGAGGAGGAGAGGAGAAAGAGAGAGGAAGAGAGAACGGGAGGGGAGCAAGAGAGGAGCGGCGGAGGAGAGGAGGGACAAAAAAAGAAGAGGGAGGAGGGGGAGGACAGGAGAGAGAAGAGAGGTAGAGGAGAGGAAAATGGGTAGAGAGTGGCAGAAAGAGGAGGGAGTGAGGAAGACGAAAGGAAAGAAAGAAGAGAGTGAGAGAGAGAAAGGGAGAGACAGAAAGTCAGGACCAAAAAATGACAGGAGAGAGAAAAAGCAGGGGAGGAGAGGATGTTTTAGTATTTGTGTGTCTTTGCTTTTTGAATACATTTTTTGTGGGTTTTCGAGAGTTCCTTACACAAAGTCGGTCTCCTTCTGCAGGTGAGACAGAGGCTGGAACACCAGAGCTCTGCGCCGCATCCCCAACAGACAAGCCGTGTCCTCCGAGTTAGCAAACACACGGCCTGAGAGAGAAAAGAGAGTAAACAACCACAGGGAGGGCATCTGACACACATGGAGGGCATCTGACACACGGGGAGGGCATCTGACACACATGGAGGGCATCTGACACACGGGGAGGGCATCTGACACACAGGGAGGGCATCTGACACACGGGGAGGGCATCTGACACACGGGGAGGGCATCTGACACACAGGGAGGGCATCACCACACGGGGAGGGCATCTGACACACAGGGGGAGTACAGGGGGCATCTGACTCACCTCCCTTGTAAGACTCCTGCAGGCTGCGGGTGATCCACTGCATGGCCTTAGCAGCAATTTTGGTGCTGAAGTTTCTGTCAAACGGAGACGGAGCGCCCCCCTGTGGACACAAACAGCATTTATCGTGATAACTTTGGCTGTGGTTGTTCCTTTGCCATGAAAATTTGAAAAGATAAAGAAAAAGTGTTTTTACAGGTTTTTAGATGTGAGTTTCGTCCTGATTGGACCAATTTTGGCAACATGAGAAGTTTTGTATTCTCCTGTATTCAAGACGTCATATTGAAAGGGAAAAAACTGTCTGCTCGCTAGTGTGATGTGCAGCTACCCATAGGGGGCGCCGACAGCATGCTTTGTTGTGAGGACATTTACGACGATGTCAGCTCCCACTGGGCACTGCATTTTTTAACACGAAAGTCAGTGGATTTGTCTCTTTTATTAATTCGTTTTAGATCAATATTTAAAATGTGCAAATTATAACATGATGATCCACAGGGATTATAAGAGATTATAACCACAGAGCACAACATGTGTACTTCAAAGTCCATTCACCTTCACCAGACTCAGATTACCTTCACTGCACGACTAACCAACTTCAACACAAGCAGATATTGTTTTTAGCCTGATTTAAACTGTAGTGAGTCCTAGCGCCCTCTGCTGGTGTGTTTGAATGTGTCTGAGCAGTTTGAACACATTAAAACACAAACAGGACCTTTAAAAGTCCTCGTCTAAACAGAGTTTCACTGTCGGAGCCTCCAGCTGCTACAGACTTTTTCAAAATAAGTCACGTTTGCAAAATCTAAAAACACAGGAACTCCTTTTATCAGCAGAAATAAAACTGGGTCAAATTGTACATCAGCTCAAACACACCGCTGTGTCGACTTAAGAGTGGAGGGCTCACACTGGAGCACTGGCGTGACTCACACTCACGCTTCACAGCAAGAAGGTTCCAGTTTCCCTCATAAACCCAAAACATGCACAACAGGTGAAACCCTCCTGACCAAGACTAGCTCCAGATCTGGAGATGGTCCCACTGCTGCTGAGGAGATGCCCCAGCAGCACGGTCGATTCATCACATACATGGTAACCAGTGACCACAAGTCACAAATCTGTTTCTGAAACATAATCTTGCATTTTAAACACACTTTCTGGACTTAAAACAGTCATGTTATGGATATTATTTAGAATGTAGCTGGTTAGCCTCCATCATGTCTTATATTTGCTAAATGTTATCATTTTTTGAAAAGTCTATGGGACAGATTCAGGGACAAATTTCCCTCCCGGGAACAACTACAGAGTGTTGTGCACTTGAACAAGGCACTTGGATGTGGTGTGAGTGAAGTGGTGCTGGTTGGAGGTGCTAATGGCACACAGTCTCAAGTTGGTATGGCAATGTGGTAAGAGTAGCAGTAGTAGTAGTAGTAGTAGTAGTAGTAGTAGTACCTGTTGCATGTGTCCCAGGATGTTCTTGCGGCAGTCAAACACGCCCTTGCCTTCCTCGCTGTACAGCTGGTACATGAAGTCTGTGGTGAAGTTCTCGTTACAGTTTTCATTCCTAAAAATGCACAAACACAACAGTGACATGAGCACACTGTACAATCCCTCTAGTTTAACCTGAGCTGGAGACAGGCCAGAAACTGGCACAAACTTCAGCATCTTCTCTGTCATTTTAAATAAACAAAAGTCAAATGATTTTTTGACATTAGCTTCAGAAAGTGGTGCCATTATTCAAGCCCAAAGACGTGATTGTCGTCAGTTGAAAGAACTTTAAGCCATAAGATCAATATGACGAGTACAGTAGCCCTTGTGTTCAGAAAATAAACAACAAGAAATTAGACGTATTTCCTTTCACCAGAACACATTGGTGTCAGAAGTGGGATATGGCAAATTGTTTATTTTCTGAACACAAGGGCTTCTGAAGGCCCTAACCCACGCCACAAAACAAGAGCAGTTACGCTCTCAGATAACGCCCCCTCCCGCCCGTACCATCGAAGGGGCTTTATGGTATGGCTTAGCAACACTGTCAATCAAACCTGTTGCTAACACTAGCGGGAGTGACCTCGGGGAAAGAAGGTGCCTGATTTGTCTGATATTAATGTTCATATCTTGATTTACAGACACAATAGCGAAATAAAAACACCAGGATCATATAGAGCGAGTTAATACGAACATTTTAAGACCAAAATAACGAAGCTCATTGCTGCAGTTACAGAAAGAGGAGCGACAATGGAGCCGGAAGCGTGCCCATGCGTACTTCCTGTTTGGAGCGGCCATTTATATACAGTCTATGCCGGTAACTGACGAACAGAACCTTTACATCGACATTTTGGCACAGCAACCGAGTGTCACGTAACAACAGCACAGAAACGAAAGGTGTCAACTCTGAACTAAACACAAAATATCAGATCATTACACAACAAAAGTTACACAGTGGTTCTTTAACTGAATGTATCCACAGAGGTAACGTCCTCCTCTAGGTAACCACACAGACGCATTAGAAAAATCATTGCCTAATTAAATGTAGATGATACTCCCATTACCACAATTAACAATATACTATTAAATATATCAAAATCAAACATTCAAAGTTGCATTTATTCTTGTAGGTTTGTAGTTTCCATAGAGACGCAATAAAGTCCTTGTTTAATGCGTCTAAAATAAGGTGACTCACTGCAAAGTCACTGTCCACTCTGTCCTATTTATAATATTATATCCAACCACCGGCAGAGACCCAGATAGTAACGCGCAGGTTAAAACGCTGGCTAATCATGAACTATCAGCAAATATATTCAAATACATTAATCACCCTTATTTAAAACACACATCTGTTCAAAGTCCACTTATATTTAAATATGAGCCCGATTCTCACCGCAGCACGATCCCTCGCTGTATACTCGTCTTCATCTTCTCCGTTAGATGCTCAACGTTTGCCTGAATAAACAAAAGCGCAAAGACAAAGAGGAGAGGTGAGACGAGATGCACAGACTCTCTCTCTCCATCCCTCTCTCAGTGTCTCTGTATCACCACCAGAGGGAGCTGTTGCACACGCTGCAGTAGTCAGATTTTGACCTGTACAAGCTTGTTTTTGAGGTGGGAAATGTAGTATAATATTGTACTCAAGTAAGAAAACTGTTATTTCAAACTAACATTACTTAAGTGCAAGTAAAGTAGTGAGCCAAGAAAGTCTCCAATAGGTTAGACTATTGTAACGGCCTGCTCACTATCTTTATGTATGTGATCTCAATGTCTTTCCTGTTCTGTAAACCACTCTGAATTACACTGTCTACTTGCCTTGTGCTATATAAATAAACTTGGATTAAATTAGATTATGGTCCACCCCTATGTGAAGTGCGCCACCTGCAGGTCGCGGATGTCAAACGGCTCCTCGTAGATGTAGACTGAGTCCGCACCCGCCGCCAGACCGCCCACGGTTGCCAGGTAACCGCAGTACCCGCCCATGGTCTCGATGATGAAGACTCTGCGTTTGGTCCCACTTGCCGACTGCTTGATCCGATCACACGTCTGAGTAGGTCAAAGGTCACAGGTCAAAGGTCCTATATTATGCAAAATTGACTCTTGTGAGCTTTACGCCATGTTATAATGTTGTTACCTCCTCAAAAACAGACCTGGAGTTGTGTTTTGTTTCATTCACATGTTTGAATAACCCTTTATTATTAGTCTGTTTACATCTCCAAAGCTCAAAATGCTCTGTTCCACCTTGTGATGTCATGAAGTGGTAGTTAATAGCTACCTTTTACCTTTACCGCTGAAGAGATGGACAATTTCTGGGATGACATTATAAAAAACGATTGTAATGAAGGTGTATGGAGTTTAAAAACACAGTGGAGCACTTCCTGTTTTGCCACATGACTCACAAGAATCAATTTTGTGTAATATAGGACCTTAAAATAGTTAAACTAAGCTCTACATTCCCTGTCATGGTCCCAAACATTCCCCCCAAACCACAGACCATGCAGCTGTTCATGCTTAAAGCTCAGCAAAATATTACATGTTAAAGTTTTATGGGATCCCTGGTAACAATAACTTATGCCAAAAGTTGATCATTCTAACTGCACCTGCACAGCACAGACACAGCAGTGCAAAACCCTGTAAAAAAAAAAAACATAGCACCATGTAATGATGTTTTACACACTGCATGATATTGTGTTTAATGAAGTAGGTTTAATGTCCACTCAGGTGTGACTGATTCATACTTTGCAGCAGATGTCATCAACATTCCCTGGGGGTGTGTAGTGCTAACTGTAGGTACTGCTCTGTCTGAAGCTGTGTTAGACTGTAATATGACCTTATATCTGAGCACGAAGAGTTGGTTTAGTTGGAACTACAACAGGTGAGAGGATTTTTACTGTTAAACAAGTCAAACTCAGACTGATCACAGGCTCCTGAAAATGTGCTGTTTAAATCCATTTTGTATTTTTTCTTGGGTTTTCAGACAATCTTAAAACATTTTTGATCGTGTTTGCAAATGTGTGCATTGTGTCACCGTGGTAACTGATGAACATTCATCCATAGAGATACATGCATACACCCCCAGCATGATGTCACTGTAAAGTATCAATACAACTAATGTTTTTTTTATACTTTTAGAACATCAAACCAGCCATAGTTCACTTAAGCATTTTAATGATTTCAATTTTACTGTTACTTCTTAATAGTAGTTAGTATTAAACACAATATCACAAGTGTAAATTCATAAAGCCATGCACAGGTCTAGGGACAGGCACCGCACATGTAGCTGTGTTTCAGATTCATACAGACCTGGACGGTGAGCAGAACTCCACCCGTGAGGCTAGACCTTTCCCCTAACATGAAAACTATTCAGACTGTGGTGATGATTTGATTGTGACTAGAAGTGCAGGACTAGATCATTTTGGTCTACACTACCAGTCAAAAGTCTGCACACACTTTTCATTTAAAGAGGGAGTGTCCTGCAAAATCAGCTTTTTGGAGCTCCGCCCACAAGCCTGCATCACTGCGTCATCCATAATTATACTAAAGCAGGACACAAAACTGTATTCAACAATTTCACAAACCTGATGTGATGTGCAGTAGTTTCATTAGTGGGATGTACGCTGATTGTGGTGTAATAGCGCTCTGAAGGGGGAGTGAGTTAACACAGAGAGCAAAGGAAGAGGGAACTCAGGGTGAAACTTATAAAGCATGTTAATGTGCTGTTTTTGGTGATTACAGCATTTTCAAAACCATAAAAGGAAATATGGTGATCTAAATACGTTATGTGTTAGCAGTTAGTAGTAAGTAAAACACCCCCTCTTTAATGTTTTTTCTTAATTTCCATGAAGTCATCAAAACTATGAATGACGCATATGGGATATAGCAAACAAAAAAATGTGAAATAACTATGCAGCATTGTTGATTTACTTATATATTTTCTCTTTGCTATAATTCCATTTATCTTGCGTCACATACATTAGTGAATTAACAGACAAAACATGGTGTGGCCAAACTTTTGACTGGTCGTGTACATGTTTTTATTTTGTCTCTGATTTATATTTTAGTCTCATCTCTCTCCGCTCTGGCGTCTTACCTGGACGATGGCGTTGAGGGCAGTGTCCGCGCCCAGGCACAGATCTGTCCCGGGGATGTTACTGCTGATGGTGAAGGGCAACATGCACATGGGAATACACAGCTCCTGGTACTGAGAGCGAGCCGCGTACAACTGCAGCAGCGACTCAAAGGCCTGCACAGACACCAGGGGGCGCTACACTCAGAGAGGAGCGCCTGTAGAGACACTGGGGGGCGCTACACACAGAGAGGAACGCCTGTAGAGACACCGGGGGGCGCTACACTCAGAGAGGAACGCCTGTAGAGACACCGGGGGGCGCTACACTCAGAGAGGAGCGCCTGCATAGACACCGGGGGGGCGCTACACTCAGAGAGGAGCGCCTGCATAGACACTGGGGGGCGCTACACTCAGAGAGGAGCGCCTGTAGAGACACCGGGGGGCGCTACACTCAGAGAGGAGCGCCTGCATAGACACCGGGGGGGCGCTACACTCAGAGAGGAGCGCCTGCATAGACACCGGGGGGCGCTACACTCAGAGAGGAGCGCCTGCACAGACACCAGGGGGGCGCTGCACTCAGAGGAGAACACACGCACAGACACCCACTACACTCAGAGAGGAGTGCCTGCATAGACACCGGGGGACGCTACACTCAGAGAGGAGCACCTGCATAGACACCGGGGGGCGCTACACTCAGAGTAGATCACCTGTAAAGACATCAGGAGGTGCTGCACTCAGAGAGGAGCGCCTGCACAGACACCAGGGGGGCGCTGCACTCAGAGGAGAACACATGCACAGACACCCGCTACACTCAGAGAGGAGCGCCTGCATAGACACCGGGGGACACTACACTCAGAGAGGAGCACCTGTAGAGACACCAGGGGGTGCTGCACTTAGAGGGGAATGCCTGCACAAACAGCTGCTCAGGACACGGACAGCAGTACCAGTCAGTGACAGGAGGGGGCACTAGACTCTGAGACGGGCTGGTATATGCTTCACTGCTTCATGTGCACAGAGGGACATTGGCTGGACTCACCTTGTTTTGTTTTGTTTCTTTTTGTGTGTTTTTATATTCATTTATAGAATAGAATAGATCACAAGACTTGAGCTCAGCTGTTCTGTCCCACACTATCTGAAGCCTGCTGTGTTTGCCAAAGTAAATTCCCTATTCAGACTTCTAATTTTCTCATTTTTAAATAAAATGATAGGTCTTGCGGTCATTACTTCCCACAAACCTAATTATCCCTCAACGCTTTTAAATGCACAACTTTCAGAGGGTAGAGTTTTGCTATGACGGTAAAGGTCATAACAACTAGCATGCTAACAGTGAACTTCATGGTTTGCGGAGGATAAAACGCTTTATAATCAGACGTAGACAGCACACGGTGGACTTAGTTTGACCTCAAGAGCTGCTCATACCCTATATCTGTACTGAGGAAAGACACATTTTGCTCATCTACGACTTACATGGAAAAAACTGTATATGTAGTATTTAGAATTCATTGTTGTAAGCGTAAAACTGTTTAGAGCTGTATCAATTTCACCAAAAAAAATTTCAAATACTCAAGTCTGCTTCCAACTGTCTTAATTAATGACCTGTTCTAGTATTGTGGCTGCCCTTGTCCTGTTGGTGGCGCTGTGTTTGTAACAGAACCAAAGTCCCCTTTAAGCTGCGCCCATAGAAGCAGCTGAGCACATGTTATCAGCTGACACGGGCTGGCTCTCTTCATTGGCCGGGAAGGTGAGTGGGCGGGGCATAGAGGAGACGGGGCTGTGGTCATGACGGGACGGGGGGGCGGGGCTGCTGTTTTTCCATTGGCTGATATGAGTCGCTCTCGTGTTGACGTGTGGTGTGATTGGTGCCAGATCCTCAGAAACACAGCCACTTCACAGGGCAGACCACAGGGCGAGCGGAGTCGTGAAAAACACAGCATGCTGCTACTTACCTGACAACACCAAAACCAACCACCAAACCAACCAAACCAAGCACCAAACCAACCACAACCTCAACAAGCAGTAATGAAAAATGTGTACTATAGTAAAAATGTGAACACTTGGCTAAAAATATACTCAGTAACAAGTACAGGGTTTAAACTTCTGAGTATTAAAATGAGTAACTTATCAATACTGACAATACGTAGCAAAGCAAAGGTGGAAGAAGTACTCAAGTCTGTTACTTAAGTAAAAGTACAGATACTGGAGCAAAATAAATACTCACGTAAAAGTATTGCGTGAAAAAAGTAAAAAGTACTTGTTTAAAAATGTACTTAAAGAGTAAAATTTTCTTATAAAATGTAGTGACTTTGATAAAGATTTGAGCTGAATTTTGTTCTGAATCTCGTTTGTTTTTTTTTTTTTTAACCTGTTTTTATTTGTATATTTTTGTTTGTTCAAATGTTATGAATGTGTTAAAAATAAACTCTCAGACTTTTTAGCAGGTCTCAAACTATAATAAAAAAAAAATACTTCTACTTTTCAGATACTGCTCTCAAATGTAGTGAAGCAAAAGTAAAAAGTATCCACTTTAAAATCTACTTCAGTACAGGTACTTAAAACCTTTACTTAAGTACAGTACTACTTTTACTTTGTTACGTTCCATCACTGTAGTAAAGTATGTGCTGGTAGTACTTCGGTCAGCACATTTGAATTTACGCTCAAACCTAAGACTAATTTCAAAAACAAAACTATTTATTTAATCTTATCATCAGGTCTTATACTAGTTCAGATGTAAATCTAAATTCTTGATTGATTCTAAAATTCTTCAGGTACTTTGTCACTGTTTTCTGTATTAGTACTTGCTCAAATGCCCTTTTATTATTGATTAGTGTCCAGACATATTGTCCAAGTGCAGTGTTCTGTTATCAGGGCCCATACCACAGCAGAGGGGCCCTTCATGTTTCTGTATAAACATGCGACAGGAAAACTACTGTACTCTACTTCTACTTGGTGACGGGAGATACCAGGGGTTTTCGTTTCACTCCAAGTATCAAAGTAATACAATGACGTGTATTCTGATATCAGTCCAATACTGATACCAATGGACTTATTAAATTAAATATATATGCAGATTAAAAAAAAAATATATTTACATTCTGCTTGTTGTGGAGGGGGCGTGGTCAGCCAGGCTCGGCTCTGATTGGTCGGTTCATTCCCCTGCAGCGCTCTGATTGGCCGCTGCCCCTGTCACTCACATGTGTAATAGCGTTGAGGGCGGTGTCCGAGCCGATGCTCAGGTCGGACCCTGGGATGTTGTTGGATACGGTTGCCGGGACCATCACCATGGGAACGCACAGCTCCTCGTGTGCGTCCCGAGCGGCGGCCAGCTCTGATAGGCCGACGTAGGCCTGGGTGCCATAGCAACGGGTTTAAAGGGAAGTTTAGAGCAGGTTTAATATGGGGTGTGACAGGGGTTTTAGAACGGGCCTTTATGATGGAGTTTAACAAATGAAATGGGGGTTTAAATGGGTAGTGATAATACGGAAAAGGGGGACAGGAGTGGGAGAAGGTGACATGGAGGACAGGGGAGTGTCTGCAGAGGCTTCAATGTGTTTATTAAAGAAGCACTGTGTAACTTTTTAGGTGGCGGGAAACCTTTTATTTTCCATGGAGATGTTGTTGTTTTGCCTGGAATGTTCCACAAAGTATTTTGGCAATAAAAACGTCTGTGGTTGAATAAATGAAAAGTACATACTAGGGACGCAGCCGATATCTCATTTTGGTCGATAAATTTGTGTAATAAGACAATTAACTACAACTATTATGTCTCTATAAAACTTGTATTTTTCAAAGCAATACCGAGTACAGCAGATACTTAAAGCCAAAGTATCTGTATCGGGTTTGGAACAGAAAAAGGACTGGTGGATCCCTCGTACATACGCTGATACTAAAGTGTGGGACATTCCAGGCAAAGCAGGTGAGAAAAGTGACACAGTGAAGCTTTAAAGATGAAGTGCTCCATTCAGAGGAAGGACAGAGCAGGGTTTTAGGCTCATGTTCATATTTGGCACTTTCAGATCAGCTCCTCCAGTCTGTTGCCCTCATCGTTTAAAGGTGCACTACGTAATTTTTCTGGCACTTCTTGTATCTATGGAGATGTTACACAGCATGGCATTAAACGTATCTGAGTTACAGGTCAAATCTGTGGAGAGCTGAATGTGTTTTCGCGATAGTATATGTCTAACTGAATAAATGTAAGGTAGATAAGTTTAATGCCATACTGTGGAACATTCTAGGCAACGCAACAAACATGTCCCAGCAGAGAAAAGTGACGTAGTGCACCTTTAAATGTGTGTCCTTGAGATGGAGGACAGCCTACAGCACTACACCTGCTGCTTCACTTCCTCTGCAGATCAGACCTTAAGTTTACAGTAAACACAGAGAGAGGGAGGGAGGGATGAAGGGAGGGAGAGAGAGAGGATTTAAAGGACAGGAAGAGGGAGAGAGAGGTAGGGGAAGGGGACAGACAGAGAGAGAAAGAGAGGGAGGGGCGAGGGAGAGAGAGGGTAGGAAAGAGAGAGACACAAGGAGACAGAAGAGAGATGAGAGAGAGAAAGAGGAGTGAGATAGGAGGAGGGAAGGGAGACAAAGAGAAAGAGAGGGAAATGATAGAAAAAGGGACAGAGAGAAAGAGAGAAAAGGAGAGAGGGGTGGGGGGCACAGACAGAGAGAGAAAGAGAGATAGAGAGAGGGAGGGAAAGAGAGGGGGAGAGACAGGGAGGGAGAGAGAGAAAGACAGGGACAGACAGAGAACAATAGAGAGAGAAAGAGAAGGAAGGAAAGAGAAGCGGGAGAGACAGCGGAAGAGAGAGACGGGGACAAACAGAAAAAATGATAGAGAGGGAAGGAAAGAGAAGGGATAGAGAGAGAGACAGGGACAGATAGAGAGAAAGATAGAGAGAGAAAGAGGGAGGGAGAGAAAGAGGAGAGACAGTGGCAGAGCACATTTGGCTGTAGAGGGGGCGTCCGAGGAGGTCAGAGGGATGAATTATGGGAAACCCTTCCCTGTTTCAGATGGACTGGTAGGGATGGGTGAGCCCCGTGTGGGAGGGGTCAGAGTGGGAGGGGTCAGAGTGGGAGGGGGTCGGTGTGGGAGTAGCCAATGGGAGAGAGCCAAGGGTAAATGTAACAGAACTACACAACAACACAACAGCCGTTTAACAGAAAGACAAATTATGAATAAAAACTGTGAAACAAAAGGATTAAACATCAACAATGATTTTAAAGACAAAAGGAAACTGTCAGAACTGAGATGAGTGATGATGATGGTAATGGATGAGATTGTTTCCATAGTAACACAAGTTTTAAAATGTAATGGACTGGACCAGGTTTGGAGATGAAGACGTTTCACCTCCTGGATGAGATGATCTCACCTAGCCCCCTCCCATCCATGGACCCCCTCCCCCTTCCCATCACCTGGCCATCTCCCTTTACCTGACCCCGTTCCCCCTCCCGTCACCTGGCTCCTCCTCCTCCATTCACCTGGCGCCGTCCCTCACTTGTGCTCTCTGCTCTTCTTCTGTCAGGCCAAAGCTGGCACACTATCAGACAGCAAGAACGTAGATAGTATCTAGTGGTGAAGTGTGACTATGCATCAGTGGCGGGTCGGGCAGTCTTAGTCTTATTACAAATCATAGCTTTAAATCTAACTATTTCTTTGCTCTTATAAATACTTTTGCAAATTGTTAACATTCACATAGATGGAATTTTCCAGCTTTAGAACAGCTGCTTTTATACCGTGTAGCATTTCTGGTTGGTAAAATCCAATATTATTAGATGCAGGTTTAACTGCTATTACAATATACTGCCAGAGATAAAAGTGTTTTCTACCTGGGACCCCTCCTGGACAAATGAGGCATTACACCGTGTTGCTTATAAATATTCTATAGGGGTAAATTAAATGCTCTCTTTTAGAAGATTAAAGTGACCTACACCAGCTTGACCTCCTCCCTAACTATATTTCAGAATCAGATACTTGGTTGTGTTCGCAATGGTACTTCAGCTCAGACCATAGACTGTATCATAGGAGTGGACTAAGTAAGTGGGACGTGACCCATAGTGTTAGTTTGCAACCAAACAAAGCTCATCGAGGCTAACAGTTGTAGTGGCTAATCTGCTCGCACTGCTGGTTTGTGGCTGTCAATCAACTGGTTACTTAGCGGGCGCAACCTCAGGGAAAGCAGGCACCGGATTTGCCCCTTATTACTCTTTATATCTTAATTTAGGGGCAAAAGAGCTAAATAAAACCCCAAGGTCATGTAGAGCGGGTATTTTAAGACCAAAATGACGAGGCTGACAGCAGCGATTAAACAGAGAGGGGCAACGTTTTTTCAATAGAAAGTGAACTGCAACCACAGCTCGGCAGACCACTTTGCATCCATGCTCACTTCTGATTGACATGTTAGCTATGTCCATTTATATATACCGTGTATGGTTCAGACTAACGCCTTGAGATGAGGGGAAACGTCTCCAAACCCAAACCTTTTTGACTACAGAGTGCTCCTCGTGGATGACGGTGGAATGACGACCTATTTCTGTACCTCAAATCCTCCGATGACGAGCAGCGCATTGATGTTGTGAAGCTTCATCTGATGAGCAATTTGAGCCAGATGCTTCCCTGGGAGAGTCCTGCAGGTTTAACACAAAAGACTGTTACATTTACATCAGGGCCGAACAAAATGCCAAAAAATAAATCACTGAAGTTTGAAGTTTGTGATAAATAGGTCAGAGCTCTCACCTCTTGGTCCCCAGCAGAGAGCCTCCCTGACCGGTCCAGCCCCCCACATCGCCCCAGGTGATCTCTTTAATCTGAAAAACACAAAAGACAAGCTTCAGTTCAGGGCGGGACAGATGTGGTGGCTTTGACTAGAATGTTCTTCACTGTGGTATTAAATGTATGCATCTCCAAGGAGACAAGCAGGCAAACCCACCAGGTCAAATTACCGGTCAAACCTGTGGAGAACAGTAAGAATCCATGTTCTTTTCCAAATAAAAAAATACACTTATTTAATAAATGTAAAATAGATATATTTAATGCCGTGTGGTGGAACATTTCGAGCAAAGCAATAACATTTCTGTGAAGACAAGCAGGTGGCTGGACCCTAACCAGAAAAGAAAAGTTATGTCCCATTGTCTGTCCACACCCCTCTGTGACCTTGTCCTGTGCCCCTGTGTTCACCTGCCAGGTGCAGGACGGAGCGGAGACTGAGGGCCTCAGCATTCTCCACGCCAACCACACCTCCAGCTCAAAGGGGGTAGCCTGTCCAGTGCAGACATCCTCTGTCCATGTGTCTCTCTGTCCCTGTGTCTCTCGGTCCCATTATCTCCTCTGTCCCCTTGTCTCCTCTGTCCCTGTGACTCTGTCCCATTATCTCTTCTGTCCCCTTATCTCCTCTGTCCCTGTCCTTGCCTTCTGTCCCCTGTGTCCTCTCAGTGTCTGTCCTGTCTGTGGGTTATTTTCAGAGCCATTGTTTCTGGTTTTAGAGTGTCCTGCTGAGAATAAACCTGCAGCTGTGTGCTCTTAGAAATACTCAGACTGAGGCGTGCACTAGAGTTTATACGACACTCACTGTCATCATGATACTACAACAGAATGTAAATATCAACTCAGAATAGCAGTACTGTCTTTCATATGACTGTGTGATTTTATATTGTTCTGAAAACAGATCAAGACCAGTCTGAGACAGGTCCTGTCCTGTTATAACCAGAGGCTGTATACAGGTCCTGTCCTGTTATAACCAGAGGCTGTATATATATATATATATATATATATATATATATATATATATATATATATATATATATATATATATATATATATATATATATATATATATATATATATATATATATATATACTATATTCATATGACTGTGTGATTTTATATTGTTCTGAAAACAGATCAAGACCAGTCTGAGACAGGTCCTGTCCTGTTATAACCAGAGGCTGTATGTATATATATATATATATATATATATATATATATATATATATATATATATATATATATATATATATATATATATATATATATGTATATACACATATATATAAATGGACATAGCTAACCTGCTGCTGCTGCTGCTAGAGGGCACGATACAGCTTAATTGGCTCCAATTCACTTTCTATTGATAAAACACCGCCCCTCTCTCCGTAACTGCACCTATATTTCAATATTTTTTTTCCCTAAATCAAGATATGAACACATTAATAACAGATGAATCCTGGGCCTTCATTCCCCAAGGTCGCGCTCAGATAGTGTTGGCAACAGGTTTGATTGACAGCGCTGCTAAGCGCTTGCTCCCTGCTAAACTAGCAGTGCAGGCGAGAAGGGGTGTTACCTTCAACAGCCTTGGTCCGAACTGGCTGTTTATTTTTATAATACACACGGCTGGAATTCCAAATATGGAACTCCAAATTGCCCCCTATAACTGCCTCAATGAGCTTCATTTGACTGGAGCTGAACGCTGTGGGTGATACTTCACACTCTCTTAGTCCACTCCTATATATACTACCAGAAGTTGCTAAGGTCAATATAGTCTAAGGTTATAACATGAGTGTAGATGAAGAGGTGAGAGTCTGTGGGCACTGGTGGGTGTCCGATAAAGTCCCAGAGACGCGAGGGAGCTCTGATGGGACAGGGAGGGGACAGGACTTAGAGAAAAGGAGGGTGAGACTGATGGTGGTGGTGGTGGGGGGGCTAAATCAGATCTAAACCAGGACTAAACCAGGATTAACCCAGGAAACAACAGGTCTAAGTTGATATCTGTATGCTGTGATGTCAGAACTCTATTCCACTTCCACCATGAAAAGTATGAGAAGAGAAGATAGGTTTAATAAACTTCTGCACCTGTCCTCTTTAGGATGCACCTGCCCCTTAAGCATCTGTCTTGTATTCTGTAGTAGTCGGGTAAAGTATTTCTGTTGTAGTGTTTCTTGCAGGTGCAGTGACAGATGTTGTATCTATTCGTTGGAGATTTACTGACAGGTGCAGTGACAGGTCCAGTGACAGGTGGCGTACCTGTCCCTTGTAGAGTCCTTCAAAGCCGTCGCTCACTGCAAACATCTTGTGTCCTTCTGTGATTCCCACTCTCACGGCCGAGCGCACAGCGGCGTTCATCCCAGCGGCAGGAGCGCCCACGTTCAGGACCGCCACGTTAAAGTTACTCTGGAAAAATAACAAATAAAAACAAATCATATAAAGAGAAATGAGAGACAAGCACCGCCATGTTAAAGTTATTCTGGAAAAGTCAAATGAAGGAGACAAGGAGAGAAGAAAGACAGAAGGAGAGAAGGAGTGAAGGAGGGCTAGAGCGTTTTCTCTGCGGCATAATGTTGCTAATATCTCCTCAACACTTTGACACTTTCAAGATCTTTGTCATCAAGAAAACAAATGTGCACAGATCAAGCAAAATGTTACAACTACCTAAACCAGGACTAAACCTGGACTAGCCCAAGACTAAACCAGGACTAAACCAGGTCTAAACTAGGACTAAGCTAAGACTAAACCAGGACTAAACCAGGATTAAACCAGGACTAAACCGGGACTAAGCTAACACTAAACCAGGACTAAGCCAAGACTAAACCAGGACTAAACCAGGACTAAGCTAAGACTAAACCAGGACTAAGCCAAGACTAAACCAGGGCAAAACCAGGACTAAACCAGGACTAACCCAAGACCAAACCAACACTAAACCAGGATTAAACCAGGACTAAACCAGGACTAAGCCAGGACTAAACCAGGACTAAGCCAAGACTAAACCAGGACTAAACCAGCACTAAACCAGGACTAAGCCATGTCTAAACCAGGACTAAGCCAAGACTAAACCAGGACTAAACCAAGACTAAACCAGGACTAAGCTAAGACTAAACCAGGACTAACCCAAGACTAAATCAGCACTAAACCAGGACTAAACCAGGACTAAACCAGGACTAAACCAGGACTAAACCAGGACTAACCCAGGACTAACCCAAGACTAAATCAGCACTAAACCAGGACTAAACCAGGACTAAACCAGCACTAAACCAGCACTAAACCAGGACTAAGCCATGTCTAAACCAGGACTAAGCCAAGACTAAACCAAGACTAAACCAGGACTAAGCTAATACTAAACCAGGACTAAACCAGGACTAAAGCAGGACTAAACCAGGACTAAACCAGGACTAACCCAAGACTAAATCAGCACTAAACCAGGACTAAACCAGGACTTACCCAGGACTAAACTAGGTCAAAACCAGATCTAAACCAGGTCTCCCCCAGTATCAGTACCCAGGATGTCGATAGTCATAATGTTCTGCTTGGTCCTTGTGCCTTTAAGCCATGCACCGAACAGCATTGCACAGTTCAGATATATTTAAACAACCACAATATTGCCCATAAAAACTCTCTTGGAAGCACAAAACCCGACAAAATACAAACTCAAAATAGTAGCATTTCAAATTCCCAACCGAGCGTTTCACAGCTGATCAACTGGCCAGAAAAGTGAAAGAGATTTCACCGTTTACAGAGCAGCACAAACGAGCTAAATGAACCAGAATGAAACAGTTACCGGGCTACGTTAGAGGTTAAAGGTGCACTGCGTAACCTGCTTGTCTCCATGGAGATGTGATTGCATTTTCATAATCTGCAGTATGTTGATAAACTTCTCTATCTCACATTTATTCACTTACATGTGCTGTTATTGGTTTTAAGAATATGAGTTTTACTATGAGCAGGTGGGGTCATATATTGGTCTCCATGGATACAGGTTTAAAGGTCCTATAGTAAAGTATTGAGTCTTATAAAATATCTGGAGTTGTGTTTTGTTTCATTCACACATGTTTGAGTAACCCTTTATTATTAGTCTGTCTACATCTCCAAAGCTCAAAACGCTCTGTTCCACCTTGTGATGTCATTCCTGTATTACCAAGTGACATCACAAGGTGGAGTTTTTTCAGTTTAAGAGAAGAACTCAGCCTAAATCTGCAGGGTTTGTGTGTTAAACATGTGAATGAAACAAAACACAACTCCAGGTCTGTTTGTGATGAGGAAACAACATTAGAACCAAGATCAGAAAACAGCGTTATATGAGCCCTTTAATGCCATACTGCGGAACAATTCAGGCAAAACAATAATATTCCCATGGAGACAAGCAGGTAGTTTAGCAGCAGCTTTGAATATTTCCCCACAGTAGCAGGCAGGACATGCATTTCCAAACATGCAGAGCAACAGCAAAAATACTTCTCTCAGAATTCTCATAATTTATCAAAAGTCAGATATAAGTAAAAGTTGAGATGCAGGTGGTCCACAGTCCTTGACCTCCTCGGCACAAACAGGAGCAGCATGCCGCCATTTTACCTTTTTCTGAAGACGAAAGGTCACAAAAATCAGATACAGGGATTAGACAGTGATTCGGAGCCGCCAGGAAAATCTAAGAGCATCGCAGGACACAGACACAGACGAGAAATACACCAAACTCATTCAGACACCTGTGTGCTTGACAATAGCATTATATTTATAACACATTTACATGATCAGTATGAATCAAATAACACAACTATTCAATCTGATTTTTGGTGTGCTTGTTTTTTTTTACTCTGTCAATCATTTAAGAGGGAGTATTTTACTTCTGTGGGGTGTTAACTGCTAACACATAACATATTTAGATCACCATGTTTCCTTTTACTGTTTTAAAAAGTTGATATTTGCTGAAAACAACGTATTAACATGTTTTATCCCATTTCTCTCTGCGCTAAGTCACTCCCCTTTCAGAGCGCTATCACAGCACAATCTACTAATGAAACTACTGCACATCACATCAGGTTTCTCAAGTTGCTGTGTACATTTTTGTGGGCGGAGCTTTGCACAGAATCTTATAACTAACAGTAAGGCGAGTTTGAATAGTGCACAGGAGAGATCGCTAGATTACTCAAACATGCATGGATGACATCTAAAACCTCTTAAGGCTTGTTTTTGATGAAGGAACATCATTATAACATGGGAGAAAGCAGCTCACAAAAATCCATTGTGCAAAATACCCCCTCCTTTAATATTTTCTATTTAATTTTTCCATAATTGTCCTTGCCAAAACATGCACAGCTGTGAACAATTGGAGAGAAATGTACTGATATCAGCTAAAATTAGCTCTGTTTACACGCACACCAAAGATCTGATCATTATCTGATTTCTGCAGTTATCAGATTATTGTCATGTGAACAATTATGTTATTTTAGTAAACACGGGCTTATTACTTTTGGTTAGTAATAAGGATTCTGCATTTACGTGTACACAGGATACTTAAAGAGGGGATATTACACTTCTATGCTAACTACTAACATAGAACATATTTAAATCACCATGTTACCTTTTATTGTGTTAAGGTTGGAAAAGGGCCTGAGAGAGATCCCTAGATTACTCAAACATGCATGGATAACATAAAACCTCTTCAGGCTTGTTTTTGATGAGGGAACAATGATATAACATGGTAGATAACAAAGTCCATTTAGCATAACACCCCTTCTTTAAAAAACCTGATCATGACAGGGATACACACGTAAATGCTTTTAATGGCTTTGTCGTTGCCGTAACAACAAATTCAGTTTAACTTAATGTAATGAGCCAGAGCTGTTTTGAGGCGTCAGGAGAGCGTCCACCTGCAGACTCAGCTGTGTGTGTGAACAAAACAAAAGCACCCTCAGCAGCAACACTGCAGGGGTCAGAGGTCACGCTAACATTCTACTGCAGAAGAAATCCACCAAGCTAGCACCAAACTAGCCTTAAGAGGGATTTATGACTACAAGCACTAGCTACTAATCTGCTAACATCTCTGCTAACATCCCACCTGCTCCTCCCATTCGGAGCATCAGGGAAAGCAAAGTTATTGTGAGCCAGCTGCACAAATCTAACACACGTTTTAATGGGGTAAACATGGTAAATATTGTAATATTGAGTAACAAATAAAACCAAATCCTAAAAATACACTTACAGTTGGCAGTTCAGAGTCGGCTTTACGGGACGACAGCAGCCTGTAGGTCGTCAGGTTATTCTCAAAGCTCCTAAAACACACAAGGAGATAAATACAAGCATCCTCTTCTCCTCTGACCCTCTCCTCTTCTCCTCTGACACTCTCCTCTACATCCTCTGCTCCTCTGACCCTCTCCTCTACATCCTCTGCTCCTCTGACACTCTCCTCTTCTCCTCTGACCCTCTCCTCTACATCCTCTGCTCCTCTGACCCTCTCCTCTACATCATCTACTCCTCTGACCCTCTCCTCTACTCCACTGATTCTCTCCTCTTCTCCTCTGACACACACTCACACACGTAAACAAGTGTCTGTGAGGCAGATGTGAGGTAGCGGTGCTAACCTCTCCACTCATGTTTGCAGGCATTAAATGTTCTGCTATCACTTCTATTTCCCTTTTACTGTGATGCTAATGCTAACGGTCAAACAATGACATATCAGAGTACGTACCTTCCCCGTAGTCGGACTGCCTCCTCAAACTTCTTCTCATCCATGGCCTTCTGCACCTCCTGAGTCTGAGCACAAACAGGAGCAGGTCACCTTCACTGATCTATGGTTCTCATGGTTCTTATGGTTCTCATGATTCTTTGGTTCTTATGGTTCTCATGGTTCTCATGGTTCTACAGACTCTTACCATCTGCACACACTCCATGAGGGGCAGTCTCACAGCCTGGTTTCCCACGAGAGACACCACACAGGCGGGTGTGTCTGCGGAGGCCTCCAGCAGAGCCAGAACCGCCTCCACGCCCATACGACTCGCCTGCACACAACATACATACGTAGTTTAGTGCTTCGCTAATTGATTCTGCAGAAATCTGCCATCTTCTTTCTTTCGTTCTTTCTGATACAGACAGACCATGCATGTCCCTGATTGGCTAATCCACCTGTCAATCACACCCATCTGAACTCAGGAAGCGTCACTGGTGACCAGACTCACATTTAACATTAAGTATCGAAGAAGTGTGTATTCTGAATGCCAGGGAAATGTTTCCTTGTTCCAGGTTAGAACAACTGAACCAACTTCTGGCCATCAGTTGGGATTCATAGAACTATAGTAGCATCTTTCTGTGATACGCTCAAAATGAACAAAATCTAACCTAATTTTACTCAAACAGAAGAGTTTTTTACTGTGTAATTTTTTATTTATCTGTATGTAATTTTAATAATCAACTAAGTTTGAGACAGTCATTTCTTTGACTGTGTGCAGGAAGCAAACTGTTATTAATTTAAAGGGAACAATGTATTTTGAGTTTCAGAAATAGAGTGAAATTGTCTCTGACCAGGATGCGGTCGAAGGCAGACGGAGTCCCTCCTCTCTGCACGTGTCCTAGGATGGTCACTCTGGTGTCGAACCCCAGACGCTTCACCACCATCTGAACACACCACATTTTAATATCTGTCATATTTATATGTATACAATATTTTTTTTAAAATCACATAGACAAACTCACAATCAGCTGAACACACCAAGAACTATATTATATTTATGAACAATACTCATCAAATATATGTAGAAATGTCACACAGAGAGACACTATCAGCTATTTGGTGAAAGTGAGCAAAGACTAATACTGCTACTAGGATTACTACTACAAATACTACTACTAATACTACTACATCAATTATTATAACTGCTGCTTCTACTACTACAACAATACTAATTTAACCACTGCTGAAAATACTTGCTGTGCTTTAGACTTAATCTCAAATGTCTTTCTTTTCCACTTAAATGTTGTAAATACAATTTAAAAGACTTACAAACTACAAGATTGCATAATACATGAAAGTAACATCTAAACTGTGACTAGAACAGGACTAGACCAGGTCTAAATCAGGACTAAACTGGGCTCAAAGCAGGGCAAAGGCCCTGCAATGGCCTTGCATTAACTCAGATGCCCGGCCGCATGCTCCAGTGCAGATTTCCCACGATTCCTTGCTGCATACTCACGTTCTTGATGTTGTCTGCGGTGATGGACTTGTTCTGTCGGTCGATGGCTCCCTCTGCAACGATGATGATGTTCAAACGTTTTTTATCGGCTCGGTTCTGCAGGAGGAGAAGAGGTTTAAGCACAAGGAGATGCTAATATCAGCCAGAAGAATATGACCACCTCCTCCACACAAGACCAGGTCTAAACCAGGTCTGAGCCAGCTCTGAACCAAGTGTTATTATTTCAAATGTGGTATGTGTATTAAATGTATTAAATATTATTGGTCTGTTAAATGTTATGATATGATCTGAAACCCAGTGATATAAAACATTATTACTGGTGCTTGTTTACTGCTTATTTCTTGTTTGTTTGTTTGTTTCTACCTCAGAGAGCTTCTGACACATGCTGTCCTCCCAGCCGTCCTCAGGAGGCATCTCAGGGATGAAGACCCAGTCGGCTCCACAGGCCAGAGCGCTCACCAGGGCCAGGTATCTGCACGTAAAATAATCCACAAAAAACTATAACAGAGGTATCTTTCTAAAATACATTTATCATGCTGAATTAACAGACTGACAAACTGACCCCAGATACATTGAGAGGCCATTTTGACCCCTGGCATTTCGTTTGTATAGATCAGATTCTATTCACATACCCACAGTGGCGTCCCATGACCTCCAGCACAAACGTCCTCTGGTGACTGCAAACACAAGCCCACAATAAATATTAAAACAATGACACTTTAGTTCAGTGCTCATTCTGTTTGTGCAGTACATGTTCAGTGCCCTGTGTGCGCTACAAACATGTGTTCAGAGGATGGTGGCCCAGAGCAGACACACTTAATGAAAAAACATCATAATATGTGTATGCTGTTTGCTGCGTTGGTCTCCCTCACATCCTGTCTGCGGTTCCAATCGATTAAACCAATTAGAAACCCAAGTCATTAATGAGTGTAAACTGTGCTGACTTTGTGAAGCGTTCATGTTCAAATGTAATTTCCAGAGCAAAAACATGTCTGGAGTTGTGTTTTGTTTGATTCACACATATTTCTGTAATTCTCCCACAGTAATAGTAGTTGTAGTTGTGGGAGTAGTTGTAGCTGTGGGAGTAAAAGTATTAGTATTAGTAGTAGCTCATGAAATAAGGGTCCTGAAGTTGACAGGCACCTCTGAAGGCAGGAAATGTTCTTCAAAACAGATGTAACTTTTGTGATATTTTAGATCAACAAATCCAACTTTTACAGTCGTACATTTCTGTCGTCTTGTCAAGTTTTATGGAACCTGTCTGTGTAATCCCTCAAATGTCCAGGTCTGATCTATAGCAAAAGATGAAGTTTAAATCTGTCAACAGGACAAATCGTTGTAGGAGTGAAGACGTTTGGCTGCTCATCCAAGCCGCTTCTTCAGTTCTGGTCAGATTACCGGTGGACACCGCCTTGTATCTATCTGAAGGGAGGAGCTAACTACACTGAAATTATAAACAGTTATTGTCTCCAGTTTCAGTCTTAACAACCCTATTCAACCTTTAATGGTCCTATTGTTCTCTTTTGTTTTTTTTTGTTTGCTTTGGGTCTGGAGTTCCTAACAAAAAAAGCTTCTTTAACTCCCCTCTCAAACTATTTCTTTTCTCTGGCTAAGATTTGTACCTCACTATCTTCAAAGGAGTGGTTAGTGGCTTTGAGATGGAGATGTTCGATGGACATGGTCCTGAGCAGTTCTCACACCGGTGTTGGTACGTCCTCTTATGGAGTGGCTGTTTAGTTTCTCCAGTGTAACGCTCGCTGCATCTTCACTACACTGAATGGAGTAGACTACATTACTTTGTTTATGGCTCAGGGTTTTGTCCTTTGGGTGAACCACTTTCTGTCTTAAAGTGTTAGTACATTTGAAATAGACCGGAATCTCAAAATGTCTGAAAATTCTCTGAAGTTTTTCAGACACACCCACTGTGCAAGTAATAGTTAGGCCTTTCCTTTTAGGTTCAGATTCACTGTTGTTCTGTTTCTTAGCTCTCTTAGAAAAAACAGGACAACAGCAGGTGTGTCTGACAAACTTTAGAGACAGACAATCCTTCCTTAAACAGGAACCTGAGACATAATCTCTCACAGATCTATGATTCCATCCTCAGACCCAGAGCAAATAAAAAGAAACAAAAGAGAACAATAGAAGGGCCATTACGGGTTCAATACGGTTGTTAAGACTGAAACTGGAGACAATAGTTTACAGTTTCAGTGTATTTAGCTCCTCCTTTCATATAGATATAAGGCAGTGTCCTCCAGCAATCTGACCAGAACTGAAGAAGCCGCTTGGATGAGCAGAGAAAAGTCTTCACTCCTACAATGATTTGTCCAGTTGACAGATTTAATTTTGTCTTTTGCTATTTACGGAAACTGTTTCTGAGTGTTTTTGCACTGCATGGTGTTAATGATGTGGCACATTCAACCTTATGCAGCTCATGTCACTCACTGCACACAGGGCAGCTCTAAACAGTAATACTAGTAGTTGTAGTAGCAGCAGTAGTAACTCTGTGTAGTAGTAATGATGTAGCTGTGGTAGGAATAGTAATGATATCAGTAGTAGTAGTACAGAGGTAGCAGCAGTAGCAGTAGTAGTACAGTAGTAGCAGTAGAAGCAGTAGTAGTAGCAGCAGCAGCAGTGGTAGTGGTAGTAGTAGTATGTGTACCTCTGTGCAGTAGTCATGATGGCGTCCACCACCTCGATGATGCGATGCAGAGCAGAGTCGGTGCCGATGGTCATGTCTGTGCCACAGAAGTCATTATCGATGGAGCCCACCATGCCCACGATGTGAAGCACCGAGTTACTGTCCACTGCAGACTGATCTATCAGACCTGGGGGGGAGAGAGGGGAGAGGGGGGGGAGAGGGGGGAGAGAGGAGCAGAGAGTCATTATCGAGGGAGCCCACCACGCCCGACATGGTACCGTATTTATTTATTTATTTATTTATTTGAAGGACAATGTGCAGATACATTAAAAAGATGGCTGCATCAGATTTAGCAAAATGCTATTTTCCATCTGTCGTCCTTTGCACCACAAACATTAAAAAACAAGAGAATTTTAAATACAAAGTGCAAACTACAAGTTATTTAAGTGCAAGAAAAAGTGTAACAAATATCAGAATAAATACAGTATAGTCGCTATCAGATGATACCCACGAGGGCAGCGTCTGATCGCTCTGTACCTTATTGGTATTATAAATGGAAACAAGACAGTAAAATGACACTAAAACAGTAAAATGACACTAAAACAGTACTATGACACTCATGATCTGGCAATCTAGTGGCCGTCAGATGGTACCCACGAGGGGAACATCTGATGGCCGAATACCCGTCTGGTATTGTTAGTGTGAGCAGGACTGATGGTCAAGAAGCCAGTTTTTAACAGCCCATGAAAAGCTGTGATAATCTGCTATGTTTTTAAGACTTTCTGGAAGCCCGTTCCATTCCTTGATGGCTTTAAAGGAGAAGGCAGATTGAGAGAAAGCGGACTTTCTTTTAGGTACACTGCAGTCACCCTTAGACACGGACCTTAACACTCTACTTGTTAGTGCGAGGCTGTACATAGGTCTTCAGTGGGGGTGGGGCAGTCATGCAAAATTTTATGTACCAGGCGAATATCGGAGAACCTGATCAAGTTGTCAAAGCTTAATATTTTAAATTTGTCCAATATGTAGCAATGGTGGTAACGTCTGGGCTTTTTATCGAGGATTTTCAACGCCTGATTATGCAGTGATCTAAGAGGATTTAGTGCTGTTATTTTGGCTTGAGACCATGAGGAAATACAGTACAAAATGTGAGATATAATCAGAGCATTGAGATAAGATTTTGCAGCTTCTAACGATAATGAGCTTCTAATGTGTTGGAAGTTAGCGATGTTGAATTTCAAGACATTACAAACCTTTTAATATGTTTTTTTTTAAATTAAGGGTAGGGTCTAATATGACTCCCAGGTATTTAACTTCCTCGACATTTTTAATCATGAAACCATTCACATAGATATTTGGACATACACTTTGACTTCGTTTGAGAAGTACATTGTAACAGTTTTCTCAGTATTCAGAGTAAGGAAAGATTTGTTAAACCATCCTGTTTGCTGCTTTTACCATTGCCACAGAAAGCTTAGCTGCAACAGAATTGTCGTCGAGATGGTCAATAAGTTGTTCTGCAACAATTTTTTCTATAACTTTGGAGACCACAGGAAGCACACTAATAGGTCTATATTTCTTGATGTCCATATGATTTCCTGATTTAAAAATAGGTGTTACAATTGCTGTTTTAAAGGAGTCTGGAAACACACATTCACGTAACGACTGATTAATTATGTGCATAATTGGTGCTGCCAAAATAGTCTTATACTTCTTTAGGAAAAGTGTATCAAGTCCCCAAGAGTCTTTCGCTCTCGAGTTTGAAAGTGATGAAATTATGTTAATGACTTTGTCTTCACTCACACCACAAAAATCCATAACATCCACCTGAGTGGAAAGTGTCCTCCTCCGTGGCCACACGCCACAATTCTGACAGAGCCAGCAAAGGATGTGGCAGCTTGCTCTGTGTTCTCTGTGTTACACAGATCTGAGATGGAAGTGATAAAATAGTCATTGAACATGTTTTTGCTACAGTGAGATTGTCCTTTATAGTTTCTTGTCCTTCAGGTGACAGTGCTCGGCTGTTGTATGAGTTTATGTTAAGTTCAATAGGTGCATTTCCAGTCCGCTCTTTCCCCGAAAGTTTATCGATACACTTTTGTATCATTTTGCTGTTGTCTTTAGTCTGTTTTTTATTATTTTAAGAAAAAAGTCAGCTTTTGCCCTTCTCAGCTGTCCTATAACTATTAGTAATAATAGCTAATAGCTGTCCTATTGCTTGTCTGTTTCTGTTTGCTTCTTGTCTGTTTCTGTTTCACTGTTGATTTTCTAATTCTGTTGGTTAATCAACTCTCATGTTCAGCCCTAAGAGGCGACTGCTGTCGTGATTTTGGGCTCTACAAAAATAAATTGAATTGAATTGAATTGAATAACTTTGTTTGTAAGACTTTTAAAAATCAGCTGATCCGTGGTCAGCCTTGACTTGAGGTGTTTTTTAAGGCAGCATCTCGTTCCTTCATTAAAAGCCACACCCGCTCACTGAGCCAAGGTTACGTTTTTTTACTTTTAAATTTTCGTGGCAGTGTTTTCGTAAATTTCGAAAGAATTTGAACAATAGTGTTTTTAAGGGTGCTGCATGCCTGCTCAGTGTCCTGACCATACACTAAACAGTGGACAGTGTTTTTTATTTCATTATCCAAGAGCTCCATGTCACGCTTTGGGATAATTGATATATATAACTTTTCTCGATTTTGATTTTTATACCGAGATTTATTAAGCTTCCTTGAAGCCAGAGTTAAGTTATGGTCCGATAAACCAGTAATTAAATTATAAGTTTTATTTATACGATTTAATACGATACAGTAGACTTTATAGCTTAAGTGGTGTCTGGGGGCCATCGTAACTCCACACAGGGCCAGGACCTTCTTGCTGAGGTGAAAAGAGGCATCCATTCAGAGAGGGTAACTGAACACCCTGACCTTTCAGAGACACTTACTTTAGCTCTCTATATTTAGGTTTTTGATGACATTATGAAAAATGCATAATGCTGCTGTTTGACCTGACCTCAGCCTTCGATACTGTGAACCATCACGTCCTCTCCAACAGCCTGAGGGACCTGGTTGAACTGTCAGGGTCAGGTCAGTTCTTCTTCATACTTGTCTGGTCGGAGTGTCAGTGTTGCAGAAAAAAAAAAGTCTGTGTCCCTGATTTGTTGTGTGGAGTTCCTCAGAGTTTTGTTTTGGGTGCTGTTCTATTATTGCTTTATGTAATCTCCTTGGCAAAGGTCATCCAAAAAATCTCACATTTCCCCGATTCTGAGAGCTCTTCATTGGCTGCTTCCTGCTGGACACCATTTAAACTGTAGGTGCTGATGTTCAGAGCCTTCCAAGGTCAGAGTCATTATATCAGACATTTGATCCAAGCCAAGTAGTACTCTCTGAACAGTAACAGTAGTAGTAGTAGTAGTAGTAATAGTAGTAGCAGCAGCAGTAGCAGAAGTATTAGCAGTAGTAGTACTAGCAGTACCTTGCTCCCTCAGCTCCTGCAGCAGTCCGCTCCACTCCTCTCTGAACAGATTGGCTCCTGTCAGACTTCCGTCTCCTCCGATCACGCACAGGTTTGTGATGTTTCTCTGGACGAGGTTTAGCGCCGCGCGGAGACGTCCCTCATGAGTGCGGAACTCTTTACAACGTGCGCTGCCGATCACTGTCCCCCCCTGCAGACAGGCACAGAACATTCTTATGTCATTATTTTACCATATTTATATTTCATCCAGGAGGAACCCAGAAGGGCCCATACTGTGCTGTTTTCTGATCTATTATGTGTTATAATGTTGTTTCCTCATCACAAACTGACCTGGAGTTGTGTTTTGTTTCACTCACAAACATTTAACACACAAATCCCACATATTTAGGTTATTCCCTCTAACAGAAAACACTCTGTTCCACCTTGTGATGTCATGTGGCAATACAAGAAGTGCTCCCTGGTGTTTTTAAACTCCACACACCTTCACTAGAATCACTTGAATAATTTCAGCCCTGGAATTTCCCATCTCTGCTGAACTAAAGGTAAAAGGAGCTGTTAACTAGAAAACTACACACTTCATGACATCACAAGTTGGATCAGAGCATTTTGATCTTTGGGGATGTAGACAGACTAATAATAAACTCAAACTTGTGAATGAAACAAAACACAACTCTATCTTTTAGACGAGGTAACAGAATTCTAACATGGCTTAAAGTTACAATAATCAATTCTGTGTAATATTTTAAACTGACTTATAGTTCTCAGATGTATAAGCTCTGGCGCTTAGACCTCCGCAGAAGACTCAAGGTTTTATGGTCACAGAAAACAACAACATGACTTTTAGAGCATCAAACACTGCAGACTTTTTATGTAAAGTGCAATACAAGGTATAAAATGAGTATTAGCAGAAATGATCTATGTTGGAAATTCCAGTTGTTGGCTCCAGATTAGCCGCTATAACTGCTAGCCTCGATTAGCGTCATTTGGCTGAAGCCGAATGCTATGGATGACGTCATAGTCCCTCAGTCCACTTCTATCTGTCTGTGGTCCTCCCCAAGTCAAGGGTCAAGTGTCCAAAACCGGACTCAAACTGGGCTAAACCCGGGTTTGAACTGAGCTTAAACTGATTATATATTATTATATACTACATTACATTATATATATTTTTAAATGCAGTCATACCACTTGTAACATGCTGGAGACACTTTCCCATGATGCCTCTTGGATGTTGTCCCCTCCGTCCACCATCCCCTGGTAACCCTGACAACGCACAAATACACATGACAAGGCATTAGCAAAAGACAAATATGTTGAATAGATTTGGAGTTTAGTATAAACCATTTTTGAACCTGTCTGATGGGATTTGTGTAGTTGAGAAGTGAGTCACATGACTCCTGTGCTCATTAAATATTTAAATAATCAAAATAAAATGCGCCATAAAAACAACATAAAACATCAGATGCTCATTTTAAAGCTCCACTGTGTAACTTTTCTGGTAGACGGTTTGTCACCTGCTTGTCACTATGGAGATGTTAATGCTTTGTTAAGAATGGTCCATGAATGGCATTAACTTGTTTATGTTCATGGAGACAAGTAGGTGACATCACCAGGCCAACGTACAGGTCAGATCTGTGAAGAGGCGGATCAGCTCACAGTAAGAACAGATGTTTTGGACTCTAAACACCTGTAATTGATTAAATGCAAGTTCCCATACTGTGGAACATTCCAGGCAAAGCAATGACATCTCCATGGAGACAAGTAGGTAGACAAACCCCATCAGAAAAGTTACACAGTCCATCTTTACACGTGATGAGTCTGAAAGTTCTGCTCTCACCTCATGGATGAAGTAAACTTTGGCTCCAACATAGAGCCCCATCCGGACCGCCGCCCGGACCGCCGCGTTCATCCCTGAACAGACAGGAAAACAAGTCAACAACAGCGAATGAGTAAACAACAAACAAGTAAACAAACAAGTAAACAAACAACAACAGCAAACAAGTAAATAAACAAACAAGTCAACAACAACAGTAAACAAGTAAACAAACAAGTAAACAAACAAGTACACAAACAACAGTAAACAAGTAAACAAACAACAAGTAAACAAACAAACAAGTAAACAAACAACAGCAAACGAGTAGTTGTAGAAATAGTAGTAGTAGTAGTAGTTGTAGCAGATGTAGTAGTAGCAGTAGTAGTTGTAGTAGCAGTAGTAGAGTAGTAGTAGTAGTAGTAGTTGTAGTAGTAGTAGTAGTTGTAGTAGTAGTAGTAGTAGTAGTTGTAGAAGTAGTAGTAGTAGCAGTAGTAGCAGCAGTAGTAGTAGTAGTAGTAGTAGTAGTAGTTGGCCTGTGTGCAATGGTCACGATGCAGTAATAATAGTTGGAAAATGGGTGTAGCAGGTGAATTTCATATTTATTTACAGGTCGCAGTATTCGTAATAGTACTTGTAGCAGTAGTAAAGAACATAAGTAGTTGTAATAGTCATGAGTTTTAAGTTGTAGTTACCATGGTTACACTGGTTAGTGGTGATCGTTCTCACCACTTTCACTGTGACCCCGTGTCCCACTTTAGAGCAGCAAACTCAAAATAATGGAACTAATTAATTAGTTCCACAGTTTTGTGAGTTCACATGATCCCAGTGAGTGTTTGGTGAGAAAGAAACTGAGCCAAGAGGAAAACCAGAAGGACCAGAGCCAGTGTCTATGAGAGAGCCACAAGAACACACACAAAACTAAACCAGTGATTTAAAGTGTGACTCCATCTTCCCCTCTTCTCTGCCCCATCTTCCCCTCTTCTCTGCTCCTCTGCCTCTCTTCTCTGCTCCATCTTCTCCTCTGCATCCCCTGTTACTCTGACCATCTCCTCTGCCCCCTCTGCTGTATCTGACCCTCTCCTCTGCATCCTCTGTTCCTCTGCCTCTCTTCTCTCCATCCTCTGTTCCTCTGCCTCTCTTCTCTCCATCCTCTGTTCCTCTGCCTCTCTCTCTGCCTCTGCCTCTGCATCCTTCTCTGCATCCTCTGCTCCTCTGCTCTCTCCTCTGCATCCTCCTCTGCATCCTCTGTTCCTCTGCCTCTCTCCTCTGCATCCTCTGTTCCTCTGCCTCTCTCCTCTGCATCCTCTGTTCCTCTGCCTCTCTTCTCTGCATCCTCTGCATCCTCTGTTCCTCTGCATCCCCTGTCTCTCTCCTCTGCATCCTCTGTTCCTCTGCTCTCTTCTCTGCTCTGCTGCCTCTCCTCTGCATCCTCTCTGCCTCTCTCCTCTGCATCCTCTGCATCCTCTGTTGCATCCCTCTCTCCTCTGCCTCTCTCCTCTCTTGCATCCTCTGTTCCTCTGTTCCTCTGCTCTCTCCTCTGCATCCTCTGTTCCTCTGCCTCTCTCCTCTGCATCCTCTGTTCCTCTGCCTCTCTTCTCTGCATCCTCTGTTCCTCTGCCTCTCTCCTCTGCATCCTCTGTTCCTCTGCCTCTCTTCTCTGCATCCTCTGTTCCTCGCCTCCTCTCTTCCTCTGCCTCTCTCCTCTGCATCCTCTGTTCCTCATCTCTCTCCTCTGCATCCTCTGTTCCTCTGCCTCTCTCCTCTGCATCCTCTGCCTCTCTCCTCCTCTGCTCCTCTCCTCCTCTGCCATCCTCTGTTCCTGCCTCTCTCTCTCCTGCTGCTCTCCTCTCTGCTCTTCCTCTGCCTCTCTTCTCTGCATCCTCTGTTCCTCTGCCTCTCTCTCTCTGCATCCTCTGTTCCTCTGCCTCTCTCCTCTGCATCCTCTGTTCCTCTGCCTCTCTTCTCTGCATCCTCTGTTCCTCTGCCTCTCTTCTCTCCATCCTCTGCTCCATCTGACCCTCTCCTCTGCATCCTCTGCTCCATCTGACCCTCATCATCATCATTTCTCATCTGAGCAAACCACTGTGACATGTGGCATTTTCCTGAGAACACTGCTCGCCTCCAGCTGCTCTTTATTGTGTTACGTAATACTCTATAAGACGCCCCCTGGAGACACCGCCGCTGACTCACACACATTACCCCACAACCCACTGCCAGACACGGGCTCAGAACGGAACGCATCGTACCATCAGGCATCCGATACGACTACGAACTGCTTGGTTTCAGGTGGTTTTCAGGTGACACCATGACATCTTATCGGCCTGTTCCCGCGGTGCTGACGTGAGACGGGCCCCGGTGAAGTTAAAGTAGCTTTATGGAGTGGAGTACTGTCTGTGTCCCGTAATGTGACACAGAATCACAATCTACTGTCACATACTGCGCCAATCGACCTGTTCTGACCGGAGGTGACGTCAGGGCGCTGCGGTATGGTCACCCCCGGGGATGCTTCACCGTCCCGGGATACGCCTATTAGAGGAGTCTGTTTGGAAACACGAGCCGGAGTGAGATATAGAGGCGCTCAGCTAAAGTCAAGTCACGACTCTTTATAATGACGTCAACGCGCGTTATTCCTCTCCAAAATCTCATAAATTCTGCTGCTGTTGGTAATTAGCTGATTTGACACTGAATTGGTAAAGTTTGACAGCCGTATTGATCATTGCTGTATGATCAGTTTCCACCGTCTGGCAACATCTAAATGTCTCGCCGTTCTGTCCAATCTTAAATCATCTGCGTTGTCTGCTGACTCTCTCAAAAAAAAAAAACTCATCTACCCACGCGCACCTGACGTGAGAGCGTAAGGCGCGCGGGTCCTACACCACGTTGGCATCTCGTGCGTAACCAGCGTACAGTGGATGGAATGAAATAAGTCAGAGCGCCCCTGGATCACTTGTTGATTGAGGTTACGAGCTTCATTATCACAGCCCAAATGGAGCGGGACCAGGCACGCGCGCTGGGAGTTATTTGGGGCAGTTGTACTTCAAGGTTACGACCTTGCCAAAGCATCCGGACACAACACGAGACGGTGAATGGAGACAGACTGTTGCGTAACCGCATTTTAATCAATACAAACAAAAGCTGGGATTAAAAGAATAGAGTGTGCAGAAATCTACAGGCCTGTGCTAAACAAATGACCCATGATCCGTGTGTGACATTTACGCGGAACGTGGCTGCGTCTCTTTTTGGGAACATCTTGTCACTTGCACCAAAATGCGGGCACATGTCTAATTTTGTTAATAATAAATGTTTTGCATGCGTAAAAGGACAGAATGTGAATGTTTGGCACATTTGGCACCTTTGGCACATTGTACTGCAGAAGACCACATGGATGTTACGCACACTTTACGCATCTTGATAATGTGTTCATTAAAAGTCCACATTGGGCACGTACCTTGGGCATCTCCTCCGCTGGTGAGCACCGCGATGGATTTGCCTTCTCCGGATAAATTCTCGAAAAATTTCCTGGTGTCCTGGCGCTTCGGGGGGGCGTTGTTGGCCATGTTCGGAGCGTCCTAGGCGGGGTGGAAGACAGCAGGTAGAGGAGCAGACGGACCAGAGGAGCACAAGAGGCCGGAGAGCGCTCACTGACACTGGGCTCTGCAGCAGCGCACACGCCTCCCGCGCTGGACCACTCTGCAGAGATCGTGTGTGCACAAAGAGGCGGGACTACGGCTGAGGGACAAACTAAGCATCTTAATGAAAGCCCGAGTGGAATTACGTAATCAAACGTTTTGGGATCGTTTGTAAATTCAGTCTGTCAAGATGATATGCTTCAAAAAGTGAAAAATTATATGATGAAGATAAACTACGCAACTTTTTGAAGAAGGGATCAGCCACCTGCGTGTCTCCATGGAGACGGCCTATAGCTTTGCTTATGTTCCACAGTAATGCATCACTGTGATAACAAACTGAACCCTCTGCAGAGACAAGCTGATTTTTTGCCAATAAAAATCTCTCACATTAAATGAAAGCTACGCTATTTTAATGCCATACTGAGGAACATTCCAAGCAAAACAACGACATCCTTTCCTCGTGCATATAAGCAGTGTGCGCCCAGCACCATTAAGTCCTGCTTTGCTACTACTCTCTTAATATTAGACATGATTCAGACTTTGAGTGTTTGTCAGATTACTACATTAAACCTTTACACTTTAAACATTTCTCATACTTCTAAAGTCAGTGGGATGGTTAAGTGTCTTGCCCAAGGACACAACATGAACTGGTTGAGGTTGGGACCAAACTCTCATCTTTTGTCTAAATTCTGTCTTTTACATCTCATATTGTAAGTGACATTTAAGAGTCTCTGTCGGGCTGTGTGTGTCCTACAGCGCTGCCCATTTTAGCAGAAATTAGATTTTCAGTCAAAAGTTTATATTCTTAAGTCTCTGTTGACTGGAGCCTGGTCCCCTGCTGCTCTCACTGCTGCTGGTCCTATATGAAACAACATGGACTCTCATGAGCTTTAAGTCATGTTATAATGCTGTTACCGCCTCAAAAACAGACCTGAAGTTGTGTTTTGTTTCACTCACACATGTTCGAGTAACTCTTTATTATTAGTCTGTAACATCTCCAAAGCTCAAAATGCTCCGTTCCACCTTGTGATGTCATGAAGTGGTAGTATTCAAGTTAACAGCTCCTTTTACCTTTAGTTCATGAGAGATTGGCAATTCCAAATGATTCTAGTGAAGGTGTATGGAGTTTAAAAACACAGTGGAGCACTTCCTGTATTATCACATGATGACATCACAAGGTGGAACAGAGTGTTTTCTGTTTGAGAGAAGGACTCAGGCTAAATGTGCAGGGTTAAACATGTGAATGAACAAAACTCCAGGTCTGTTTGTGATGAGGAAACATTAGAACATAGATCTGTAATCAGAGTAGCATGGGCCCTTAAATGGTCTTTGGAGCAGAGTTTGTTCTATGAATTAATTATTGATGCAGTAGTTTTATACGGGATAATATGTCTGTCGTATACTTTTGAATCTCTGTCCGTTGTTGCATCAGTAAAGTCATGACCTGCACTGTGCCAAACCCTCCGGAGTGAGCCCTCTGTCTCCATAGGCCCCTCTCTGCTCTCCAGACGCAGCAGCTCCTCGACCAATCAGAGCCCCCCCCACGAGCACCTTTAACCAACCCGCACCTCCCGTCACACCGGGCCTCACTCCGGAGCCGTGCGCGTGTGAAAGGAGGAGAGAGTTTGGAAATAAACCCAGATATTGACTTTTGGCACGATACGCGGATTGACCAAGATGGTTTTACGCACCGCGGCCTTGACTCTAGATACGCGCCATTGTACAGAGAGATATAAGGAAGTGATGCAACTGCGCAGAACACAAAGGGGTTTGTTAAGACTTGTTTAAGAATTTTTGGCGTGTTTCCAGCGGTAGCGTGCGTAACGTGAGCACAGCACGTCTGCACGTACTTCACTCTGTCCCGGTGCCAGTCCAGACAGAACTGCTCTGTCTTATTCTCTGGTGTGTTAGAAAACATCTCCAAAAGCCACATAATTTCTTTAGTGACCAGGTCCATTGTCCCGCTGCATTTCTCCTTAAATCCATGTCACGTGTCCCGTTTGTCCCGCGTCCTGCGCTGTGTCTGGGTCAAACCTGGACTGTGTTACCTGAAGGATTATTGTGCACAGTGTGAAGTACTCAGGTTTGTTACTTAAATAAAAGTACAGATAATGGAGAATAAATAAATAAATGTACTCAAGTAAAAGTATCAAATAAGTAAAAGTATTTAAGTACTTGTTTAAAAATGCTCGTAAAAAGTAAAAGGATTTAATGGAGAGTTTGAGAATAAAGTTTTAATGTAGTGATTTGTGCTGAATTTTGTTCAACAGAAACAAGTGACTGGATAGATTTTAGTTGTATTTATTTGTGTATTTTTCCTTTTGTTCAAATTATGAAGGTGTTAAAAATAAACTCAGGCTTTTCAGCAGGTCTCAAACTATAATGAACTATAATATTTAAAAAACAGTTTTACTTTTCAGTCCTGTTCAACATGTAGTGGAGTAGATACTTTTACTTCACTACATTTGAGAGTAGTAAAAAGTATCCACTGTAAAATCGACTCAAGTAAAGTACAGATACCGAACATGTTCACTTAAGTACAGTGCTTTACTAGTTTTCCTTCCTTACATTCCACCACTGACGGCATGTTTTAGGTCGATGGAGGACACCAGAGGAAACCCACTCAGACACAGGAAGAACATGCAAACTCCACAGAGAAAGGCCGAACATAGTCTGGGAATTGAACCCGAGACCTTATCTATCCTTGTTTGCCCAGGGGAGCTGGGTGAGTGTGTTTTAAACATAGCTGGTCTCCCTCGGGAGCTGGTGGACGTCACTGGCTGGGGTCACCCACAGGGGTCACCACAGGGGTCACCCACAGGGGTCACCCACAGGTCACTCAGCCATAAACTTTTGTGGTAAATGAATCAAATCAGCCCATTTACAGCAAGGACAAAGTGTTTCAGTGTAACACAACCAAAATAAAAATAAAATAAAGGTTGTAGTCCATTTTTGCCTTAAAAGTTACACTTTGAGGCTTTAAAATAATTGGCACTCAGAGGTTTAATGTGTATTTTGGTAACGGGGTATGTTTTTTTTTTTTTTACATAAGAGTAAACTATATTAATGAAGTAAAGTGAAAAGTACTCTTCTGTGCAGTGATGTGTGGTGAAGTTTGTTGAGGCACTGGTGTCGTCACAATCAGATTTACAAACATATAAACCAGGTATCGGCAAGTAAATCCGGCCCCGGGTCAGTTTCTCTCCCAGTGACTTGGGGCCAGAATAAAAAAGAATTAGAAGAAATATGAAATAAAAAGCAAGCTGGTTTTGTATTGTTTTTTAGCCTTATTCTGGTTCCCCTATTTTCAATAGATTGAAGTTATTACATTTCTCACCATTTCGTACCACTCGACCACCAGAGCGAGTCTTTCGTCCCATTTAGCTCCTTTAGTGTTGATCTTCCTTTAATTATAACCTCCTGCTTCGACTGAAAGTCCGGTTTAGAAAACTGCTTGAGCTTTAATATTTAATCTTCCTCCATTTAAAAAGTAGGACCAGACAAGAAGAAAAAAGTGAAAAGTTTACTAAACTTGATTTGCTAACTCTAAACCAGACATGTCAAACTCAGGCCCGTGGGCCAAATTTGGCCCTTGATGTAATTATATTTGGCCCACGAGATCATATCAAATATGTATTAGAGCTGGCCCACTGGCCGCTGTACCAGTATAGCACATGCACCACTAATACTGCAAATCCCTGAATGCTTTACCCCCACCACTTCGGTTGGCTTCATTAGCATCTGCTCCTGTCGCCTCACTCAAATTTAACCCACCCCTTCTGAAAAACATGCAGATGTTGTTGAAATTGTTCAATAAATATTTAGTTTGGCCCGCGACTTACTCCCAGCTTTTAATTTTGGCCCTCGGTGAATTTGAGTTTGACACCACTGCTCCAAACTGTAGCTTGCTGTCACTATTTTGCGGGAGTTGCAAGAATCCCTGGGCTCACGAGCGCCCCCTACCATGAGGCCAGGTAAACTACACGCCTCACCTGGTGACTTTTCACAGCCACTTAAAGCAGCAGCGTCACTGCTGAGCTACAGCACAGTCAGTCCATGAGAGGCACAAATGGCCGGTGCCTTTACTTTTACTTTATAGTACAAATCATTGGATAAATATAACCATTTCATTTATTTTCTCTGTGATGAGGCAGGCCTCACCTGCCTCACCTGACACGTCACTGCTTCTGTGTTACTAGTCCTTAGAATCAGAAGCCTGTTAGGATCATAATTCATGTTCACAAAAGTCCTGATCATAATAAGCTGTAATAAAGAGGAAAGGGTTAAAAGTGCGGGGCAAAATAAGGCCGTGTAAGACATTCAAATGGGCCAAACAAACAGTAGAACACAGTGTGGATGTTTGCAATGAGCAGCGAGCCTCATGTTCGTGTAAGATCCAGTGTTTGGTAGAACAAAAACACGACAAAAGGCCATATTTCATAAAAATATGTATTTACAGTGGATCATAAATTAACAGCAGTTATGGCAGAAGCGTCGCTCAGACTCTGTACAGCCGCAGCACTACATCATTATTCAAACATTTTATATTAAACCATTCACAAAATCAAATATGGCTACCGTAACCACAGCAACTGATCTGAAGAACAGAAGGAATGTAACATGGCGGAAAATCAGAAAAAGTGAATTATCGTTCAAACTTAAAGACATAAAGTCTCTGGGGAACACTCACAGACTGTACAAAGACATACATACAGTGTTCCCCACAGATTCTATAGATCTTTATACAATATGGCGTTCCCCTGAGTCCAGAGTTAAAGGGACAGAAGTGGTGAATGAGATCGAAGAAAACAACGTCTATGGACTAAACCTTTTATTTACTCCAAAGATTTAAGTCGAGACACATCAGGGAAAACTTTCTTTTTGAAGTTTTATGTAAAATCAGAATTCTTAACTAGATTTTCTAGATTCTCCATTTCAAATTATCTATTTTTAATGTTTTTTCTTGTAAGAAAGTATTTATTATAATAATGACTAGCCAAATGTATGATGTTTTTCATCTGTTTTTGAGACAGTACTAGATTTGCATCCAACAGTTTCTGTTTTCTGCCAGTATTCAAACTGGTGCTAAATAAAAATCCTCTTCCCCTGCAGTGTCTCGCAATGAGTGGTTTTAGAAATGGAACAGTGTGAAACTGACACAAAATGGCGTCTCTAAGGCATAAAGCTACATGTTTAGCATCTACAGCTAAAGCTAATCCAGTGTCGTTTTAAAGTACCTGAAATACGTCACATTCACATCTGCGGCTAAAACGTCTTTGGAGGTTCTATAAGCACCTTGGATTCAAAAGTCAAATATGAAATTTTCCAACAGAAATATATGATTTTAATGTAAAATGCAGTCTAAAGAGAGGTTTATTCGAGTAAAGGAGGAGTAAAGTAGGTTAGGGAGGACATCTGGTTAAAATACACCAAACGCCAAATTACAAATTGTAGAAATAGATTAAGGTGACCTCAACACTAATGCTAATGCTAATGCTACTTTCTGCAGCAAGTATCTAAAATTCTTCTTTTTTATCTCAGTTTTGCTAAAACGTGAGCTGAGTTAGCACAGATCATCATTAGAATAAAGCCGTGGATTACTGAAGCGTACTGAACAGTGAAACAGTTTGGTCACTGGGGTTTCGCTGGTGAGGCAGAAACGGGGCACTAGGCTAAAAGCTCCTACCAATGTAAAAGTACAAGAGTGAACCCTCTGTGTAACAATTAAGGATCTTTACCATAAAAACCGATGGTCCATGTGTTAAAATGACTTTTTCAGAATAAGATACGTTTCTTAATAGTTTTACATTTGTGTTATTTTGTTTAAAAAGTCTGTTTTTTAACTATATTTAATATTACTAGTTTAATGTACCGTATTTTCCAGACTATAAGTCGCACTTTTCCTCACAGTTTGTCAGTTCTGTCTGTGCCTCATGTAGCTGAATAAATATAAATGTGTTACGTTGTTGTGCTGTACTGATATTCAGCCTGTTGTTATTATTATAACCTGCCTTTAAAGATAAAATGTCTGTTCTTGGTTTCGGATTTTGTAAAATAAATTTCCCCAAAATGTAATTTATAGTCCAGTGCAACTTATATATGTCTTTTTCTTCATTATTATGCATTTTTGGCTGGTGCGACTTAGACTCCGGAGCAATGTATAGTCCACATAATACAGACTAAATTAATTTAGTAGCTTGAGATTTTTTTTTTACTTTTTAATTTAGTAGCTTGAGATTTTTTTTTACTTTTTAAAATGAAAATTGCCTTTTTGTCAGAGAAAGTTTAAACAAAATTGAAGCAAATCACAAATATCTTGTAATAATATGAACCCAAATGAATCTTAAAGAGGGGGTATTTTACTTCTGTGGGGTATTAACTGCCAACGCTTAACATATTTAAATTATTTAGATTATCATGTTACCTTTCATTGTTTTGAAGATGCTGTAATCGCCCAAAAACAACATGTTACCATGTTTTATAAGTTTCACTTTCGTTTTTGACACTGAGTCTCTCCTCCCTTTGCTCTTCGCGCTAAGTCACTCCTCCTTCAGAGCGCTGTCACAACACATCATCGTGCATCCCACTAATGAAACTACTGCACATCACATCAGGTTTGTGAAGTTGCAGTTTTGTATCATGTTTTTGTATATTTATGGAGAAGTGTCGTGTGGGAGCATGTGTGACATAGGCTTGTGGGCGGAGCCTTGTACAGAATCTTACAGCTAATCATAAGGAGGATTTGAATTGGGTTAAAATACTCAAACATGTATGGATGACATGTAAAACCTCTTCAGACATGTTTTTGATGAGGGAACAACGTTAGAACATGGCAGAGAGCTAAAAAGAATGGATTTTCCATAATACCCCCTCTTTAAACTGTCACAAAAATCTGTTTTTGTGGAGTTTGATTGTCAAACTGCATTTTCTCTGTATTAGAAGTGATTTTGTGCTTATCAGGTCAAGTATCTGTCAAAATGTCAATAAATATAAAATTATACATATATTTCCTTCAAAAATCAGTTCAAAATTACAGTGTGATCATCTGAGCATCTATAGCAAAAGCTCAAAATGATTAATCTGAAAATCAAAAATGTGCCTCTTGATAGATTAAAAGTCTTCATGTATCGTACAAAGAATCTATTATCTTCAAAACTATAAATAAATGTATATATTTCTCATATTTTTCATATTGTCTTCTACAAAAGTACAGTTTGGGTCTCGTGGTTCGTGCCGTTCTTTGGCAGTTCTGGAGGAGTTCAGTTGTGATTTTTAGGTCCTATGTTATGCAAAATTCAGCTTTGACCCATGTTATAATGCTGCTACCTCCTCAAAAACCGACCTGGAGTTGTGTTTTGTTTCCTTCACACATGTTTGAGGAATCCTTTATTATTAGTCTGTCTACATCTACAAAGCTCACACTGCTCTGTTCCACCTTGTGATGTCATGAAGTGGTTAACAGCTCCTTTTACCTTTAGTTTATTAGAGATTGGCAACTCCAAAAACAATCCAAATGATTCTAGTGAAAATGTTTGGAGTTTAAAAACACAGTGACGCATCTCCTGTCTAAATCTGCAGGGTTCTGTGTTAAACATGTGTGAATGAAACAAAACTTAACTCCAGAGGTTTTTGGTTTGTGATGAGGAAACAACATTAGAACAGATCAGAAAACAGTAATATGGGCCCTTTAAAAGTTTTCATACATTCGATGAAAAAATATTTTGTTGCATAAAATCTCTGTCCTTTTTCCTCCTCGATGAGTCGTTTCTTCCACAGTTTTTCGTTGTGTGCAGGTGTTTGAGGGACACATGGCTTCACGGTTCCAATTTCTGCACCAAGTTCAGCATCAGCAGAAATTCTACAAAAAAAGCATATATATTAAAACTTCAAAATGTCCTTATGAATCACCTTTATGATCCTGTCACATTATTTGGATAAAAACGACACATCTCATCAGATACAGACTTTCCCAAGAGACAACCTGACTATAGTTTGTACAGAGAAATGTGGGTCAGTGTCTCTGGGTTAAACCTCAGGAGCAGTGGACCAGACCTGAGAGCATGGCTTGGACGTTCCTATGTTTTTTAGGTGCTTTATTTTTTCCCCAACACAAGGCCAGCCAAGACCTGCATCTTAAACCTGTCCCAAAACTCTAATCTTAACCAAACTAACTAAAATAAACAAAAACATACCCCCCTAACCTCAGTTTGATTAAGAAATGATATACTGTCAAAAATGTATCCGTCGTGTGGCGTAACGGGTTGGAAAAGAAATGTCACGTTTTAGGTTGATGATGCTCAGTGGTTTTAGATAGAAACAAAAAAACAAAACAAGCATTAAGTGTTAAGATGAAGAAAAGACTGCATAAGGACTGGTTAGCCTGCAGAAAACAAGTGTGACTCGCCCTTGAGTCGAAGCGAGATGTTAAACTGTGTCTGCCCTGATCTGCAGCACCTGATCTGTCCACATGAGTACTCCAGCGCTCAGCAAATACTGTTACCGGTATGCATAAGTACATTTAAATGAATACCAAGATTGGAATGATCCATATTTCTATACTATAGACATAGACCGATATACCGGTTGGCTGACATTTGCTGTTATCGCCTTAAATCTCCAGCAAAGGCCGATATGTTGTTTGTGTGGCCCAGCTGCCTATAGAATACACATATAACTGTATTTGGACTGTGTATTTTACTATGAAGACGACACTCCACAAAACAGGATTACACTTAGAAATGATAACAACCAAACTAGCAAACAAAGGCATGAACAAACTTAGGACTAAACATAACTCAAATAATCACTTTGGGCACATGGGAACATAGCTTAACGCAGTTCAACTTAAATAAAATCAACATCCAGCTCCATAGATGCATTTCCACTGGTTTATTCTGAGTTTTCAGGCAAACAAACAAGGTTACATGTACAAAGGCCTCCTGCTGCCTCTCCTGCCGACTGGTAAAAACCATAGGTCCACCCAGGTGCATTCTGGTCTACCTGCACCGACCTTTACCCATAGACTAAACAAAAAAAAATATATAAAAAATAAAAGAAGTATTTGGTCATATTAACATAGCAAAAATATATAACAAATATTCAAATTGGCAAAACTAAATTGGTAAATTAATTAGACAAAGAAAAATAACAATAATAACTAATAACTAATCTTAGAATAAAACAAAAGGGGAAAATAGCTCCTACAGCACTGTTCTTTTGTTTGTAGTAAAAATGAGCTGTGGGTGAGTTTGTAGTGAATTAAAATGATAAAATTTGAGCAAAATAATCAAAACCGTCCCCACATATCAGCCCAAAAATATCAGCAGAGATTATCAGCCATCAGTAAACTCATATCTGTCGATCTGTACCAAATAAATCCACAAGTGTAAGTGTGACTCACTGAGGAGGGGTCTGTGTCTGGAGGGAGCATGTCCATCCCAGCCAACTGCTCCAGGATCAGACTGCTGTCACTCACCTGGGACCACACACAAAAACACACAAACACATCACTGAACTGTGGGATTTAAACAGAAAATGTAAAAATATAAAAACATAAATATAAAAGTGTGCTCCTCACCGGGTCGCCCACGCTGCTCATGTTCAAACCCGACTCCGAGTACAGGAGGCTGGGTTGAGGGAAGCCAGACTGTCCCTGGTACAAACTGAACACAACCAGATCATTACAGGGATTACTCTGCTGAATCAACTTTTCTACATTAACCATGTCCTGTATTTGAGGCTTGACTGAGGTCTCAAAAAATATCTGTTTTCACCTACCCCCTATCCCCACCCAAAGTTCTGTAGTTTTTAGATAATAGAAAAATAGACTGGCTCATACAGAAATGCTTAAAATCTTTTCTAAAAGAGGTATCCAAGGTATTTTAAAGGACGACTCAAACAGAAAACACACTGTTCCACCTTGTGATGTCAAGAGGTAATACAGGAAGTGCTCCACTATGTTTTTAAACTCCATACACCTTCACTAGAATCATTTGGATCATTTCAGACCTGGAATTGCCAACCTCTACTGAACAAAAGGTAAAAGTTAACTGTTAACTTGAAAACTACTGCTTCATGACATCACAAGGTGGAACAGAGCATTTTGAGCGGTAGAGATGTCGGCAGATTAATAATAAAGTGTTACTCAAACATGTGTGAATGAAACAAAACAGAACTCTGTGTATGTTTTGGAGGAGGTAACATTAAATCCCACGGGAGTCCATTTTGTGTAATAAAGGACCTTTAAGCCACAATCTTAGGAACAAACAATGAATCACAATAAATCATTGTCTATAAATTCATTCCTTATTAATTCACTCCAAAAGTATTCATATTTGTGAGTATTTGTAGAAAAACACAGTCGTTTTCTCACTTGTTGCTGGAGATGTTGCTCTGACCCCAGCCGTTCATGTCTCCGCTGGGCTGGTGGTACCCGGGGGGCCCTGTGTGACTCTGGGTCTGGTTTTGGGTCTGGTTTTGGGCTGGGTTTTGGACCTGGTTTGGTTGGATCATGTTGGAGCTTTGGGCCTGGTGTCTGGGAGAGAGCAGAGGGCTGAAGCCAGAGGAGTCCTGCTGCTGCTGCTGCTGGGGCATTCCTACAGGGGGCGACACAGAGGAGAGTGAGAAAAGTGCATAGAAAACCAATAGTCAAGTAAAACTAATATTACAAGTGTTCAAAGTTTATGCTACAGCTGCTACTGTGGCGGAGCCATTTGGACACATATATCATTGTCTTCATTACAATCGTGAGATATGTTTTAAAATCTAAACTCAGTTCAACTTGCACTTTTTAAACTCATTCAGGAGCATTTACATCTGAGAGAGACTGAAATCTGAACTTTAAACTAATCCAAGATCCCATGCATTTCAGAACATGTTTGTAGAGGTCTAATCTACAGGGTTAGCAGCTTTTACACAGATGGAGGGCATCTGACACACACAGGGAGGGCATCTGACACGCAGGGAGGGCATCTGACACGCAGGGAGGGCATCTGACACGCAGGGAGGGCATCTGACACGCAGGGAGGGCATCTGACACACAGGGAGGGCATCTGACACGCAGGGAGGGCATCTGACACACACAAGGAGGGTCAGATCTTACAGAGGACAGATTACTTAAGCTTGCACAGCAAGATGGATTCTCGTGACATTTGTGAGTTCACAAACTCACGACAATCCATCCTGACTTGCTGGTGGGATAGGGCCCGTCCAGAAGACCCAATCAGAAGGCAGTGTTGCCAATGATGCAGTACATATTAATCTGAGCCTGTTTAGAGATTATCTAAAGAACTGCAGGATTTGTAATTAGCTAATTACAAACATTTAAATTTGTCTTTTTTTAAACTTAATTCAATTAATCTGATATGACTTGCCTGGCTACTGCCAAAACTAGTGGTTAATACTACTACCAACTAGCACTACCCCTTTACTGTGGCTGAGGGGTTAAGTGGGCAAAGTGTCTTGCCAAAGGACACAACAACTGCATTACCGAGGAGCAGGTTAGTGGCATGGTGTTGTAAAGAATGGACCTTGTCACAAATAGAAATGATCAGGGAAGCATTTGTAGATTTGACTTTTGGAGTTTTCTTATAAAACATCAGAGAATGAGACAGAATACTGACTCTGATGCATCTGAGAGTGGCACTGTCAAAAAACACAGCAATTCAAAAATAGTTTCGATCAAAACCAGAATTTCAGTTTATTCTGTAAATTTCGTTTGATTCATTTGTGCTTTTTGATGTCGAGTCTTGAGTTCTACCTGAGCTGCCATAGAAGGCACTGTAGCTGGACATGGGCGCGGGGGAGAGGGGAGGAGGGGAGGAGGCCAGCCCAGTACCATAGCTGTTCCCTGGGTAGGCGTAGGGCTGTGGGGGGGCTCCAGGGGCCAGCCGGGGGTTTGGTGGCCCAGGCGGAGCTGCTCCACTGGGCATGCTCGACCCCCGCATCATGAGCGCCCTCTGGAGCTGCTGCCTCTGACGCAGTTGGTTATTCAGGTACTGTCTCTGAGCTAGCATCTGTGCGTTTAGGCTGCCCTGCAACAGAGAGGGCAGAGGGTTCAAATACGGTTCATTTTGAATTGTTGTGAGCAAATAGTCACTCCAATGCACTAAGTTTCCTCTGACCTGGTTTGGGACGTTGGACCTCATTGGCATGTTCATGTTGGACACAGCACTCATCTGGCTCCCCATTGGCTGACGGTTCTACACAAAAGAATCAAAATAAACAACTTTAAAGACAAATAAAACAGATTTTTATTTCCTTATCAAAAGGTAGAATGAGGCTTAACTAGATCAACACCGAGAACTTAACGCTCACAACAGAACTGCAAATAAAACAATACAAAACATTAAGATTAAAGAAGACATAATATGCTGTTTTCTGATATTTAGTGATATTAAACTAAAATCACGTAATAACAGAAGCATCCATCCATCCATTTTCTCCCGTTTATCCGGAGCTGGGTCGCGGGGGCAGCAGTCTAAGCAGGGACTCCCAGACTTCCCTCACCCCGGACATGTCCTCCAGCTCCTCCGGTGGGACCCCAAGGCGTTCCCAGGCCAATATTAGAATATAAGAAATAAGCATTTCTGTAATAATTGCTCTAACTCCAGAGCAGTGGGCGGGATAGGTGAAAAACAATACTGATAAGTCAAACAACATGCATCTGCTCTGTCACATAAATGAGGGACAAACATTAGAACACATAAAACTCTGATTTTGCACTCCTCCTCAACATAAGATTTAAACTCCATAAACATGTGTCCCCAGATATGAGGTAAACATGTTCAAATAAAATATAACTTTTAGCTTTTATAGCTTTCAACATCGTACATGATGGCCAAGTCATTGATGATGTAATTTGGTGTTTTGGTTCAAGACGATTAGACAATCAGAAAGCAAAATGAGCCTCACATGAGTCTCTCATTTGGGTTCCCAGTTTCAGCTGAAATCCAGTTGGTTTAAACCTAAAATGCCTCTCTCTGATCTGAACGGTCACTACCTAAAACCCAGCATCTGCAGCCAATCATGCCTCAGTGCTAGTGCAGCCTCTGCAGCTCAGTGAATGTAGTCCGGAGGTTCTTTCACATGAGGCTCATCCATACACTGAGAATGAGACACACTTGTTTGTGTCTCTATCTGCAGGTTCAGACTCTGTCAACTCAGGTTCATTCAGTTCCTTTATATTACAGTAAATGACCTCAGACTCTAGTAGCACATTTTGAGAAAACTACTGTCCACTGGCACTCACCAGTTGGGCCTGCAGTCTGTGTTGGAGCTGGAGCCTCAGGTTGTTTGGCTGGGGGCCCCCGGGCGGGTGAGGGGCCCCTGGTCTGTGCAGGGTGGGCCTCATCATGGGGGGGTAACTGACTCGCTGCTGCCCCATGTGGCGGTGGTAGGAGGGGTCGTACTGCGGCTGGAGGTGTTGGCTGTACTGAGGAGGCTTCAGTCCAGAGTCAGGACCTAAGAATTGGTCCTGGTCTGACATGGGACCCTGCAGAGACCAGAGAGGGGCAGAGGGGGCGCTATCATGAGCAAAAGATTTAACTTTAAAATAATCAACATTAAAATCACCCAGAAACCATAGACAGCTTCTATGCGAACAGCTCTGTTTTTTTTGTTAAATCCAACATTTCACTGGGATTTCAGATCATCCCAACAATTTATAAGCCAACATTCTTCTATAATGTACAAGTCCTGTCCACCCCTCACGTGCCTCACCTGTTTCATCAGCCTGGTCCTCACCTGTCTGATCTCTCCAAGGTCTCACCTGTCTCACCTGTCCAGACCCCACCTGTCTCACCTGTTTCATCAGTCTGACCCTCACCTGTCCAGACCTCACCTGTCTCACCTGTCCGGCCAGTGAGGGAATCCCCAGCATCTTGTCGATCTCCTCCAACCCCTCGAAGTCTTTGAGCACGGAGCAGAGCTGACTCAACAGCGCCCCCTCATCCGCGTGCGGGTCAGCGCAGCAGGGCATGGACTCCTCGAGGTGAGAGTACGAAGATCTGAAGGAAGATAAGTCAACAAGCATTCACCTCTGAGACAAGAACTTTAGATTGAACCTATTACAGTTTCAATTTCAATTACAATTTAAGTATAAAATCCAAACTACAGAAAATGGCTGCACCTGCTTTGGTTGCCATAGTGATCCATCCCGCGCTCGGGCCACGGAGCCGTCTGATTGGGCGGCATCTCCATTTCTAATTGGACAAAAACATCTAAGGTTAAGATTAAAACCAGGTTATGGTATACTTATGGTATACTTCATCGTCCTCACAAGGACACATGTTATGGTCTTGCCTCATTATTATTGGGGAAATATATTCCAGGTGTTTTCTCATGTATTACTTGAAACAAAACAAAATAAATGAATAAACTTTTAAAAATAAATTCGCTCCTCACCGTTTCCCATCATCTGCATGTTGAGTCTGTTTGCTGCGACGCGATTGGCCAGCGCTGGGGTCATGTTTGGCGTCATGTTTGGGGTCATTCTGCTCTGGTGTAGCCCCTGGTTCATCATGTGACCTGGAGCGCCCCCTGCAGGGCCCTGGTTCATCATGTGACCTGGCGCGCCCCCTGCTGACCCCTGGGGACCCCATCCCGACTGCACCGGGCCGGGACTCATCATATCTGTGAAATACACCACATGTGCTACAGTCAAATGGGGGAGAAGAGCAGAGAGGACATTCAGCAAACTCCCAACAGTGAGTACACACAGGTTTGGAGACATTGTTATTTATGAGTTTTAGATTAAATTATCACTAAATACCATAATTATGTGTGCTATACTGTTATACTGTTTTAAGTCACTGTTAGCTGTTGTTTTATGATGTATAATTTATCTGTAATTTAAATGGATTTTTGCATAGAACTTATTAAGAACTTTGTTAAGAAATTCTTATTACACAACTAAAAGGACGGGTAGCAGAAGAAATTGAATTCTGAACAAGGTTTTTAAGACAGAATTCGCTCATCGAAGATACTGCTGATTCCTTATATCTGTCTGAAGGGAGGAGCTAACTGCACTGAAACTAACACATCCTAGTTGTTTACAATAAGGAGTATGTGTCATTAAGTTTATTGAACTACAACTAACTTTTCATCTGGGCTCAGATTGTCTCACAACAATACTCAATTATAAAAGTAATATACATTTTTTGTTTTCCTTAATTACCTTGGCAGCCCATGGCTGTCTGGTTGGCCATGCCCGTGTGGCCTCCCATCATGCTTTGCTGCTGCATCAGAGGGTACGACCCCGCGTTGTTCCGATGCTGAGGAGGGAAGCTCCGTGGCAGGTTTGGAGCGGTGGCCATGTTGTTTTCCACAGACATGCTCCGGCCTATAGGGGGAGCTCTTCCCGGCAGTGCAGCTCTGGGGCCAGTGAAACCTGCAGTGACAGAAGAAGACAGATGAGAGGAGTTTGATTTGGCACATTCTTATGGCATCACAACATTATAACTGTCATTAGTTTACCACTGAGCTCATAATTGGCACTGGAGCAAAAAGAAATCCCTCCTTTCTCCTAGACGCAATGTTCAGCTGACACGGAAACTACAACTTTTCAAAAAGGTCAGATTTTTTTAAAGCTATTTTCAGATCATAAACTTTTCTCAGCTCAAAATCACCCTGATCCTGCGCTACTCACTGGTCCGTGTGGGTTACCTGCAGGACTGATGGGGGGGTATCCTCGATGCTGCCCCCCAGAGGAGGACATGTGCATGTGCAACATGTCTCCAGAGGCTCCAGAGCCAGAGGAGACAGAGGGGGCAGAGGCTCGAGGCTGCAGCCCACCAGGGAACGCCACCGTCTGGGTATTGCTCTGAATGTCCTCCAGCAAGTCCTCCAGCTCACTCGACTGGACACAGACACAGGGACATTAGTTAAATATACGATAGAGCTGCACAACAAATCTGAACTTTAAATTAATACAAGACTCCCATGCATTTCAGAACATGTTTGAAGAGGTCTAAACTACAGGGTTAGCAGCTTTTACACAGAATAAGACACCAAAGAGACACACAGGGAGGGCATCTGACACGCAGGGAAGATATCTGACACACAGGGAGGGCTTCTGACACACAGGGGCATATTTGTAGAGGTCTAAATGATTATAAAAACATCTAAAATGGTTAAGTGATAATGATTGCATATTAAGATAGTCAGACGTTGTAATTTGCAAATTTGTGTTGTTTTTTTTCTATTGTTTTGTCAGTTGTCCTGATTTGAAAAACAAACATTAATCTGGTCAAATCAAACATTTTTTAGTTTTCAGTCTGGTGAGCTGAGGCCTCAAATGTGCGGTAAGTGATACATGGATACATAACATTATGTAGCTGGTTATAATAACTTGAATCATTTGGATTTTTTAATGTTACTCCCAACGTGATTTACTGTGATAAACATGGGCCTAACATTTTATACAGGGTTTGTTTATTTGTTCAGCCATTTTGAGCAGCTCTCTGTCTCTCTGTTGTGGTAATGGTGGGTCTGTTGACAGTGGACAGTCTCTTCCTGTGGTCATTACACTGATGAACTACGGCTAAAAATACACCCAGAGTGAATGAGCTCACGTGGTCACAGAGGAGAGAGGGATGGGGGGGGGGGGGAATGGAGAGGGAAAGATAAAAGAAAGGAAGGGTCAAGAAGAGTGAGTGAGTTCACATGGTAAGGAGGAAAGAGAGAAGAGAGGGAGGAGAGAAAGACAGAGGAGGGACACTGGAGAGAGAAAGAGAAAAAGACAGAGAAAGGTGTGAAAAGCGAAGAGAGAAAGATAGATAAAGAGAGGCAAAAGAGGGAGAGAAATAGAAATGGGGTGTAGATAGGGAAGAGAGCAAAATTGAGGGAGAGGAAAGAGGAGAAAAGACCAGTTGAGAGAGAGGAAAGCTTTCAAGTCAACCTGAGACAAAATAAGAGCTGTCAAAATGTAATTTAAATGAAATAGCATTTTCAATGATTACATTTGTTTTTGATTATTTAAAATCTTTTAAATGAATGAATCAGATGCCCTAACGTAAGTGCACATTTCTTGGCCACAGCATTTTCATTAAAACCTCTGCTCTGCACTAGCACAGTATTTGATTATTGAACATTTATTCATTTACTTTCTTTCTGTAAAGTGCTATGAAAAACACAGCCACAGCTGCCTTGGGACAGACTGACAGGAGTGAGGCTGCTAATTTGCACTAATCGGCCCCACCATCAACACTCACACACCACTTTCATGCTAGGCAATTTGAGCGAAGTGTCTTGCCTAAAGGCACAACAACAGTTTTTGACACTGCTGCCCACTGTGGCACCTGGTATTCCCGCCGGTCTCCAATTCAAGTACTACCACGGCCTCGCCTTGCTGACCTCTGAGATCTGACGAGATCAGGCTTTGACACAGAGGTCTGGCTAGTATTGTTGGAGAGACTATATAAATAAATTGAGTTTAACTGAAACCTAAATATCCCAAAGCAGATTGTAACCAACCCTTGAGGAGTTGAAGATAAAATATAAAAAATATTTAGTTTTTTGTTTTTTTTCTTTGCTACATAATTCCACACATCTCACTACATTTATTTGATGTCTTCTGTATAAAATGTAAAAAGTAGTAAACATAAAGAAAAAAAAAAACACTGAACGAGAGAGTGTGTTCAGGCTTTTGACTGATTGTGTATAGTATATCATATCCTGGTTGCGTCTCACCTGTGGTCCCATGTTAAAGCCCTGCTCCTGCCTCTCGGTCTTCACGCTCAGTCTGCCCACGTCACTCGACTCCATCTTCAGCGCCTTGTCCAGGATGCCGTTATCATCTCTGTCCAACAGGTAGCGCAGTAGAGCGTTGTCCTTCTTCTTTGGGCTCCCTGGTGCCTGCTCCTGTTTCTTGTCGCCCTCCACACCTGTCGGCTCACCTGGATCTGCTGCTGCAGCTGTCCCACTCTCCTTACCTGCAGAGGTGGGCAGGTTACATTTACTGGAGTTTTACTCACTTTACTTTTAACACAAATTGTAGTTTTCAGATCCCATATTGTTTGAGTAATATATATAGTACAGTGTAACAGTACTCTTACTTGAGTAATATATAGTACAGTGTAACAGTACTCTTACTTGAGTAATATACAGTGCAGTGTAACAGTACTCTTACTTGAGTAATATATAGTACAGTGTAACAGTACTCTTACTCGAGTAATATACAGTGCAGTGTAACAGTACTCTTACTTGAGTAATATATAGTACATTGTAACGGTACTCTTACTTGAGTAAAAGCTGTGGTTACTCTCCCCACTATGAGAAAGTCTACAAGTCACAAAATCTTTATGTTGACAGTATAAAATGATTTGAACATTTGTGTTTTTTCAGTGCTCTTTCAGATATGATTTAGTTTGTCTCATTTTTGTGTCTGTCCTCCTCACCTGTGGCCTCTGCGGTCAGCTTGGCCAGCTCCACGGGGGAGGAGCTGTTCTGGAGAAGTCTGTGCAGGATTTTGTGTTTTTCCTTCAAAGACGACGAATGGTTTCCCTGCCCTGCACCCTGCTCCTCTTTACCCTGGTCTTCACCTGGCGAGTTCGGTTCCGCAGCCTCCAGTTTACTGTTGGTGAGGAGCTGCAGAAGTTTGGTGTGACCTTTGGCATTTAAAAGTTGATTCGAGACATCTCCAAGCTCCTCCAGGTTTCCATCTAGATCATCTTTGGATCGCTCTTCACTGGATTCGCTTCCAAGAAACAGATCCGATTCTAAACCCAATTTGGTGATGTTTGGAGGGCTTTGCGATGTGGACTTTTTCATTCTGGATTTTGAAGAGCTCCCGACCGAAGATGGAGATTGTTGCGGTGAATTGTTTTTGCTGCTACAGTTGCTGCTGGCGGCTACACCCGGGCTTTTTCTGTGCGATGGAGATGAATTTGTGGAGGCCTGAGGCGCAGAGGAGACGTAGGGGCTGCCCAACGACGGAGGAGGGGGAGAAGCAGAGGAGAGACCCCCAGGAGAGGAGGAGGAGCTGGGGTGAGGGGCAGAGGAGCGGCCCCCGGGAGAGGAGCAGGAGCTGGGGTGAGGAGCAGAGGAGCGACCCAGGGGAGATGAGCAAGATGTAGGGTGAGGAGCAGAGGAGCGACCCAGGGGAGAGGAGCAAGATGTAGGGCGAGGAGCAGAGGAGTGACCCAGGGGAGAAGAGCAAGATGTAGGGTGAGGAGCAGAGGAGCGACCCAGGGGAGAGGAGCAGGAGCTGGGGTGAGGAGCAGAGGAGACAGCCCCTGCGTCTGGAGAGAGAGCAGAGGAAGCAGAGGAGCTCAAAGGAGACACAGGCTTCGGGACAACAGCAGGGGGTGCTGGTGTGTCAGATGTCAGGTCTGGCATGTTCTGCTCCCTGGAAACAGAAAAACAAAAACAGATAATAAATTGTGACTTCATCAGTATTACCTTTAGAATGTGTCACCTCTGTAGGATGTGGTGTTACCTCTGTAGGGTGTGGTGTTACCTCTGTAGGGTGTGGTGTCACCTCTGTAGGGTGTGGTTGTCACCTCTGTAGGGTGTGGTGTCACCTCTGTAGGATGTGGTGTTACCTCTGTAGGATGTGGTGTTACCTCTGTAGGGTGTGGTGTTACCTCTGTAGGGTGTGGTGTCACCTCTGTAGGATGTGGTGTTACCTCTGTAGGGTGTGGTGTTACCTCTGTAGAGTGTGGTGTTACCTCTGTAGGGTGTGGTGTCACCTCTGTAGGGTGTGGTGTCACCTCTGTAGGGTGTGGTGTCACTTCTGTAGGGTGTGGTGTTACCTCTGTAGAGTGTGGTGTTACCTCTGTAGAGTGTGGTGTCACCTCTGTAGGGTGTGGTGTTACCTCTGTAGGGTGTGGTGTTAACTCTGTAGAATGTGGTGTTACCTCTGTAGGGTGTGGTGTTACCTCTGTAGATGTGGTGGTGTTACCTCTGTAGAGTGTGGTGTCACCTCTGTAGGGTGTGGTGTTAACTCTGTAGAATGTGGTGTTACCTCTGTAGGGTGTGGTGTTACCTCTGTAGGGTGTGGTGTTACCTCTGTAGGGTGTGGTGTTACCTCTGTAGGGTGTGGTGTTACCTCTGTAGGGTGTGGTGTTAACTCTGTAGAATGTGTTACCTGTGAGTGTCTGTAGGTGTGGTGTTACCTCTGTAGGGTGTGGTGTCACCTCTGTAGGGTGTGGTGTCACCTCTGTAGGGTGTGGTGTCACCTCTGTAGGGTGTGGTGTTAACTCTGTAGAATGTGGTGTTACCTCTGTAGGGTGTGGTGTTACCTCTGTAGAGTGTGGTGTTACCTCTGTAGGGTGTGGTGTCACCTCTGTAGGGTGTGGTGTTACCTCTGTAGGGTGTGGTGTCACCTCTGTAGGGTGTGGTGTCACTTCTGTAGGGTGTGGTGTTACCTCTGTAGAGTGTGGTGTCACCTCTGTAGGGTGTAGTGTCACCTCTGTAGGGTGTGGTGTCACCTCTGTAGGGTGTGGTGTCAACTCTGTAGGGTGTGGTGTCACCTCTGTAGGGTGTGGTGTCACCTCTGTAGAGTGTGGTGTTACCTCTGTAGGGTGTGGTGTTACCTCTGTAGGGTGTGGTGTTACCTCTGTAGGGTGTGGTGTTACCTCTGTAGAGTGTGGTGTTACCTCTGTAGGGTGTAGTGTTACCTCTGTAGGGTGTGGTGTTAACTCTGTAGGGTGTAGTGTCACCTCTGTAGGGTGTGGTGTTAACTCTGTAGGGTGTGGTGTCACCTCTGTAGGGTGTGGTGTCACCTCTGTAGGGTGTGGTGTTACCTCTGTAGGGTGTGGTGTCACCTCTGTAGGGTGTGGTGTCACCTCTGTAGGGTGTGGTGTCACCTCTGTAGGGTGTGGTGTTACCTCTATAGAATGTGTCACCTCTGCAGGATGTGTTACGTCTCAAGGGTGTTACCTCTGTAGGATATGTCACTTCTGTAGAATGTGTCACCTCTGTAGGATGTGGTATTACCTCTGTAGGATGTTTCATCTCTGTAAAATGTATCACCTCTGTAGAATGTGTTAAGTCTGTAGGGTGTTACCTCTGTAGGATCTGTCACGTCTGTAGGGTGTGTTACCCCTGTAGAATATGTCACCTTTGTAAGATGTTACCTCTGTAGGATGATGTGTTACTTCTGTAGAATGTGTTATCTCTGTAGGATGTGGTGTCACCTCTGTAGGATGTGTTAGCTCTGTAGGATGTGTTACTTCTGTAGAATGTGTTATCTCTGTAGGATGTGGTGTCACCTCTGTAGGATGTGTTATCTCTGTAGAATGTGGTGTTACCTCTCTAGGATGTGTTATCTCTGTAGGATGTGTTATCTCTGTAGGATGTTATCTCTGTAGGATGTGTTACTTCTGTAGGATGTGTTATCTCTGTAGGATGTGGTGTCACCTCTGTAGGATGTGTTATCTCTGTGGGGTGTGTCACCTTTGTACAGTGTGTTACCTCTGTAGGATGTGGCATTATTTCTGTAGGGTGTGTTACCTCTGTAGGATGTGCAGGGACATATAGAGCTGCGGTTCGTTGGTGGATGGAGATCGCACCAGTTTGCTCTTGGTGTGAGCAGAGACCAGGGTCCCATCAGACAGAGTGAAGCGGTACAGCGGGCTGAGGGCGTGGCCACAGCGGAGCACTGCAGAAACACAGGGATGCCTTTAACTTTCATCACAAAATGCAAAGCCCCTGATTTTTCAGATGCTTCACATTGGACAAATGTTGACCCCACATGTCACTTGAAAGTTTTACACCACTTTTGCAGTGTTTTAAATAGAAATTTTATCTGCAGATGACTTATTAAATGAGAGACACAGCGCGAGGCTGAGTGAAGAGGGTAAAGGTTCTGGTTGGAACAGGTTATAGTGAGTTTGGTGAGAGACGAGAGATTCCTGCACAAACAGAAACAGGAGAGGAGGCGGTCTTCTGCAGAGTTGAACACAGGTGCTTTCCCTGCTTCTTCTCGTGTCTCTCCTCAAAGTTCACAGCAGTATTTCTGTGGGTCACATAGCAGAGCTTGGTGTGTGCACGCTCATAGAAAGTAATGGAGGTGGCTCTTTTGCCACCCGTCAAAGCATCTGATGTGCGTTGGATTGGTCAGAATCCTCAGGTGGAGTTTGCTGTGTTTGTGTGCTGTGTTTGCAGATGTGTTGACCTGGTTTATGGTTAATGTCTCTGTAATTACTGGACCTATCCACATGAAACAAACCTGGCACAAAGTTCAGCATCTTCTTTGTTAGTATAAATAAGCAAAAGAGATTTTTTTTTCCACAAAAGGTTCAAAGTCAACCCTACAGACGTGATTGTTGTTAGTTGAAAGAACTTTAAACCATAAGTTTAATATGACAAGTTTGTGGAGCCGATCCCAAACAAATAATGAGAAGGTTCAACATTAGTGGGATTTGTGTGATCATAAATTGGGATATTTCTTTCAAAATAAATGAATCTCCCAAAGAGTTATACAGGCCCCACCCCCATCTGAAATTATAACAAAATCTAGAACATGAATGCAGCATAACTTTTTTTCCTCTATAGTCCTTCCACATCCACCTGTTTGAGTTTCAGATCTTCATTGACCTTCAAACATTCCTACACTCTGGTTTCTGACCTTCATTGACCTTAATACATGTTTCAGTTTCATTTCAAACCTACAAACACTTAAAGACAGAAACCCCGAGCCACAAACAAAGCAATGTAGTCTACTTCATTCGGTTTAATGAAGACTCCAGTGAGCGTTATATTGGAGAAACTAAACAGCCATAAGAGAATGTACCAACATCTCAAAGCCATTAACCACTCCTTTGAAGAGAGTGAGGTACAGATCTTAGCCAGAGAAAAGAAATGGTTTGAGAGAGAGATAAAGAGACAATTGTTGTTAGGAAAGACAATCCATCTTTGAACAGGAATGGGGGCCTCAGACATCATTTATCTCATAATTTTAACTCCATCCTCAGACCTAAATCAAAACAAGGACAACAATGGCGATAGCCAAGATGCTAATCGATGTGAGAGCATCCATTAGGGGCCTGAATAATTATGCTAAATATGACTCATATGGCTCATATGGCACATTTCACACTTGTAGCTCAATAGACCTAGCCAACAAATTGAAACTAACACAGGGTACTGTTTACAGTTTCTGTGTAGCTCCTCCCTTAAGATCTGCAAATTGACGAGAACTGAAAAAGCGGATTGAATGAGCAACAAAACATCTTTACTCTAAAACTTTTTGTCCAGTTCACAGATTTGAATTTTTCTTTTGCTATGTTTTCAGTCTGGTTTCTGACCTTCTTGCTGGTGCTTCTTGGCGTAGGACACCTCTCCGTCCTTCTGCAGGTGGAAGCGTTGGATGCAGCGCCGGACCAGGTCCTCCCAGCCCGGCTTCATGGAGGCTCGGAGGAGACTTGTGTCCAGAGATGTGATCTTCCCCTGGAGGTCCTGTCTCGTGGTGAAACTCTCGTACGTGGAGGTCAAAGGTCGCTCTTTGACAGGGACTCTTCTTGCTACACAGATCAGACACGACTGGAAATCTGAGCACAAACGAAACATAAAAACAGCCATTATATTAGTGTAGACATAGGATGTAGCAGCTAGGCTTATTTTTATAACGTATTCCGATACATGGTCTAATCCAGGGGTGTCCAAACTATGGCCTGGGGGCCAAATTCGTCCCTCAGACCAGTTTTTATTGGCCCTCAGGCCTCCTGCTGAACTGGCCCAATTGATCATAAGCAGTACTTTTAACAGCAAATTAAACTATTTCTACCATTATATCTTCAAACGTCACACTGCAGTGTGATACAGACCTAAAATGAATGTGTTTCAACCCTTATTAATCCACAGTGGCTCTGCCAAAGCTGTGTATAAAGCACTGCACTGTATTGATCACCAGTCTGTGGCCCTCCGCTTCAAATATGTTTTGAGATGTGGCCCTCCATAAAAAAAGCTTGGGCACCTCTGGTCTAATCAGAATACTGTATGCTGAATACTTAAAATACTTTTACGAGTTGCATTTAAATTATAGTGAAAAAACATTTCATACAAACAGTGTTATTGTGTTGCACTGTTTGTTATGCATTCACTTATGTCTAATTGGAGAAGGAAAAAATACAGACGCATACATTGCAAGACCTGTGCTTTCTTTATTCTCACTTCTCACTCATGCAGTTCAAAACCCAAATTACTGCCATGTATTCCTTTGATTTTAGGAAATTAACTGTATACTGAATATCATCAAATGAAAAAGTGACTGTGCCAGAATATAATTACTTTAATTAGTATTCAGAATATATATTTTTTGGTACATGTTGCTAACTTCCCATGCTAGTTTATGATACATCGTGATATCACACGGGAGGCGCGGCTTCACTGTTTTACCTGTATGTCAGCATAGCTGCTGAATAAAAACTGCATAAAGATCCTTGTGTTTTGGGAATTTACACATGTATTCAGTTATTTCCCCAACACTGATGATAAAAACTATATTTTGACTTATTGTTCAATACGTGGAACAATCATTTTTGGGGTCACTATTTATGGTTGGTACCTTTTCCTTGTGCTAATGGGGAACTTTCTGTTATTTTTCTCCACTACATTAAGATTTAAAGTATATTGTAACATAACATGCATGACTCATTATAGACAGAACGAGTTTCATTTTATTTTTTTTTTGTTTTTTTGCAATATTGTAAAATAAATAACTAAAATATATTTAGAATACTTTTTGTGTATTTGTTTCAATATTATTGTTTTTATTTCTTCTTCAACAATATATTGCGTTTCAAAATGTGTTAACATGATAGTCCTAAAAGTACTTGAGAGACAATGATAATATATAATATGATTGACTCATAAGAACCAAAATCCACATAAAAACATGGATCTATAAAATGTCACAAACATGTTTAACACTGCACAGATTTACAGTACGTGCACTTTTTGTTCCATGGTAGAGGTGTATATGCGTCATAGGCTCGCATAGATTTGTGTAATGAAGATAGTTTGTTTAGTTTAGTCTTTAATTGAAGGGACAATGTACAGAGACATTAAACTCATAAAAAACAACATTATGCGCTTACATTTAGTAAGAGCAATTTACACTGTGCACTCTCTGACCCAAACACAGTCACACAATATCACACCTGTACAATACAACCACACACCTCAACAAAGCATTAGGTATTTACAAAATCATGAGTTAGCTTCATCTTATAAACACTGTCGCAAGAGCAACTCAGGACCCCAATCTACTGTGCATCTCCATCTTAAAGCCACTAACCACTAGGGCTGGGTATCACCAAGAAGCTGCCGATACGATACGTACCTTGATACACAGTCCACGGTACGATACGTATCTCGATACAGTGCCATTTCGATACGATACGATTCGATACGATATATTTCAAATCGATACGATACGATTCAGAAAAAAATACAGGCCTTCAATCTTACTTAAATGGTCAACCCAATTTTCAAAAAAAAAAAAAAACAAACATTAAATGGTGCATTTATCTTCCATTTATTGAAGATTAAAAAACAGAAAGTGCTTTTTGATTAACCCATAAGGACCCAGCGTGACAGTGGTGTAACGTCCATTTCACCTGCTCTGGAAACCTCTTTAATTTTTTTTTTTTTTTAATATATATATGTAAACTCCCAAAGTGACTCCAAATCAATATATTGTGACATCACAAGATTGATCATGTGATATTTTTTTGTCACCATCCCTTTTTCAAGATGGCTGACTAGAAGCAGAGCACATGTCCCAACATTAGCAATTTCTCCAAAGTTAATTTCTGCAAACAAAAGGGAAGATTTTAAATTTGCATTATTGAAATTACTTAATTAGAAGTTAGTGAGTACATTTATATCAAAATTAAGTTAAAAAAAAAAAAAATTTATGCAAAACACATCAAATGAAAAACGTGGTTGCACATATGTCACTTCGGGCCTTAAGTAATAAAAAGGCCACAAAAAAACTCATGTGACATATATGTCACATTATCTTTTTTTTTATCATTAAAATTGTGTATTTTAAATATTTTTTTTTTAAAATAACATGTGTTAATAACATATGTTATAACATATCAATTTATTTTGTAGAATGAACACCCAGACACGCCTGATGCATTGGCAAACATCTTCTAAAACAATGCTTAAAGGCCCAATGTGACATATGTGTCACATTGCATACCTCAGGCACTAGGGGGAGGGGGGAGAAAAAAAATTCATAAATGTGTTATTTACCTCTAATTAGTCTGGGCTATGTCTACCATAATTTTCCTTTAAGGATTTAGGTGTCCGGGTTCTTATGGGTTAAGTAATAAAAAGGCCATAAAAAACTCATATTACATACATGTCACATTATCTTTCTTTTTTATCATTAAAATTGTGTATCTTAAATATTTATGTTTGAAATAACATGTTATAAATTAAATGCATATATATGTATATCAATTTACTTTGTAGAATGAACACCCGGACACGCCTGACTATTCATGATGCACTGGCAATCATCTTCTAAAACAATGCCTAAAGGCCCAATGTGACATATGTGTCACATTGCATATCTCAGACACTAGGGGGAGTTTTTGAAAAATTTTTTTGTAAATGTGTTATTTAGCCTCTAATTAGTCTGGGCTATGTCCACCATAATTTTCCTTTAAGGATTTAGGTGTCCGGGTTCTTATGGGTTAATGCATGTTTCTAACTCGAGGGAGGAAGGCTGAAACATTTTTTCTGACATTTTCGTTTTTCTTGCTTCTCGCTTCTCTTAACCCGTAAAGAGTAACATCTGGGGGGAATATCGATATCGATACTAGGAAACAAAGAATCAATACCGTATCGATTTTAATAATATCGATACATATCGGTGTATCGATATTTTAGCACACCCCTACTAACCACCCCACTGAAGATAGTACGGTACAGATCTTAGTCAAAGAAATGAAATGGTTTGAGAGGGGAATTAAAGAGGCAACTTTTGTTAGGAAAAACAATCCATCTTTAGGCCTTAGAAATCATCTATCTCCTATTTATAACTCCATCCTCATGCTAATATGCTAATAGGTGTGAGAGCACCCATTATGGGCCTAAAAGATTATGCTAAATATGACTCAGGCACAGTCCAAACACAGGTCAGTACAAAGCTTACAAAAAAACCCAAAACAACAACAACAATATTCCTATACCAGTGTTAGACAAATTTCAGTGTGTAGTATTGCATCTCGTAATGCTCGCATGTCTAGGGCTGCAGTCTGCCAAAGAAGAACTAAATCTGTCCTGTGGATCGATTAATCAACTCAAAGGGGTCATGCAGTGGCAAAAGCTCTAAAACAATCAGCACAAAAACAACTGTGTAGAGAAAGAAGTTCTAGTACTTGTAATAGTACTACCGGCATCTTGAAAAGTGAAAAGGCAGATTAAAGTGTCCAGTCACTCCAAAACAGACAACACGCTCACTGCTTTCACTGCGGTCCATATAAATCCTTATAACTACAGATGGGATGAGACACTGTTTCCACAAGATAAGACAAGATGAGATTTTCACATACCGGTAGTTTATAATTAATTGTGCGGTTCAGTTCACAATTTTGGCCTCATCCCTTTTAATTTATTTAATATTTCTGCTGCGATTGTAGCACTGATTTTTTGATCTGCACAGGTTCTCAAGAGGTGTAACTCGCCATCACTTAACTTTTTTGTCCAATTCAAAAGTAAAAAACACCAAATCATTGTTCTCACGTGTGAACAATCTTGTGGCAAGTTTTTTCTCACGAGATCTTGAACCACGAGATCTTGTTCCCTCTCTACTTATTACTTTAATAAGATAGTGAAAACTTTGGTCGACTAAAACACCATTGACTGATAAATCGACTAGAGTCAAGACCAAACTGCCCCCAACTTTTACACCAAAACAGTCATATATTGAAATAATGCACTTAACTTTTACTAGTCCTACAAAGACTATTTTTTGTTTAATGTCGCTGCTGTCTCTTCAGCGCAGAGACACTTAAGTTAATGTGTTCAAATAAAATGTCTAAAATCTGCACAAAATGACATAAAAACACTGTACCTTCTCCTTCTTCTTTGATGGACTGGGGCTCAGACACGGCGAAGCACTGCAGGGTCTCGTACTTCTGCTGCCCAGAGTCTGGTGCCTCCAGTGGGTGTGGAGGCTCCCGAGGGTCCTGAGGGTCCTGGGGGTCCGGGGTAGGTGCGGCAGGTGTGGCAGGTGCAGAGGCCCCGTCACACTGGGGGTTGATCAGCATTCGACAGGTGAACGTGCGGCTGTTACGGCTGGAGGACTCACTGCAGCGATGGCTCACTACGAACAGAGGACAGGTGAGGATGGCTGGTCCATGGCTTTGTTTTGGATTGAGGGGGGTGGAATGTTCATTCATTACCATAGTGACACATCACACACGTTAGCTAACAATGACAAAAGTTTTTAGGATGTCTGAAAACTCAAGAAGAAAATACAAAATGGATTTAAACACATTTTCATGATCTTGTGATCAATCAGAGCATCCAGGTCCAGTTTAGGAGTTGGATTTTCAACAAAAAGGTGAGAGTGACTACTGCTAGCTAGCTTGTGACTCTAATTTATTTGAGCAGGACTTGTTTAACACCACAAATCCGCTCACCTGCTGCAAGTCCAAATAAGTCAGTTCTTTATGGTCAGATTGTGTTAAAACAAAGATGAGATTCAAGTCAAATTTGAGTTCCAGCGCTTCAGACAGAGCAGTGTCTACAGTTAGCATCACACTCCCTGAGAATGTTGATAACATCAGTTGCAAAGTATCAGTATAAAGATACTGTTGCTCTCATCCATAGACTTGTGCAGTAGTATTTTAGTATGTTGGCTGTCTTAGTATGCTAGTATATTAGCTCTTAGACTTGTTGGTGTATCTTAGTGTATCTCACCCAGGCTCTTGGGCAGCAGGTTCCTCACAAACTCCGCGTGGTCACCCACATGTAGAACGCTGTAGACACTGGACCCCATCAGCGCCTCCTGCTGGTAGTGCAGATACTGACTCACATTCTCCGAGACAAACACAATGTTCCCCTCCATGTTCACTACGAAGAAGAATCCATCCAGAGCCTGAGAGGGAGTGCAGAACACAGAACTCAGAACACAGAACAGAACTCAAGGGGAATACAACTGTACTGTCTTTCAAAAGAACCTTAGTTACTAATGAGATCTGAGGCATGAGGGTTAAAGGGGGATGTTCTCCCACGTTATAAAAAGGTCCTTCAGGTAAGGTATATACTTTAGTGTCCCTCTGTGTCCTCTGCAATTGACCCTTCCTGTCTCCGGGTTAAACCTGTCCGGAGCTGTAGGACCCATGTCCAGATCTTGAGCTAGTCTTGGTCAGGACTACGTTAGCTGCAGGATTTGACCTATTGTGGGGTGATGTGGATCTGCCCTCCTCCATCCGACCCTCTTCTCTCCATCCTCTGCTCCATCCGACCCTCTCCTCTCCATCCTCTGCTACATCTGTCCCTCTCCATCCTCTGCTCCATCCGACCCTCTCCTCTCCATCCTCTGCTACATCTGTCCCTCTCCTCTCCATCCTCTGCTACATCCGTCCCTCTCCATCCTCTGCTCCATCCGACCCTCTCCTCTCCATCCTCTGCTCCATCTGTCCCTCTACTCTCCATCCTCTGCTACATCTGTCCCTCTCCTCTCCATCCTCTGCGCCATCTGTCCCTCTCCTCTCCATCCTCTGCTACATCTGTCCCTCTCCTCTCCATCCTCTGCTACATCTGTCCCTCTCCTCTCCATCCTCTGCTCCATCCGACCCTCTCCTCTCCATCCTCTGCTCCATCCGACCCTCTCCTCTCCATCCTCTCCTCCATCTGACCCTCTCCTCTCCATCCTCTGCTCCATCTGACCCTCTCCTCTGTATCTGCTGCATCTCAGTGTCCTTCTATAAATACTCTGTGCGCTTGTGTAATCTGGTTATCTGCAGTGCTTAAGTCTTGTTGGTTAAAGGGGTGAGTCTGTCTGATTTGGTGGGAGGGGTCTGTTGATTACAGAGGCAGGGATTGCTGGGTAAAGGGGCAGGGATTACACACCTCAAGCATCATTGGTCCCAGAGCGTCTTTATCGATGACAGTTTGTCCAGTGGAGGAGATGTCGGCCTTCTGCACCTCCTCTGTGTCCACCTCCTCCAACGCTTTCTCTAAAACACAGAGGCAAGAGAATCAAGTTTAAATGTAACTTCACCCATTCTCCTCCCCCTCTCCCTCCTCACTCCCCTTCCCCTCACTCCCTCTCTCTCCCCTTCTCTTCCTCCTATTTCAGCTCTCTGGCTCTCTCCTCCCTCTCAGTCCCCCTTTCCTCTCTGTCATTCACCCCCTCCTTTTCCTTCTCTAGTTTGCAATGCAAAGCAGAGGTGGTCCCCTCTCTCGCTTACTCCCCCTCCTCCCAATCTCTCTCCCCTCTCTCCTCTCCTTCCTTTTTTACTCCCCCCCTCTCCTCCACACTAGTGCAGTGCTTATTTGTGATGTCCTCCCCCAAATCTCCCTCCTCTCTCGCTTTACTCCCCCCTTCGCTTCTTTCCCCCACTCTCCCTCAATCTCTCCCCTCTTTCCTCTTTTATCTCTCACTCTCTGTCCCCCCCTCCTCTTCTCCACCGCTCTAGTTTGCAGGGCTAATTTGTGATGCCCTTCCCCAAATCTCCCTCCACTCTCTCCCTTTACTCCTTCCCTCTCTCTATCTCCTTTCCTAGACTCTCCCCCTCTCCTCTGCTTTAGTTTGCAGTGCTAATTTGCCAGTCTCCCTCCTCTTTCCCCCCCTCCCTTCTTCCATCTCTCTCTCCCCCTCCTCCCCTGTCCCCCTCTCTCTCCCTCTCTCTGCTGAGCTGTGATGGTCACATAGTTTGCATTCCTCTGGGAGAGTCACAGGCCTGACCATTGCCCGCTCTGCTCGTACAGTGAGGTGTTACTAACGAGCTCATGTCACCAGAGCAGAGGCACAGCCAGAGGTGGACAGAGGGGGCACCGGTAGGGGACACCACCAGGGGGCATAAACACGTGTGAATGAAACAAAAAACAACTCCAGGAAACAACATAACACAGATCAGAAAATAGCGTAACATGGTCCCTTAAATGAGATGTTATTTGGTTAGGATTACGATAGGCCGGAGAGGTGTAGTTCTTGCCGTACCCTGGTCCTTGATCTGCCGTATCCGTCTGACCGTCTCCTTCAGAATCACACATTTGTCGGGCTTCACGTTCAGGTCGTCCATGTCGTTCATGTTTGCGAAGATCAGCTCGGCCAGTTCCTCGATGTATTTATTCTCCTGCTCACGATTCCTCCGCTCGGTGCTGCGCTTTGGGCTGAAGGAGGAGAGAGGGAGAGAAGAGAAGGAGAGGAGGTGACAGGAAAGGAGGTAAGGGGGGAGGAAGGGAGGAGATGGAAAAAAACCTTACTACCTGTTGCTGGTATAAATGTATCGTGTGTGTGTGGGGGTGTGTGTATGCATGTGTGTGTGTGTGTGTGTGGTTAGTACAGTAGTGTATTAGACATATGTCTGTTGTACCTGGGCCCCTGCAGCTCAGAGGGACAGTCCTTCCTCTTCAGGGACTCAGCCCCAAGAGGCTCTGGGCTCCGGCCTCCGCTGCTCATTGTCTCTCTAACGCCACCTGCAGGGACAAAATAGAAGGCAGCATTAGCAGACTGACTGTGATCAGTCCTGGTTCAGCCCTGGTCCAGTCCCGGTTCAGTCCCGGTTCAGCCCCGGTTCAGTCCGGTTCAGTCCCGGTTCAGTCCCGGTTCAGTCCCGGTTCAGTCCCCGGTTCAGCCCTGGTCCAGTCCCGGTTCAGTCCCGGTTCAGTCCAGTCCCGGTCCAGTCCTGGTCCAGTCCCGGTCCAGTCCCGGTCCAGTCCTGGTTCAGTCCTGGTTCAGCCCTGGTTCAGTCCTGGTTCAGTCCTGGTCCAGTCCTGGTTCAGCCCTGGTTCAGTCCTGGTTCAGTCCTGGTTCAGAGTGGTGTAATGTGAGAACATGACTGAAGATCAATGACATCGAGCTGCTCCTGACTCTGGATTCATCAATGACAAAAACTGTACAAAAATCTGTCACTTTTCCAAAACTTTTTATGGCACGATTTGAGAAAATATCTCATGTTATTTAATGTATTTTTTTTACACACACTTTGAATTAATTTAAAAAGAAATCACAGATCTAATTGCAAATTGCTGTGACCAATGTGTTCCATGACACATTCACGCCTGACAGGAGCGACCTGCATTCGAACACCGGGGTTAAACTCCACTCTGTCACTGTTTAGACAGGTTTACCATAGGTCAGTTTATAAAGAAACTACAGAAGTAGACAGGAGCAGAGCCAGATGAACAGACAGGAGCAGACAGGAGCAGACAGGAGCAGACAGGAGCAGACAGGAGCAGACAGGAGCAGACAGGAGTAGACAGGAGCAGACAGGAGTAGACAGGAGCAGAGCCAGAAAAGACAGGAGAGTCAGGAGCAGAGGAGCAGGGTGAGCAGGGGAGCAGACAGGAGCAGACAGGAGTAGACAGGAGCAGAGCCAGTCAGACAGGAGCAGAGCCAGAAAAGAAGAGTCAGAGGAGCAGGGTCAGGGGAACAGAGTCAGAAGAGCAGAGTTAGAGGAGCAGAGCCAGTGAAGCAGAGCTAGAGGAACAAAGCCAGAGGACTACTAAAATAAGAGTTAGTTACAGTAATTAGTGCTGTTGTGACACCTGATTTCGAAACTAAGGAATAGACTCAATACTCAATCCCGATTCTGATACCACAATGATAATAAAAACAGTCTTTCTTTAGACAGTAGAATGTGATTTTCCACATTAAATGGTAGTACTTTCTTTCTTTTCTATTCCCATGTGGCCTTATATCTGTGTAATCAGTGTCCAGCAGGTTCAAAGTGGTCCATGGGTGTATACTAGTCTATGTGTCTTATACTTGTTCTGATACAGCTCAAGTTCATTCTAAAGATATTTAGGAAAGGTTCATTTCTGTCCTGTGAATGGGGCTTTGAGAATATCGCTACCTGCTCAAATCAGTATCTAGTTTCGATACTAGTTTAAGTATCGACAAATACCTGATTTTCAATACTTTTGACAACCCTAGTCCTACTGGGGGTCTCGAGACGGTTGGACTGTTATGGCTCTACATGAGTGAAAGCAGCATTGTTGTTTACGTGTTGCACACTGGATAAACATGTGACACACGTGAATTGTGGGTAAACAGGAGTTGACAGAGAGGATTATGGGTAACCATGAGGTGCGCATTTGTAGTTCTTTGTAGTAGTTTTTTGCTGATGGAGCAGAGTTCTATTCAGCTGTGGTCCATTGACTCACAGAAAGAGAACATGACACAGGCTAAAGTCCACACAAACAATAATACTAGCAGTACAAATACACAAAGTACTAACGCAGTACAAATACACAGAAAAGTACTGCAAATGGGGCCAGCTACAGGAGTTTAAATATATTGATTCTTTAAAAAAAAATTAAAGTGTTCCCAATAATTTGCTATTGTGCTTCCATGTACGCAAAACATATCAATAGAGCCATGAATGAAAAGTGAAAGTACAAATTATAAACTATAAACAGTAACAAGATAAGACGTAAGTTGAGCCAATTTACCTTTGGACAAACTCTGAGGCAGCACAGGTTCAGTAAGATATATGAGCAAGGAGTACTTAAAGCTACAGTACGTAACTTCCAGGAGGTGGTATGTCACCTGCATGATTCCATACAAATAGAAAGTTAAAACCGTAGTTCGGAAAATTCTCTAAGATAAGTTTTATACCATAATGTGGAATATTATAGCCAAGGGAACAAAATTTCCATGGAAACAAGCAGGAGGAGGAGTCAGGTTTGTGGAGATGAACCTCTCCATAGGCATTAACAGCACGTTTCAGCACATGTATGATGGACCGTCAAAATATAGTTTGATTATTACATCAGGATAGTACAAACAACATATTTAGCCAATATCACTCTAAATGCAGCATTATTAAGACTAAAACTCAAAGTACGGAGGTCAGTGAACGCACCGTCACTGTAACTACAGCAGTCCCAGTCCACTGTGTCATCCAAGGTGTTTACTCACAAAGGATTAAACTACAGACCACGAACACATCACAAGAGTCCCTCCCCCACCTGCTCTGACCCCGCCCACACAGGGATAAGCTCCGCCTCTCTCCCCTGTACATTCTCACAGGTCGACAATAAGCGCCTGTGATCTGCTGAGTCAAAGTGAAGGAGAGAGGCTGTGTTTTCAGAGCCATGTTACAGAGCCTCATGGAGGAAGGCCTGCGTCACTGGGACCAAATACAGTTGTGTGAAGTCATGTGACCAGATTGGCGTTTTCATATTGTGCTATTGCTAAGTTATATTTCCTCTGCTATGACACCGTTATAATAACTGTGAATGTAACAGGGCCCATTAAAGCTGAAGTATGTAACTTTCATGTCACCTGCATGACGTCACGGAAACAAAAATAGATACATTTTATGCCTTACTGTGGAAGATTGTACCCAAACAAACAACATTTCTGTGGAAACCAGGAGGAAGCTTGACGTTCTTGACATCTCACTGGTTTGTTCATACTCTCTCTTTCCAAAACATCTACGCCGATCTGAAAATGTAAACTCAACTCACTAAAAGGGAACTGGACTTTGAAATGACTCTGTAATGATCTAACCCTGAGCTGTGGGACGCTTCTCTCTGCAGAAACACCAAGGCTCATGTTACCCCTGTGTCCAGCAGAGCGCCCCCTGCTGCTCGGACACAGATCCTCTCCTCACACACCTCCATCAGCCCCAGTCTCACGTCCAGATCTAAAACAGTAAAACACATCGCACAGCTAATGATAACAGCCTCATTTACACTTCAGCCCTCAAAATCTCTGCACCACCAGTCACTGCAAATGGCGTCCCTGAGCACTTCCACTGTGTCTCTGGGCAAGACACTTCACACACATCAGGTCATACTGTAGGAAGGGCATCTGGTGTAAATAAACTATAAAGTTTTCTGCTGATGACAGTGTCGGTTTTCTGCTCCAGCTGTTTAAACATGGCTCTGTTTGTGAAGATGAACTGAAGCCACGGGACTCGGCCCCGGGGCGGCTCGCCACAGAGAGGGACCGAGAGAGAGGGAGGGCCACAGACGGGGGTGGGGTCACGAGAGAGAGGGAGGGGCTAAATAGAGCAATTGGCTAAAGAGAGGGAGGAGCCAGACAGGGGGAGGGGAGAGGGGCTAAATAGAAAGGGAGGGGCTAAATAGATGGAGGTGCTAAAAAGAGGGAGGAGCCACAGAAAGGGATGGGCTAAAGAGGGAGGGGCCAGGGGGAGGGGCCACTCAGCACGGGGCAAATATGCAGCCACATTTTGTCAGTTTGCACCAGGGCAGCTGTGGCTACAGTCACTCCCACCACTCAATGTGGAGTGGAAAAAGAAACCAGAGCGTTAAACCAGAACAGAAATAGAGCCACAGGGCTAGCTCTGAATGAAGCTGAGGGTGAGACAGAGCTGCAGGAGGAGCTCTGAATGAAGCTGAGGGTGAGAAAGAGCTGCGGGAGGAGCTCTGGGTGAAGGTGAGGGTGAGACAGAGCTGCAGGAGGAGCTCTGGACGAAGGTGAGGGTGAGACAGAGCTGCAGGAGGAGCTCTGGGTGAAGGTGAGGGTGAGACAGAGTTGCAGGAGGAGCTCTGGATTGAGGGTGAGATAGAGCCGCTTGAGGAGCTCTGGATGAGGCTGAGGGTGAGACAGAACGCAGGAGGAACTCTGGGCGAAGCTGAGGGTGAGAGATGCAGAGGAACTCTGGGCGAAGCTGAGGGTGATACTTGAGGGAGCTCTGGATGAGGCTGAGGGTGAGAGCTGCAGGAGAGCTCTGGCAGGAGGTGGAGCAGGAGTGGAGCAGGGAAAATATTTAAGCTGTGTCCAGTGTCGCCCTCTGAGGAAAAGACACGACCCAGCTGCAACTGTTCAACAGCTCTGCAGTAATTTAAAGAAATTATCAAACAATAATGACTCAGGAACATGGTTTTGTTTCTAGTTTAAAGTTAAAGCTGCACTATGTAATTTTTCCAGTGCAAGGTGGTCTACCTGCTTGTGTTCACGGAGATGTTCCACAGAAGGACATTAAACTTGTAGCTTGTATTTGCTCAGTTTTAGGTGTTTTTATTGCTAAAAAATCTGCCGAGAGGAACCCCACCTGCCAAGAGGGGTCGAGTGGAAAAGCCTGAAAATATATAATAATCATGATACAGCTTTGTGTCAGATGCCCTCCCGTCCTCCTGTGTCCCTGTAGTGTTAGACTGAGATGGGGCTGGTCAAATGCCTCCAGTTAATTTGCAGCTGTTGTGGTATGTCAGATGCCCTCCCACATGTTGTGGTGTGGTTGGATAAATACATCGGGAGAATGGACCTTGTCACTAATAGAAAAAACTTTGTGGATTTGACATTTGGTGATTTCAGATGAAAATAAGAGAATGAGACCGAATACTAGGGTTGCCAAAAGTATCGAAAATACTTCAGATACAAATCAGATACTAATTGATACTGAAATAAAAAACTGATTTGAGCTGGTATTGATATTAAAAAGTCACATTCACAGGACAGAAATGAATCTTTCCTGAAGTTTTAAAATGATCTTGAACTGCATCAGAACAAGTATAACACTCAGACTAGTATACAGCCATGGACCAGTATGAACCTACCTGAACCACTGAGGGATTACACAGATATAAGACACATGGGAATAGAAAAGAAATTGCTACCATTTAATGTTGAAAATCACATTCTATTGTCTAAAGAGTGTTTTTATTATCATTGTGGTCAAGTATCAAGTCTATTCTTTAGTATCAAAATCAAGTTTGAAATGTAAGTATCGTGATGCTACAGAATACTGACTCTACTCCATCACACCGCAGACTGAACAGGATCGTGCCTTGCTCGTGGGCACAGTGGCACACCTGCTCGGACGTGTGCGGTGAAAGCCTGTTATACTCTTAGCTTTATCCTGGGCTCTGTGTGGAGGGACTTAGCCGCTGACTCTGGTGCACACAGATTTAGCACTTTGTTATGTAACCCGATGGACAGCACTCATTGCAGGGCTGTAGTGTAAAGGTATAGAATGCTGCAATGGCGGAATGGAGCGCCAGACGGACTTCTTAAAGGTTCGGCATTTTGTCTGGGGGCGTGGTTTAGCGTCCCATGTTGATCAAAGCTAACTCAGCTCAACTCTGCTTTATTTCTAGAGCACTTAAAAAACAACACAGCCCCCCACCAAAGTGCTGTACACAAATGAAGCAGAACAGTCATACAGGCGAATGTGGATCCAGGTTCTATATTTGGAATTCTGACCACAAGTATCATAGCAACCAAAGAGCCAATCTGGAGCCAGGCTGTTGAAGGTAATGCCCCTTCCCGCCCACACCGCTGGTTTAGCAGGGAGCATGGCAACGGCGCCAATCAAACCTGTTGCTGATGCCAGCCGGGTGTGACCTCGGGGAATGAAGGCGCCTGATTTGTTTGTTATTAATGTTCATATCTTGATTTACAGACACTATTAGCAAAATTAAAACACCAGGATCATGTAGTATGTAATACGAACATTTTAAGGTCAAAATGACGAGCCAGACAGCAGCAGTTCCACAGAGAGAGGCCACAGTTTTTCAATGGAAAGTGAATCGGAGCCAGAGTTGATGGACCCGGAAGTGCAAGATCACTTCCTATTTACAACGCATTGGCTAGCACATTATGTCCATTTATATATACAGTATATTAAAAGTCAAGGAGAAAAATGAGTCTTTAGGAGGGGCTTAAAAAACAGTCAGAGAGCCTGACGTGCAGAAGGAGCCGATTCCACAGCCTCAGAGCCGCCACTGCAAAGGCACCATCACCTCTGTGTTTTGTCCTGGTTTTTGGGAAGAGCTTGATCAGACCTGAGAGCTCCAGAGGGGTGTGAGGTACAAGCAGGCGGGCAGGGGGTACTCAGGGACTGGACCGAGACATTTAAAACTAATGAAAGAATTTTAGAAACAAGGAAGGGCGATAGGTGGTCAAGTTTACGTGATCCGGTTAAAAGTGGGGCGGCACTAGCTGTGGACAGGACAGTGAGGTTTGGCTCCAGGGTAGAGTGAATTGTAATAATTGAAACAAGAGGGAATAAAAGCATGAACTCAAATGTCAAAACTGCGACAAGATCAAATCGGTTTTACTTTGGCCTCAACTGAAAAAAGCTGGAGGGAGAGACAGATGAGAGAGACAGGAGAGACAGGGCAGGAAGAGAGGAAGAGGAGACAGAGGAGAGAAAGACAAGAGACAGAGGAGAGAGAGGAGAGACAGAGGAGAGAGGAGAAGAGAGGAGGGGAGAGAGAGTGAGGAGTAGGAGAGAGGAGGAGGAGAAGTAGGAGAAAGAGAGAGAGTGAGGAGGAGAAGAGAGAGTGAGGAGAGAAGGAGAGAGGAGAGAGAGTGAGTGAGTGAGTGAGGAGAGAGGAGGGGAGAGGAGAAGAGAGGGAGTGAGGAGGAGGAGGAGGAGAGAGAGAGTGAGTGAGTGAGTGAGTGAGTGAGTGAGTGAGTGAGTGAGTGAGAGAGGAGGGGAGAGGAGAAGAGAGGGAGTGAGGAAAGGGGAAAGGAGGAAAGAGAGAGCGAGGTAGAGGAGAGAGAGAGTGAGGAGGAGTAGAGGAGGAGGGGAGGAGGACAGGAGAGACAGAGAGAGAGAAGAAAGTGAGGAGGAGGAGAAGGAGAGGGGATATGACGAGAGAGAGGAGAGAGACAGAGGAGAGAGAAGAAAGAGACAGGAGAGAGAAAAGAGAGACAGAGGAGGGAGAAGAGAGACAGGAGAGAGAAAAGAGAGACAGAGGAGGGAGAAGAGAGACAGAGCTGACCGGGGCCTAAATCACATGTCAAAGTGTCGTAACTGTCAAAGTTCAGTCTCCGCAGCACAAACACAAAGAGGAGAAAAAACACTATTCCACAACTACAACCTGATAAGAACTGTACAAGAGAGAGAGGGAGACAAGGAGGAGAGACAAGGGGGACGAGAGAGTGAGAGGAGGAGGAGAAGAGAGGATAGGGGGAGGAGGATAAGAGAGAGAGAAAGGGGACAGGAGGCCACCATAGATGACATAAGTTAGTAACCCCATGGAGAGAGGGCATGTGTCATACCTGACGTGACACTGTTGAAAGTGTCAGAGTGGAGCTGTTTCAGTTCATCATCAGAGAAACACAAATGTCTCCTGCCTTTGAGTTGACTTTTAAAATTTTTTTTTATAGAATATGAGCAAGTTTTTATCAAGTAAAAAGATTCAATTTCAAGAGTCGAACAAACCTCAAAAACTGTAAAGTTTCAAACTGTGAAATTACTCTGTGATACTCTCCTGCTGCACTATAGAATAGAAGAGAGGAGGAGAAAGGAGGAGGAGAGAGGAGGAGAGAGGAAGGGAGGGGAGGGGAGAGTGAGGAGGAGGAGAGAAAGTGAGGAGAAGGAGGGGAGAGGAGCAGAGGGAAGAGGAGGAGAGAGTGAGGAGGAGGAGAGAAAGTGAGGAGAATGAGAGAAGAGGAGGAGAGAGGAGCAGAGGGAAGAGGAGGAGGAGAGAGGAGCAGAGGGAAAAGGAAGAGAGAGAGAGGAGGAGCAGAGGGGGAGAAGCAGAGGGGAGAGGAGGAGAGTGAGAGTGAGGAGGAGGAGAGGGGAGGGGAGGAGAGGAAGGAGCAGAGGAGAGAGAGGATGACAGGAAGAGAGGGGAAAGAGATTGAGAGGAGCAGGGGAGAGAGAGGAGAAAGGAGGAGAGGAGAGCGAGGAGGAGAGAAGGAGGAGAAAGTAAAAAAGGGACAAGAAGAGCAGAGGAGAAGGGGTGGGTAAGAAGACGAGAGAGGAGAAGAAAAAGAAGGAGGGAGAGAAGAGACAGAAGGAGAGGAGGCAGCCACAGACCAGATAAGCTCTCTGTTGTAAAGGCACGAAACACAAACTCTACACTACGGAGAGAAGGAGAGGGAGAAAGAGGAGGAGATGAGGAGGGGACGACGGAGAGAAGGAGAGGGTGAGAAAAAGAGGAGAGAGAGAAAAGGACATTCCAGCAAGTGAATTACACAACTCTGGTGAAACAGCAGAGTCGGCAAAAGCAACAGGACTTAACCCTTCACCAGCCAAAGACCAGCAAAAAGTGGCCCACGGGAAAACCAATCAATAAATGGGCCTTTTTAAAGTGGAGCCGGTGTAATCACGTTTTATTTTTGTTTATTTAGTTGTTTTATTCACACACATTCCCTGTATCTCACAAACTATAGCATGAATCTGCATCTCCAGGCTTAACCCATAAACTGGTGTAGAGGTTATGCAGATGACGTCACAGCCTTTGGAGCTGTATTAATGAGTGGCAAAGAAATACCAGTGTCCATGGTGAGTAATGACATTTCCCCCTGTCAAAACTCCAAACACTAAATCTATAATGTGAAAGAGCTGCTAAAACTAAAAAAGTGAACACTACAAAAACAATAAAGACACTGCAATTTATCACTAATACAGACTCTGGATCAAACACAGCTGGACCGAAGCTTTCTCTTCTTAAATAACATCATTTTGAGTCCGTAAGTTGAGGAAATAATTCTTGTTGGACAAAAATAATAGCTCCACGAACAAATAGGAAAAAAAATAAAAAATTGTCCGTTAAGCTGCCATAGTTCTGCTTCAGTGCCACTCAGATGAATGTTGAGGGTTATTTTTCGATTTTTTTTTTTTTTTTAATTCATGTGCATAAACTGAATCCGTCCAAAATCCTTTCTGTTTTTTTTTTTTTTTTGTAGTAATATGTCACAAAATAGTATAGTTTATTCAAAGCTTTTACTTGATTTCGTTTAATTTTGAAAGTCTGGACCGGAAGTCGCGCGCAGGTGTCATGGCCCTTTACGCACTCCGTTGAGGAAGTGTAAATAAAAACTCGGTGTTTTACACAAATTCTCCCTGTAATGTTGACTTTTCCCCAGTGTCGTAAAATAGAACAAACAAACTGCGCTGACTTTCATTTGAAACACGTAAAGAATCGTTTTAAAATGTCGAGAAACACGCGTAAAACAAGTTCTCCAGCCGCGCGCTCTAGAAGCTTCATAAGCCCATGAAACGGAAAGCAGGAAGGACTCGTCACACCAATGTTTTAAGCATTTTTACAACCAATAATCTGCTTTTATTTCGCTATTTCAATGTGTCTTTCATTTTGAAGATTAAATAAACGCATTTTACTTATTTACTTCGTGAATGACAACAGATTTTTTTTCCAGACGCAGCGATATTTGTGCGTAAATCTGCTTAACTGTGCACAACAACGTCCAAAATGTCACGAGTAAAGCGCAAATGTACAGTGCAAGGTGCAGGAGATTAGAAGAGCGGTAAAATGCAGATGGTAAATGCGCAAACATTTAACAGGATAAATAAAAAAAGAGGCTAAAATGGGGCAATAATTTCTAACGGTGCCGGGTAGCGGTCAAAAAACGAAGAAACTTGGAGAGACACTTACCGGTAAGTGAAGCGACAGCAGGCGGCCATCAGTGCGCGGAGAGCGGGGAGAGACGCGGTGCTGCGCCCGGGGGAAACAGCGGAGGTGTCCCGGTGCAGAGGGGCAGTCAGCGGGACGGAGCGACAGCTGGAGCCGCCATGTTCCCGGTGCTGTGAGGCTGTTTATCCAGCTCGCTCTCCCCTCCTCCTCCTCCTCTACTCCGGCAGCGCTCAGCTCATTAGCGGAGCACACACGGAGAAGACGGAGAGGAGGTCAGTGCGCTGCTACAGCAGGGGCGTGAGCACCGGGGAGGCCCAGGGCACAGGGGCCCTTCACTGAGAGGACCCCCACCTCACAAACCGGCTTCATTTGGCCGCACTTCATAATGTATTGCATCCTTTACTCTGTTGTAAACTCAGACTGAATTCTGTCGACCGGACAAATATTTATAAAGTGAATATGTTTGGCCACTCATCCAAGAGGCTTCTTCAGTTGTGACAGGGCTCTGGTGAGTGACTGCTATTTCAAGTGCATATGGCAGGTTTTTCTGACTTGGTTTGGCAGAATAGTACTTGTGGTAAATACTTATCCTGGTTTTACATCAGTAGTGGCAGTTTGTGGAAAAAAAATAAATAAAAGAAAAGTACAAAAATTACAGGAAGTAGCAGTGAGTCCTGAAACAGAATCCCTCTACCTCTGTCATCAAGTCTCATCAATTCCATCCAAAATGCATTTTACTCACAAGGTGTTTTTCTGACAGTTTAAATGTTGATTCAGCAACACAAACAAAATAAAGGTGTTGTAATTTTTAATTAATGCAAGACATACAAAATAGTGACCATACATATACAATAGTGACGAGCGGTGGTAAGACATACAAGACATAACATGGTTTGTAGATGTAACAGCTATTTACAAGTGTATGCGAAAAGTCTGTGTTGTGTGTGTGTGTGTGTGTGTGTGTGTGTGTGTGTGTGTGTGTGTGTGTGTGTGTGTAGATGTTGTCATTTATTTTTATTTGTCAAATTATAACTACTGTGTAATTTAGACAAGTTTTGGCCCTTGATACATTATGGTTGCTAGGTAACATATCTCTATGTATGTCATATCTGTGTACAACCAGGAAGTAAAACTATAAACTTCACCACAATTACAAAACTAGAAAAAACAAGGCAAGATTTTTAGTAAAATCTTAAATCTAATTATGTTAACAGTGTTTTAGTGAAATGAGTGGTCTGACCTCTCATATGCACTGTAAGGGTTTTGACCAAATAACGCAGTTTGACACAGACCCACCTGGACGACTGGGGGGATGTCACAGACAGCACATGTACATTGTTTTGCGTTCTTGTAGATGAGCCAGACAGTGGTTTCTCAGATACGTTTCACAGGAGGCTTTCGGGACTTGGATTGTTCTAAACTAGAATTAAACCAGGTCTAAAATGAGACTTCACAATTGTTCTAAAGGAGGACAAACATGTGGCTTAAATTGACTCCAAATACATTTTCAATTGATATCACTAGCACTCCAGAAGGAATCCACACAGAAGCACTGGTTTCAGAAAAATGAATACTAACTTTTTGTAGTTTGAATGAAATCACAATCCCAAAATTGAGCCACAAATACTGAACAAACTATATTTTTGTATTTGCTCACCACTTTATTAATCTGTTATTATAGTGTAAGTTGTAATAAAGCAATTACATTTTTAGACAAACTGGATAATGTGGTTATATAGTTGTAGGACAAGCAAAAGGCTCAGAAAAGGCAAACTTTCAGATGCCCGTTGATTTGGTAAAGGTTCATTCTGTCTACCGTTTTAAACTTAGAATAAGCTGTTTTTTTGTCAGACAGAAGTTTGTTGTCCCGCTTTACATGTTTCTCGACTTCCTGTATCTTCCTGAAAAGCATCATGAGCGTGATACTGTGTACACTCCCTCGTCATGATTTATGCTCCTTGGACCTCGTTTACGGGCCTCGTTTACGGACCTCGGTGGCCTCTCTGATCCAGCGCTGGTATTTGTTGCTTTCAGCACGAATGACCCCGGCATTGTTCCAGTCCATAATGTGCCGTTTGTTACTGGAGACTAAATAAGCAGCATTACTCGTGTAAACAAAAGGCAGGTTTTTAAAGAGACATGAAAACACCTTTTACACAGAGACTGATCAGTGAAGGACAAAATGAATTGTGGGTTCTCTGACAAATCACAATAATTCCACTGTTCATGTTGTAAAATATATTTTTAGATTACATTCTTGGACACTTTATTCACAAGGAGTTCATACAAAGTTATGGTTTTAATGGCACATTCTTTCATTTCTTGAATTCAGATAAACAATCACACAGAAATATAAATTACTACCAAAATCTCATTTACATATTTAGCAGGTTAGATTCCTCATTAGACTTTCACAGGTTACTCTTCCACACGGCTTTAGAGGAGAGTTCATTCACTGAGGAAAAAGACAAAGTTATTACATTTTATAAACATGATGATTCAAACTCAAACTAAACTCATAATATAATAATCCCTGTGGTGTTTAAAGGAGCCGTACCCAGGCAGATCTTTCCCTCCTTCTGCAGCTTCTTCAGATGATGCACCAGGTTCACCTCAGCAGCTTTGTGCAGATACTCGGGAGTGTCCTAAATATGGAAAACTTCTTTAAAGGATTTCTTTAGCAAAATGGAAATATTAAAAGTTATGCAAGTGAAAAAAGAGATATGGTAGACAAAGTTGCAAGCTTGAAAGGTGGAATGCACCAGAATCAGAATTTTATTGCCATTGCCAGTGAACAAAGTTCACAAACTCGGCACTTGCTTTGTTTTTATGGTGCGACATTAAACAAAGAATGAAAAGAAAACTTAAACAATGATAAAATAGAAATAAGGGCAAGCATTAAAATAAGGTAAAAATAGACATGAAAAAATGTGTTATGTGCTGTAATTGGCTTGTGGTAATACTAATACTACAATAGTAACTCTATTATACACTACTACTACTACTACTACTACTACTACTACTACTACTACTACTACTACTACTACTACTACTACTACTACTACTACTACTACTACTACTACTACTACCACTACCACTACCACTACCACTACCACTACTACTAATGAGGGCCCCATCCTATCAGGGCCCCATCCTCAGATCTTGGGCTAGTTTTAGTCTGCTAGTCTTGATCTTGACCTAGCTGCAGGATTTGACCTGTTGTGCATGTTTTGGGTTGTGTAGTTAGCTCAGACCTTGCAGACCATTTTGTATCATGTACTGGTTTACCCCAAGCTTAAGTCTGGTTTAGCCTAAGCCTGTTGTGTAGCTTTGAGTTAGCTCAGACCTTGTGTTATGTACTGGTTTAGGAATAGCCAGTTGTGTAGTTAGCTCAGACCTTGTAGACCTTGTATCACGTACTGGTTTAGCATTAGCCTTCTGTGTAGCTCAGGTTAGTTCAGACCTTATGTTATGTGCTGGTTAAGCATTAGCCTGTTGTATAATTCAGGTTAGCTCAGACCTTGTGTTATGTACTGGTTTAGCATTAGCCTGTTGTGTAGCTCAGGTTAGCTCAGACCTTGTAGACCTCCTTGACGAGCTCCATTGAGGTGCTGCCCCTCTCTGCTCCTCTCACGGCCTCCAGGATCTGCTCCTCTCTCTGGTTTCTGTGAGCGATGTACTGCTGGATCTTTGAGACCGCGTCCTGCACCACCGGACCGTGACCTGGAGACCGACAGGGACCAGTCAGAACTTGACTATTTATGAAATGATTCTTCTTCACATTTGTACTGTAGTTTATAAAAGTAACAAGCCTCAAAGTCTTTTTTCACTCACTCCACATTCAAACAAACTGATAATCTGTGCCATCTCCGACCAACAAGCACCACATTCATACTTGGGTAACGTGGGTGAAGAAGAACACAGCAACAGCATGTACTGGTCTCAGGGATTAAACCATCAACCAACCTCTGAGCAAATGATGCCCCAAAATACAATAATGCAGATCCATGGACTAAAGGGGAGAGGGAGGGGGAGGTACTCCGGCCCTGCAGTCAGGTGTTTGTAATCAGGCCAGTCCTGTGTGATGTCACATAGCACTTGAAATTGCAGAGGCCACTGGAAACAACTTGATTGTTTTTTGAACACAAAGCTGCAAATTTACCTAGTTTGCACTAAAATTCCCAAATTGACTAGGAACAGTAACACATATACTGTTTAGTAGTGACGTGTATTTAGCGTTTAGTTCCACTTTAAGTCTCTATAACCCTGAGACTAAACTGTACGTACCTGGGTAGATGAGCTGGGCCCCCTGTTGCATGAGAATGTTCAGACTCTTCATGTAATCGTACAGATCCTCAAAGACCGCTGTGCCCTCCCCCAGGATACAGTCCCCAGAGAACAGCGCCCCCTCCTCCTCCAAGAGCAATGACATGTGGTCGTCTGTGTGTCCTGGAGTGTACAGCACCCTGATAAATCAACACACTGTTAAAGCAAAATCAACTTTTCAGAGCTTTTAACCATGTTATAGACATTTCCCCTTGCAATTTACTCATCCATGTACTTTGAGTGATTTATGCATGTTTGAGCCATCTTAAAACGCTTATTTTCAAGACATCATATTGACCCACCACTCCTTTTCACCACCACTTTACACTCACCACCGCCCACTGTATGTACACCCCCACCGTGTGTACGCCCACTGTGTGTACGGCCACTGTATGTACGCCCACCGTGTGTACGCCCGCTGTGTGTACGGCCACTGTGTGTACGGCCACTGTGTGTACGACCACTGTGTGTATGGCCACTGTGTGTACTTCATTCTCCAATTGTATTTTCTCATTGCGTAGTCATTTTAGTACAAAGTTGTATTAGATCAATATTGCAATTTAAAATGTCAAAATTATAACATAATGATCCACACACATAGGCACATTAGGTCTTCTTTAAAGGAGTAAACGGCACCCTGATAAATAAACATACTGTTAAAGGAAATCACAAGACTACACCAACGAGTTGACATGTCGACACATGTGTGGAGTTGTGTCACTGCGTGGGCCACTTTAAGAAAAGTCACATGACCAGTACATCCTGTGTCATTTGGTGTGGCTTGTGTCAGAGCACAGAAGCAGCTCATTTAGAGCGAGGAGCGCAAGCCTCAAGACTGTCTCTGTTCATCACCACAGAACCACAGAGAAAAAGAAGATGGGCCTATTCTTCTGTGTGGAATCATTTTAATCCCAAAAGGAGCTCGCTGCAGATCTGCTGAAAACACCATGTTATTTTACTGTCATTTTCACATTCACCTCATCATGTTTCACTTAGAGCCTACTTTACTGTGTGATAGGCTGTTATTTGCTTTGATGACAGAAGACTGCATTACCTTCTGGTCAGTTCTTTCATTTGTTGGATATCAGAACACATCTAGCACAAATTAGTGTTCACGTGTCTGAATGAATGAGCCCTGCACCGTGTCAACGCTTCTGCATAGGAAGCAGTTCATTTTTAAACCACCAGACAGCGCTATAGAATGCACCAACGATGTCAACACCATGTCAACACAGTGATGAAAATGTGTCTCACACACATTGATCGACTACTACAGCTGCACGGGAGTTCATACAAAAACTTGTATTTATGCAGAAAAAAGTACTAGGAAATAACAGGAACTTGTGGCTCTAATGTAGATGATTCATACACAGGAAAAATATTGAATCTGGATTTTGATTAGTTTAGATGTATTTATTTAATTTGCCTATGATAACCTTAACTCACTCACCCAAACCCCAGTCTTCTGTCTTTATTTTGAGTAATTTTGGTTCTGCATCATTTTAAATCTTTCTGAATGAGCAACACAAAGAAAAGAAAGAAAAGAAAGAAACTCAGGAATGCACAAGAATTAATTAAAAACAAATCCTTGTGTGGTCTGATGTAATAGTGTTAGTTTTACTGGCTGCCTGTGTTGGATTCAGTTGGTTTCTGGAGGTAGAGTTTGTACTGACTTGAGAGTGGCCCCCTCCGTTCGGACCAAGTCTCCATCTTTTAAATAAGTGTAGTTCTTATTTCCCAATGATTCTTTGGAACCGTCAGCACGAGGAAGTTTGCTCACTTTAACCCCAGAACCTGTAAAATAAAACATTCAGACAGAGCAGAGGAGAGGGTCAGAGGAGCAGATAATGCAGAGAAGAGGGTTAAGAGGATGCAGAGGAGAGGGTCAGAGGAGCAGAGGGGACAGGAGAGCGTGAGATGGAGCAGAGAAAAGGGTCAGAGTAGCGCAAGAGGAGCAGAGGGTGGAGAGGAGAGGGTCAGAGGAGGAGAGGGATGCAGAGGGGGAGGGTCAGAGGATGGAGAGGGAGGGGCAGAAGCAGGATGGAGATGGAGAGGGGAGGGCAGAGGATGGAGAGGGGAGGGGCAGAGGATGGAGACAGGAGGGGCAGAGATGGAGAGGGAGGGGAGAGGAGCAGAGGATGGAGAGGGGAGGGTCAGAGGAGCAGAAGAACAGAGGGGAGGGAGCAGAGGATGGAGAGGGGAGGGTCAGAGGAGCAGAAGATGCAGAGGGGAGTGTCAGAGGAGGAGAAGATGGAGGGATAGGGTCAGAGGAGCAGGCAAATGGAGAGGGGAGGGCAGGGGCAGAGGATGGAGGAGAGGGAGGGCAGAGGAGTAGAGGATGGAGAAGGTAGGGTCAGAGGATGGAGAGGGGAGGGTCAGAGGAGCAGAAGATGCAGAGGGGAGTGTCAGAGGAGCAGAAGATGGAGAGGATAGGGTCAGAGGAGCAGAGGATGGAGAGGGGAGGGGCAGAGGATGCAGAGGATGGAGAGGGGAGCAGAGATGGAGAGGAGTAGAGGATGGAGCAGGGAGGTCAGAGGATGTAGAGAGAGAGGGGCAGAGGAGTAGAGGATGGAGAGGGGAGGGTCAGAGGATGGAGAGGGGAGGGGCAGAGGAGCAGAGGATGGAGAAGGGAGGGTCAGAGGATGGAGAGGGGAGGGTCAGAGGGTCAGAGGATGGAGAGGGGAGGGTCAGGGGACACAGAGTTTCAGACCTGTGATGTCTCTGCTGATGTCCTGCACTCCTCCCGTGTGGTCATGGTGCCAGTGGGTCACGATGATCTCCTGGATGCTGCTGCTGAACTGAACCAGAGCCTGCTTCAGGTTTGAGATGTACTCAGGCACAGAGGGCTCCCCCGTGTCTATGAGCACCCGCCTGCACAACACAGAGACACCCGGAGTCAAACCCACAACCTCCTGACTGAGAGGCGGAGACAGGTGCCCGCTGCCCCTCTCCTCTCTCAGTAGTGCCCCTCACCTGTCCCCGGTCCCCACCAGGTAGGTGTTGGTCCCCTGCAGAGTCATGGGCCCAGGGTTACAGCCCAGAACCCGCACCACCCGAGAGGACAGCTGCTCGATGCGCGGGATCACGGCGCTCATGGCTCGCGCTGGACCGGGACAGTGAACCGAAGACCCGGGACAGAGGAGACAGGACAGACGGAGGCAAACGACCGGGCGCACGGACTAAACTCTGGTCAAAATAGAGGCACATGCGGACAGATCCATGAAGGAGTCCCGTGCGGAGAGAAGCCGGAAGAAGAGCGTCAACAGAGCGCCACGTGACCAATGTTTACATCCGGTTACGCCCCCGACAAAATAAAACAAACTTCCAGAATAAAAAAACAAAACTAAACAAGAATGAACGTGTTTGAAGTGAGAAGTGGTTGGAAAGAGCGTTTAGATCCAGGGTTCACTTACAGATGAAGTGTAGTTTTTGTTTTCAGTATGTGATTTTATTTACATCATTTGGCCTCAGCTCCTACACTCAAGATATTAGTGCAATGTGAGGTTTTGAGCAGCAGGCGGCGCCATTGTCTCTGTGTGGATAGGACAGGGTCTTCGTAAACGTCACTCATGCATTTTCAGTTTCACTTTCAGTATTTTGTGACTGGGAAACAGCCCTCAAACATTTTATAAACTCTGTATTTTCTATATATATTAAAAAAAATAAAAAAATCTCT